>CM040426.1:117822811-118207811 GCA_022702705.1 Papilionanthe hookeriana x Papilionanthe teres
AATATGAATTGAAAACGAGGATTCATAAAACTAACCCACAATATATGGGATGATGACAATAATTTTGAGAAAAAAGAATAATAAAATTTCAATAAATCAAAGCTCAAATCCACACAAACAAGGTATCAAGTTAGATCCTTAAAAGATGCGAGCCCAAAACGTATTCCATCTCTTTACCAAACTTACTTCTATCCAAGACAATGCAATCATTGTGATAGATGTCATAACGACTTAGCCAACCTCCAGTACCATGCCCGCCAAATACCAAGAGCTGTGAAAAAGCAAAGGTTACATACAACAATAGTCATTGAAATAAATGTGCCAGCAAGCTCTTACAGCACAAAAATTAGAAAATCCAATTAACGTAAAATGATAACACAGATCATTCGAAGTTCATATGACAGTTCTAGTTCATAAGGATCTCAGGCAACAACATACAACCAAAAAAACTATTTGTAATAATCAATGAACAAAAACAGATAAATAAGGCCAATTATGTAATACTATTAAGAAGCATTCAAGGTTTTAAGTATAAAATGCACAAACGTACAAATGCGGAAAAATACACTTGCAAACACTAATCTTTAGCCAGGATACAAAAAATGAACTGTCGGTTAATTGGTCGATTAAAATGCAATCCTAAGGTGCAATAATGCTCTAAAATTTTAATTTGTAATTAGGCCAAAAAAATTTGGTACAACTTCTTCCGAAGAGGGGCGCTCATCCTCAAACATTAGATGGCTCCTATATGTAGGGGTGTAAACGAACCGAACACGAACGAACACGAACGAACAGAGCTAGTGTTCGTGTTCGAAATGTTCGAACACATCATTGTTCGTGTTTGGTTCATTTAACAAACCGAACGAAAAAAATTGTTTGTGTTCATCTCGTTTGCTTATCGAACGAATCGAACACGAACTTCCTGGCGAACCGAACACGAACTGTTTGCGAACGAGTTTTTTTGACAGTTCTAGCTTTGATAGCATACTTCCTCAAAATGAAGCAAATTAATCAGGTATTTCGTACACATCAGGTAATTCATACTTCCTCAAAATGAAGCAAACCGAATAAGGCGTTTAAGGTTTTGTTTAGGGTTTTATTTTAATATATAATATAATATATTAATTATAATATTATAATATTTATATTAATATAATTAATACTATAATATTATTATTGTTATTAATAATTTATCATATATTATAATTTAAAGAAGTTTAATTATTTAAAATATGATAAATTTTTAAAATATATAATTATTTTTAAAATATCATAGATTTTTTATATATAATTATTTTAAATTATTTTATATTTCGAACAATAACGAACCGAACACGAACGAACACATCACTGTTCGTATTTGGTTCGTTTAACAAACCGAATGAAAAAAATTATTTGTGTTCATCTCGTTTGCTTATCGAACATATAGAACACGAACTTCTTGGCGAACCGAACACGAACTGTTTGCAAACAACGAGCTTTTTTGACAGCGCTACCTATATGTGCAATGGGTGAAGCACATGAAAATAAGAGGAGTCAATATGCGATGCACATGATTAGCTTCCCTAATAATTTCTAGTTCATTATAATTTATGATTTATTATATTTTATTTGGAGTAGAAAAACTTTATCTTAAGAACCTATCAAAAATCGTCCAAGCATTACACAAATAAGTTAAAAAAACATAAGAGAAAAATGCAAGAGCTAAAGTACAAACAAAGTAAACATACTCAAAACAAAAATAAAATTTATAATAAATAGTAAAGGTCGGTGTGGTTGAGTACGATAATATGCCCCAAAAAATATATAAAAATAGTCACTGAACACTATCCTTATAAGCTCGATTTATTAAAACTAAGGGATTGGCTTGTATATTTTTGTTTTTTTTCCTTTTTTTTTTTTGCCTTGTTGTTCATCTCTTTAATTATCTTTTTCTTGAGGTCCTCCAAACAACACTAGGCATCACCTGATGTTGATGTCTTATCCTCGATTATCCTAATCTCACAAGCATTCTATTAACAAATACTTCTGGAATAAATTAAAATTAAATTTTCAAAATAGCAAACATAACTAAACCTTCAAAACAACCGGTGGGCACAGACAAATTCACATTTAAATATTTGCACAATCACACATAGCACAGCACATAGAACGCTAAGCAAACTATCATATTAACCATGCTTAGGGTCATACGAGCAGGCTTGAAACCTGCAGGGCGAAGCGCCGCAGACGCGAAGCACCGCAAACAATGCGAGCTCTACGGCTACATCAACGTAGCTCGACTGCTCCGCCAGAGTCCTGCTCCATCCTGCTCGCATTCCATCCGTCTACTGCGACTGCTACAGTGCTCAGTTTCCTTTGTGGCAGAGCGCCAGCTGCCCAGTTCCTGGAGTGTCTGAAGCACGAGTATGGCTTCAGGGCATTCCTACGCTGCTGCCCTCTCCGGTGGAGCGGCCCCTGGCTCTGTCACTCACTCTTGTTACTTTCCTCAATATTTTCGTGACGCTTTGGAGTTTGGAGGGGATGATCAGTTTATTAGAAAGCTTGGTCGTAAGAACGGTAAACCTCCTCTTTTTCTCACGGATGAAGAAAACAACATCCTTGCCTCGTCTTGTCGTTTTGCTCTTGTGGGTAAGTTCTTATATGGACATCCAAAAATGGAGATCATTAGAAAGGAGTTTGAGTTGATGAAACTTACTGGTAGCTGGAAAGTTGGACGGTTGGATGGGCGACATGTCCTCATCCAACTGTCCAATGATGTTGATTACACAGATTTTTGCTAGAAAAGTCATAAAGATTGATAATCGTTTCATGAAGGTACTCAAATGGACCGTCGACTTCGATCCGAAAGTCGAATCTTCCATAATCCCTCGTTTAGCTTACATTCCCTGGCTTGAAATATCATCATTTTCACGATGAAATTGTCTATAATCTCGCTACGGGCTTTAGCAAACCTCTTAGAGTTGATAATCCCACTCTAGACCGCACTAGGCCTTCTGATGCATGTGTTCTTGTGGAACGAGATGTTACACAGTCCTACCCTGATGAAGTTTGGATATGCTCTAATCATACGGGTATTGGCAGAAGGTAATTATGGGGCCTCATCCACACTATTGTACTCATTGATGTATGTTTAGACACAATTTTGCAGTTTGTTATAGATTGCATCCTCATTTAAAGCTTGCAATTACTTAAGGACCTCTTATTTCCCAGCCCCAACCACCTCTGATCCATTAGCTGCACCTGTGAATCAGCATCTCGAATCACCATTACCCACCCCTCTTCAGGTTTCCCCCCTATCCATGATGCAGCTGACACTACGAACTTAACTGAGAAGGTTCAGGCCCCCCAATCCAAAGAATTGACCTCTGTTTTGCCTTCTTCTTCTCCTGCTCATAAGACTACTGATAATACTTTGAGTTCTTTTATTCCCCCATCTTCTGCCCCCCTGATTTTATCTGATGAAGAACCGCTCCCCATTGAGGAGGATGTGGCGCCTCTTATCTCTCCTCCAGCTATTGATCCACTTACTGATGACCAGAATTCTCAGGGGGAGGAGGTAGCTCCTCCTATTTCTCCTCGAGCCTTTAATCCAGTTACTGTTGCCACTAATGTTTTGGAGTTTAAGCGGATTATTCAAAAATTCAGCAGGAAGAGAGGAGATCCTCAAGTAATGATAAATTGTCCTACACAAACACGGGAACCCACCGCTGCACCTACCTTTCGTTCTATGGATCAGACGGACCAGTCCTCAGAAGAAGAATGACAAGTATACACTTCTCGACAGAAGAAAATGTCTGGGGTTACGATTGGAGATTTAATGGATGATACCTCGGTCACTCCTGGCAATGGAACAACACTTAAGAGTTTGCTTTCTAGATCCGCTCCAAAACCAGAGGAAGAGGAATGGCTAGGCGACTTCGTCCTTAGAACACTGTTATTTGCAATTTTCCTTTTGTGTCTTTTTGTATCCTTTTTGTTTGAGCTTTCTCTGCATTTTGTATCGTATGGGTAGGGCTTCATCTATTGGGCCCTATCCTAAAACTTTCTTTTGTATCCTCTTTATTTCAATAAAATAGGCCCAAGGGCTTTTTCTAAAAAAATAAAAAATAAAAAATAAAAATAAAAAAAACCATGCTTAGGGGCATAAGCATTGTAGCAAGTAAAATCTACAGACAAATTCATTGGATATAAATGATTGTACTTTATTGGCACCATAAAAAATAAGCACCTACAAAAAATGGGTGTTTAGTATAAGAAAGAATGAGATCTAACATTATATTTTAGGTTCACAGACAACCCCAACAAAATAGAACAAATAAATGAAAAACCCCTAATCTAAATTTAGGTTGGTGGCCTAGCAAGCAAACCATTTATGTGTGTGCTAATGTGATGTGCCTCTAATAGAACTTAGTGTTTCAATTTTAATTTAAATACAATTTTATAAATTGAGATTTAATTTAAGTGATTAATGTTTAAGGAATTTGTTTTAATTTTTAATTTGAATTTGAATTTAATTTAACTTATGATTTTAAAATACATTAAGTCGGTAAGACTAAAACTTATACTAAATCAACCCAATGATAAAAAAATGACCACGAAAACTATTCTTACAAGTTTGAAATTAATCTAGTTAAATTTAAATTTCTTATTATTTTTTAATTAATTTTTAAAAAAAAATCCAAATCCATATCAAAATATCCTTTAAAAATCATGAGAATATTCCTAGCGCTAGAGTTTAATTTAAGCTCATTTGAAACTAATGGTTGATTGATTTATAGTAGCCAATCACTAGGGCCTATAGGAGGTTACCTAGAGCTCACTACCAAGGAATCCTAAGTTTATGAGTGAAGAATAAGGATTCGATCGGCTTAGTGCTCCTCGATTCAAAACCAGAATCATATGTGAGTAAGAAATTGAGAGCACAAGAAATGATTTATCATGTAAAAGTTGGATGGCAGCGGTAGTAACAATAATTACTATAGTTTTATGAGTTTAGAAAAAACAAAATAATGCTCATGATCACTATCATTGTTTATCCACTATGTCTAACATATGCCTTATGAAACCTTCTCAAGTTATTCTTGTCGATTGCTCCATATGGTGTTCACTCCAATATTTCTTCCATTAACATCTAAGAGTTACAAATGATTTATCCCTTTCTTTTTCCATTCATGCTTATTCTACTCTGCCTCAATGACCCTTCCTCTGCCATCCATTCTGATCAGCTTAACCGCAGAGATCTACTTTCTATGATATATTCTAAATGTATGATAAACTCAGGGTCCCTATAGTATCATCCTTATTGCTATTTATTTTTCACACATCGTCTTACCATTCTTGGTTAGACTATTTTAAAGTTAGCTGCTACTCATATATTTGATCTAAAAACAATTATAAAAAATTTACATCCAAATCACATAATATTCCATCATTGCATGGTAATTTTGAGGACCTCGTTAGTTTAATCATTAAACTTTAAATATAGAAGTTCTTTGTGTATCAATAGATCCACAAAAATCTAAGCCTATCAAAACAAGCTATCACTTGAATAGTATCGACTAAAAAGAATATTTTTTTGTCATTAAAATTACACATCATGTGCCAGTAATACTAAACCACTTCTAAAATTTTTCATTGTTAATAGAGTTCTAACCAAATGAAAAATGACTTCTCCAAGATAGCATTCTACCATGCTACCTTAACATTAAAATGGGTTGAAGCACGTAAATATACCAGATTACATTAGCATGTTAAGATACAACAGCTTAAACATATATTACAAAGCAAAAATGTGTTAAATAGGAAATGTAAGGAAGCAAGAAAGAAAATTTTATAGAACATCTGATAAGTTATTACGTAGTGACCCCCAGAAGTTATTGAGTGGCCACAGCGAGGAGAGGGTGAAGGTCCAGGAAGCTTTAACTGAGTCCAACCTGGCATCTCATTCTCTTACAAAAAAAAAAAAAAATTATAAGCATCTCATAAGATTAAACATTATTAAAATACCTTGAAAAGTTTAACTCAAATATGGACTACTATCTTTGAAGAAAACGTAAAAATACTGCAGAAAGTGTCAATGTTCTATAGATAACGCAACTAACATTACTGAGCATAGCAGCTTAAACAGAAATATAGCTCAAAGAAATCCTAGAATATTTGGTATCCGTTGTCATACTATACTGCAATGATTGCAACCAAGGGCTTAAATTACTCATCCCCATATGATGAATGCCAAGAAGTATATGAGGAAGAATGGAAATTATTGCTTGAGTGAAAGAAAAAAAAAGATCAAATAACTTCAAGTGCATACCAAAAATGTATTAGGAAAAATCAGCATATGAATGAACGAATAATAAAGGGCTACTGCAGGGTTGATGTTTACCACTCCTGGTTTCCATTTCCTTTTTCGTATTGAATTTCCAGAGTTTTAGGCATTTAATTTAATACATAAATACTAACTTAAGATTTTTGTTTTGAATTCAGCTGAAAATTTATGCCTGGTTAAATGCGGATAGAAAAGTATAAGCCAGATTATTTTTCTGCGTATAGTTCCATCAATCAACCAGCAAATTTTTGTTTAAGTCATGGGATTTAAGGATAAAAAAATGTCAGAAAACCATAATGATACCAGAGTAATCCCAAACCACATAGAAAGGAAATATGATCGCTGAAATTCAAACGGTCACACACAAAGACAATTAGCATAGAAAAATAACAAACAAAAACATAAAATATACCCTACGGTGAAGGGGAAGGTGGCAAACACTGGCTAGACAGCAGGTGAGATAGTTGGCTGGGCCTTGCGGCAGCTGTGGACGGTGCTGGAAAAGGTTACGGTACAACAGGGATGGGTGAATGGCAGCAGGTTTGAGAGTTGGAGAGGACTACGGCAGCAGCTTTGGGAGTGGGAGAGGGTTACGGCAGCAGATTTGAG
The DNA here is from genome assembly GCA_022702705.1 of Papilionanthe hookeriana x Papilionanthe teres. Lineage (NCBI taxonomy): Eukaryota > Viridiplantae > Streptophyta > Magnoliopsida > Asparagales > Orchidaceae > Papilionanthe > Papilionanthe hookeriana x Papilionanthe teres. The sequence continues at coordinate 117,829,749 of CM040426.1, forward strand.
AGTTGGGGCAGCTTACAGCAGCAGCCTTGGGAATGGGAGAGGGTTAAGGTAGCAGATTTGGGAGTTGAGGAGGTTCATTCCCCATTAATTATTAGTTTATAAGAATGGCCTAAACCTAAAGGTAGTCCATTTAGATTTATCACTATGTGCAGTGAGCATCCATCTTTCTTGGAATTTGTCAAACTTAGTTGGGTGAATAATTAATTGGGACCTTGGCATAGACAATGGAAACTCCATAAAAGTATGGCTGAAGCTCTTAAAAATGGAATTGGGAGACATTTTGGAATATCCCCCATAAAGTTATTGAAGCTGAAAAAGAAGTTACTAGATTGGAGGAGGAAATGGTTAAGGGCGTAATCCAGGAAGAAGTGTTGTTGGAAGCACAGGCATTCTTTGATGAAGCAACTCAGTAGGAAAATGACTTCTTAAAAAAAAAGCAAATTACTTGAGTCACATTGAATGAGAGAGAAACACCATATTCTTCCATGATTGTATCAAACATAAAGGATAGATTAACACCATGTTAAAGTGCGAGGAAAATGAGGGAAGATGGATTTTTTTCTCGGCAAGAGATCATTAATAGTGGATTAAATTTCTTTCAGAACCTGTATCAAAATTCAGTGGTGATGGAGGAGGAAATTGGAAGGGAAGCCTTAACTAAATTTCCTGATAACACTGATTTATCTAACTTATCTGTTGAACCTACTATGGAGGATATCTAAAATTTTCTTGCATCAATTGAGAAATATAAAATTGCTGGCCCTAATGGCTTCACTTCTTGTTTCTACCATAAAGCTTGGGATTTTTTAAAGGAAGATGTGCTCTCAATTGTTAAAACAGTAGCCTTGGGGAGTATGGGGTTAGGGCTACGGCTGATAAGAAGGGAGGGAGGAGGTTAACAGGAAGGTGGAAGGTTTGAGGCTGCACTAGATATGTGGGCTGCTGGAGGGCGGCAGCAGCCATGTTGGACTGCAGGGAGAAGGGCAGCAAGCAGGTGGGATGAAAAGGGAAGGTAACCATTCCTCCAAGAGCAAGTTACAGCTAGAGTACCTCTCGAACCCTTGGAGAAGATCACCACCTTGAAAGAGTTGCAACTGAGAATCTTCTCGCCTTCAGATATAGCACTAGAAGGGAAAAACAACCGCCGACGGCATGTTGGACAGAATTTTGAAATGAGAAAGTGTAAAAATTGAATCCTAATACAGCAAACAACATATTTATAATAGGTAAGTAGTTAGGATATTAAGGAATTAGAATATGAAGGAAATATAAAAAAAACAAGGAATTGAAGAGGAAGGAATAGAAATAGAAATAAGCAAGGGATAGAAATAGAAAAAGAATAGAATAGAAGAGGAAGAAGTTCCCTCTATGAAATGGAGTAAATAGGAAATTGGGAGAAGGAATGCGTGACAATTCCAACTTCCATGAAGGCTGGCCGGTTCAGTCGGCCACTCAACAAGCCCCGCGTCAGTCTCCCGGGATTGGAAGAGTTTTGACTTCATTCATCGAAACTTTTGGCTTCTCATTGAGTCAAGTCTGTCATGTTGAAGTTGGCAGAGATAGTGTAATCCCTAATAGCTCGATAATGTCGGTTTTGTCATTCCACACAAGTCTTGATAGAACAAATATGCAAAATCTCTTCGCACGTCCTTAGCTGGGGTTGTATATAAATATAGGTTCTCCTAATGTAACTCTTGAGCCCTTAAGTCTGGAACAATCTTCTTCCATTTCTCGTACTCAGTGGAATGTAGCTGATAAACCAATATGTGAGAAGAGATCAACTCTTGGGTGGACTCCGTGTCAGGTTACACCATTCTCAGTAGCAACTACTCAGGAGAGACCTCTTCTTCACTGATAGGACTTGGATTCTAATGAAGAATTTCCTTCCTCATAAAACTCCTAAGACAAATTTTGATGGTGGGTACACTATTGAACCGAATCTAACATTTGAATAGCTCATGTAATCTTTCTGACATGACACAAAAGGTCCCCATTTCTTAAGTAGTGGACCTCCCTCTAATCTAAATGGCTTGAATTTCTCTTATATGGGGTTGTCATGCCTCTGGTATTAGTTCTTCGAACTCAAGACTGCCTTGAACACTCACCGTGAAGTCGATTAGAGTTTCCCCCATGGGCTCAGCTGGAACTATGTGCATCTTTTCACCGTGAAGTTGGATGGTCCTCCTCCTTTGTGTCATCAGTGTCTTCAGTGTCTTCAGTGTCTTCAGTGTCTACTGTGTCATTACTCAATCTTTCAAGAACGCCCTGCTCAGTGAAACAGATCACCTCTCTGGTTGTGCAGTCCGATTCAACATGCCCTAATTAGTGGAACTTGCAACACTTCCTGGCTAGGATAAATTCAGAAATGTGCACTCTGACTTAGCTTTCCCTCCGACATATTCAGTTTGGATGTTCTCCTGGATGTAATAAGGTTGTAAGACTCTGAGGTTGAGCACTGTCTGTAAGACATGATAGTCACCCAGTGATTTGGTCTCTCCACCTCTGAAATTAGAATCAAAAACCCTCTGTCTATAGTAAGTTGGAAGGAACTAGCGCTGGATCTCCTACTTCATCTTCAGATTCTACCGTTCTTCATATGTTGGCTATTCTCTCAGCCTCGCTTGATATTAGATTCCAAAGCATCGTGGTCAGTTTTCTGCATCACTAAACTCCTCCCATTGGAAGGGATTCAGACCCTCATCTTCTGCTTCCCTTCGATTCTCCATATCCCAATCAAGGGTAATCTCCCCTTAGGCTTCATCCTTAATATCCGCAAGCCTTCGCTGAAGTCGACGGAACTCGTGCTGGCGATGGGCCAACCCTCTGTGTGTTGGGACAGTGCTAGTGTAGAACTTGGGGCTATTTCATCTATCAAGCATTTTGTGGAGCAATGGATGAATGATGTTAAAGGTATTATCATTGAAGTTGATAAGAAGCACATTATAATTTCCTTGCAACAAATGCTGCTTGCCAACACTTGGAAGAAACGGCCACTTGAAGTTGAAGAGTTTTCTTTCTTAGTTTATTTTAAACAGGTTCTTTTCCAATTCATTGATAGGAAAAAGGATATTGTTGCCCATATTTGTGCAAAGAAAGCCATACATGTTTCTTTTTGCCATAGGAATGTTGATAGTTCACATTTCCTAATTCATTTTGTCGATTTTGATTGGGCTCATATTTTGTATGGGCCGGGTACTCTTTTTTGTATTTTGTAATCCTTTTGTTTCAATAATGCAAATGCACATTTCTAGAGTAGGCTCGGGCATATAACTCTTTGGTGTTATTGTTAGGGTTTATAGTGGGAGGAGAAAGAGGGTATATGAGGCTAATTGAGGGTGGGTGTAGCAAATTAAATTTGGAATTGCTGATTTTGAAAATCAGAAAAAGGAATTTAGGGATAGGCCAAAGTTGGCTATTGCTTGATGATTGGTAGGAAAAAAAAAATTTGGTGGAAGTGGCTTGGGTGGGGCGGATGTGAGGAAACTCTAGGATAGGACTAGAGTTAAACTAGTTTGGATACCAACTGATACCGGAGTAATCCCAAACCACAATAGAAACAAAAATATTTCTGTTGAAATCAAAGAGTTACACACAAAGACTCTTGAGAATAAAAATATAACAAACACAAACATAAAATATAACCTAGAGTGAAGGCAAGATGGCGAATACTGGCTAGAAAACAAGTGAGATGGTTGGCTGGAGCTTGCGGTAGCTGTGGATGGTGCTAGAAGGGTTTACGGTACAACATGGATGAGGGGGGTGCCTGTAGATTTAGGAGTTGGACAGGGTTACGGCAGCGGCTTTGGGAGTGGGAGAGGGTTATGGTGGCAATCATGGGAGTGGCAGATGGCCACGACAGAAGATTTGGGACTTGAGGCGGTTAGGACAACAGCCTTTGGAGTGGAAGACAGTTACGGCAGCAGATTTGGGAGTTGGGGAGCTTTACTGCAGAAGCCTTAGGAATGGGAGAAGGTTACTGCAGCAGATTTAGGGAATAGGCTGGGAAGAAGGAAGGAGAGTAAACGGAAGGTGGAAATTTTGGGGTCGCAATAAATATGTGGGCTGCTGGAGGATGGCAGCAGCTATGTAGGACTGCAGGAGAGGGGCAGCGAGCAGGTGGGATGAAAAGAAAAGATCATTATCCTCACGAGAACGAGTCACAGTTGAAGCACCTCTTGAACCTTTGGAGAAGACCACCGCCTTGTACGAGTTATTGCCAGAACACTTTCTTACCTTCAGATATAACCAAAGAAGCAGCTGCCAATGGCAAGTTGGACAGAATTCTGAAATCAAAAAGACAAAAAACTGAACCCTAAGACAACAAATAATATTTTTATAATAGGTACTAGTAGTTAGAATAGGAAGGAACTAGAATAGGAAGGAAATAGAATTAAGAAGAGAATAGAGGCGAAAGGCAAGAAATAGAAGAGAAGGAAGAGAAAAGGAACGAGTTTCTGAAGGGAGTAAAATAGGAAATTGGGAGAGGGAAGGGGCGGCAATTCTAGCCCCCGTGAAGGCTGGCCATTTAGCAAGCCCCACGTCACATAGTATCAATGCTACCCTTAAAGAAAGTTGAAGAAAGAATTTTTTACGGCACTAATGTTTCATCTGAATGCCTGTGACTTTTATGACAAGTAACACTATCAAGGCAGCTAACTCAAAATTGAATCAAAAAATAGTCATCAATTAATATAGAACTAAAATTACACTTACTGTTGCAGATTGATTCAATCCATAAAAGTGGAGCGATTTGTTAGAGTTCAACTATAATGAATCATGCAAAAAAAAAAAAAATTGCATACACTGAAAAAAATCAAACTTAAAATTCAAAAAAAAATAAAAGAACTAGAAAAATGATGTAGATAGAAGTGTTTTCAGGCCAATTTATGTAGATAGACATTCTATCATAACAACTGATGCAGAGAAATGATATGACAACAATTGATACAAGATGAAGTACCTTGAATAGTCAACTTGTTAAGTGATCCAGAGTTTATGCGGATAGATAGCAAAAGTTGTTGACAACAAAATTGTAGAGAATAACATGACAGATAAAATCTAATACGGAAAGCATATGATGAGGAAAATGATAGTAAAGGGGAATAATTCCAATGCTATGCAATTTCCAGTATTGTCATCATAAGAACACATCATTTTACAGAGAAAAGGATCCATATTTATTACAAAAGTCCAAATTAAAATGAAAATTATACAAAAACCAACCTAATAGATAATTCCCGTGATAAGAGTAAATAAGAAAAATTAAATATAAAATAACTCTAAATTAAATCCTAAAAAAACTCGTGTCCTGCATCAAATAAGGGAATACCCACTGCTCTAAGTTTATAGTTGACAAAGCAGGGGGGTGAAGCTTCAGAAACAATTTGTCATGAAAGTATAGCATCATATGTAGTAGAAAGAACCATTACCTTCTTCAATAAGACCCTTCAAAGCCCATAAATCACCCATTATAGGTCCACCACCTCCTGTGAGAAATGACGTAGAAATCTGGTCAACAAGCATTCACAGCCTTGCACATTCTCAAACATGACCCTTCAAAGTCTAGTATGCCATTGAGTAGCACACGTGGAAGAATGAGAAATGACATGCAGCAATAACCATTCATAGCCCTCACAAAGTTTATACACGCGAAACACATTTGTAAATGAAACTGAAATACATCATCAGCAACAACACTACAGCAGCCGAAACATGTTTAAACAATTAAAAAAATCAATACATTAAACGAAGTGAAACTGAAATACATCATCAGCAACACTACAGCAGCCAAAGCATGTTCAAACAATTCATAAAATTAATACATCAAAAGAATGTCAACCACATGGCAATGGTTTTCAGCTTCCAGCAATGACTAGATCCATAGGAAATGGTAAGGGAGTGTTCAAGCCAAATCATGATGTTTAACTGTCCCTAAAATACTGATATAGTGTGAACGGGGTGCTATTCTAGTATGGGAATGAACAGGTTGACGTTCTATTGATTTCCTAAGACAGGAAAGAATGTGGAAGTTTCACAGGTGAAGATAGCAAGAGAAAATGCATAAAGTTAGTGCCTACCTCTTCCACCAAAGACAAGCAGTCGCTTCTCGACCATGGTGGCTGTATGCCCACACCGTGGAGGTGGTGCAGAACCAGTAATTGATAGTTCTGTCCACTCGAGTGAGACTAGTCACCAAAAAAAAAAAAAGAACCTTGAAAAACTTTATCAAATTATAGAATTGATACAAGGGGATATGGCTAAAAAATTCCAAATAGACGTAGCATTACTTGTGTCTAAGATATAGACATCTGACAACCATTTTTTACCATCCCAACCACCATACCTGCAAAAAATTTATACATTAAGGATATTTTTGATATTACAGTGCTTATTCTGAATTCTCTCACTAAATACAATTTATACCTACATAACGATTTTTCTATTTCCAATAGATGAAGCAGCAGCAAACTCCCTTGGTGATGGCAAGTCACCAAAGCCAGTGAGTTCTGACCATTGCCAAATATCTGACAATAAAATATAATGGCAGGAGTTAAAAGAAGATTCGTAGATAACGATGTAGGAATTTAGCATAAGCTAATCAACACATGAAGAATTGAGGAAAAGAACGAAAGAGAAGTAGAAAAAGGAGCAATGAAAATATAAAAACGTTAGAAAGGAAATCAAATCCAATTTAACCTCAGACTATACTGAATATTTTGCTTCTCTTCGCTTTTTTATTTTATTATTATTATTATTATTATTATTATTATTATTATTAACCTACTCATTCAGAGAATAAAAGATAGAGAAAAGATAAAATGGCCTTACAAACTTTTAAAAATCACGGAACAACAAAAAAATAGTATGGCTGTTGACAAGAAATAGGAAAATGAATCACAGTACATTTCTCTCACATTAAAACATGAAGCAAAAAAGCATGAAATGTAGCACAGCATAAAAATAATATAAAAGAGGAATACAAAAATAAACAGATTGCTAAAGCACAAGGGTTGGATAGTCTATGACAACAAAGGAAAATAAATTACAATATATCAAATCGTTCACTCAGATATTTATAAATAAGGGATTCTAGATGTAAATACAGAATTTACACAACCATAATTATTGGATGAATCCAGTTTGAGAAAATAACAACATGCTTACCAGTATCAAGCATCCAAAAATCACCCAACCTAACAAGATAATTATTTGGTAAGTGCCAAAATAATACAAATTTTAGTGCTGAATAACAAGCCATAATAAAAAAGTATACCACCTCTTGCTTCCTGAACGCCCTCCAAAAATAAACATGTGGCAATCAATGGCAACAGCAACATGAAATGCACGTGGAGCTGGGCCTACCTGTCCATCAGATCCACTTCCTGTGCAATCAGGAGTAAACCATATACCATTGTCTGCACATATAAGAAACCATCAAAGAACTACAGTGGTTTTGATAAAACTGACTCTCATAGTTAAAGGGCAACTTAAGGCCTCCGATACCAAGTATTGGCTCTGTAGATTGTTATATTCTGTAATCATACTATGTTACTAAGAATGCATAATTGATAAACAAAGATCAGTCAGTGAGAAAAGAAAGGAAATCAGAAGAGATCTATTGAAAGCAAGCATCATACTGGAGTTTAGGAGAAGTTGTTTTGTGTCAAAACAGCATTGGATTTGCCCAGGACTCTGAGACACATGAACAATACTTCTATCTGTGCTATATATCATTATTTAGATTGATATAGCTAAATAGAAGTATGCTTCAGCATAAGAAATATAATTGAGTTGTCTTGCACCATAACCAAATCATCCAAAAAAGGAATACCCCATATTTGCTAGCTCACACTTTTGGCAAGTTTTGTCCTTTAAGTAGACATCAAAATCTCAAGATCAACAATATCGAAGAAATTGTTATAAATGTAAGATGAAAATTTCATTTGCATTGCTTGTTTTATCATAATTAAAAAATATAGCAATAATATTTCAAAGATCCATCAATCATATACATCTCTGCTCAATGAAGAAATTTAGCAACTAAACCAAGTTCCGTAATAGAGACAGAGTATAAGCAGAAGAAATTGTTTCCAGCATTTTGCAATTTTTTGTGCATCTAGAGATCAATAATTGACAAGTTTTGTTGACCTGCTGTGGTGAAGTGTTAAGAAGAAGCAACAGATTAACTGTTACAAGAAGAAGCCTAGCTTTGTGATTTTAAATCCACTCTCTGTGACGAATTATCTACAGACAATTAATTGCTCATGTGCCCCTTTACATTTTAAAAGGGCAACAGTATGAGGGGACTGTTGACCTCACTTTTATGAGGACCCCAAATTAATACCCACAGACAAGACATATCTCGAGTCATTTGCACTGATTCAAGATCCTCAGAGACTTCTTTAAAGACCTAGTGATCGCTCCCCTTTGAACTCATCCAAGGTTCCTTCAAACCCTAAAAATTGGATTGACCCCACTACACCCTTTTTGGGATCAAACCATGATGACATCCCAAAATGATCAGATCAGCAGTGACAAACCCTGATTTGGTCAACCCTTGACCGAAAGGTCATCATATAAATCATTTGGTCAACCCTAAGACCAAATTGGTCAAACTTGGTCAAAATGGTCAAATATGGACCTAATGACCACCACATGTACCCTTTGGTCAACCCTAAGACCAAATTGGTCAAAATTGACCTCTTAGTCAACTCAAGACATCAAAATGGTCAAACATGACCATTTGGTCAAGCCAAACACTAAAAATTAGTCAAACCTAATCATTTGATTAAACTAAGCTATCCTATAGCCCTTCATGACTCACTTAACCATGACATGATCAAGTAAGTCATCTTAGTCAACCTTGGACCTAAATTGGTCAAACTTAGTCAACTTTACCATTTTTGGTCAAAATTTGGTCTTTTAATCAAATTATTTTATTCTCTTAATTAATTAATCATTTAATTAATTTGAGAGAGTGAAATTAAAGATTATTAGGTTTAAGTTCAAAATAATGGTTTAAGCCCATGACAAGACAAACCCATGACAACCCTAAACTCATGCTTTGCACTTAAACCCTAAAACCAATTCATAGCCTATTAATATCGGGTCATACACAACCTATTAAACACCCACCATGACATGAATGACCTACTTAGAACCCATAAGCCCACAATTTTTTACCTTAGTCCAAGGTCATCATGAGGCCATTATGAGAGAGGGGAAGGTGTCATTCCTTCATGAAACTATTGAAGGAAAGCATTATGAAGTCATCACCCACCTCACTCTCCATCCAATGAAAGGAAAACATTGCTTAGTCACTCACCATATCATAATTAAACTCATCACGACCAAATCATGGAAATGGGGGGGGGGGGAGGAGGTGTCATTCGTTCATGAAACTATTGAAGGAAAGCATTATGAAGTCATTACGCACCTCACTCTCCATCCAATGAAAGGAAAACATTGCTTAGTCACTCACCCTATCATAATTAAACTCATCACGACCAAATCATGGAAATGAGGGAAGGGAAGCCTATGTGTCATTCTTCCCTAAATCCAATATATGACTCATGCTTACATGGAATGAGCCAGCTCAACCTAAGAATTCTACCCACCACACGAGCCACCCAATGGAAGAAAGCCAAAGCCACAACCCAAATCCTTGTCTTAATGTACGTTCATTATGGAAGACTTGGGGAAGCTCTTCATGTCTATCTCCAGCCAGGAAACTTATCCCTAGCCATCAGGATACTGTTTATCTTATTCCCCAAGTAATTCAATGCATATCCAAGCATAGCCATGGCATTTCCATGGCTATGTATAGAGCTAACCCGAGAGCTCCCATAGAGAAGAGAGACCAACCTACACTGCCCAAACCCTGAAACACTTAAAAAGACAAAAATTGTTCCCCATGACCTAGGCATTTCATTTCCATAGTCTCAGTCCCTGAAATCCACTGAGCTACTCCAATTTCAAGCCCTAAAAACAGGACAAGCTTTCGGGTTTACACAAAACCTTCCCAAACTTCAAATTAACAATCCTCACACCATCCCTGAGCTGCACGAGGAATATTCCAATCAAAATTGACCCTCCCGCAAACTCCAACCTATTCCAAACCCAGATCGTGAGCCCATTTTAGTGAAATCATACCCTGACATGGTTTCACTTCAAATTGAACTCAGGAAGAGCTTCGCAAGGACCTAGCGACCATTCCTATCAAGTATGATTGCGGCTTCCCCTCATCAAAGCCAGGTATGGACACTTAAACCTAATTCTTGCTCGGGTTTGGACCTTTACAAAGAAGATCATTTCAAAATATATACATTGCCATATAGATGTGTCCGTCTCTTTGAGATAAAGCTTTAGGAACAAATTTCACTAAAATCCATGGAGATTTGAGTGAGGTCTTGTGTCCTAAACATGGATGGTCTGCGGGTTATAACAGACTAGGAACGATGAACCGATGCCGTTCAGTTTTGTGTATCGGAAATGAACGTCTCTGATTAAGTCGAACTGCTAATCTGTTCATATGAAACAGATTAAACAGCGAGCCACGTGGCCGCCCGCATGTAAAGCGCATCCAAACCGCGCCGCGTGTTGCTTCGAAGTGTCCGAAGTTTGAGTCAGCGCCGCGTGGAAAATAGTTTAAGTGGGATTTAATTAAATCCACAAAATTCTATTAAACTTTAAAAAATCATATCTTTACAAGAAAAAATCATAAAAATACAATAAAAATACTCCTGGATTCCCAAAAATGAAGAGAATATTCTGAAAGTAAAATTTGAAATTGGTAAATAATGTATAATTTTTAATTAGTTAATTACTTTATGGAGTAATTTAATTATTGAAAATTATTTATGAACCCAAAAATTATGAAATTTTCAGACATTGATCTTTTTACCCTTAAGAACACTCGGTGATTTTTCTAAGGTTAAAAAAAAATCTCTAAAGTCAAATTTATCAATCTTCACCAAAATTTGTAATTATTTATAAAAATCAGAAAATTGAAAATTAAATCTGTAAATGTTTAAAAACTTTAGGGTGATGAAATTAAACCCCAATAAGATAATTTCTAATCTTTGGAAAACTTGAAATGACAACTTAGATTAGAAGGACTATTAGAATTAAACCTTACTCCATTAGGTTTAATTAATCCTAAACTATAATTAGGTCTAACCCTAATTAGACCCAATTAATCTAATTAAACCTTACCTGCATTAGGTGTAATTAATCCTAAACTATAATTAGGTCTAACCCTAATTAGACCCAATTAATCTAATTAAAGCTTACCTACATTAGATTAATTACCCTAATAGATCTAATTAATCTAATTAAACCTTACCTACATTAGGTTTAATTAACCCTAAACTATAATTAGGTCTATCCTAACTAGACCCAATTAATCTATTTAAACCTTAGCTACATTAGGTTTAATTAACCCTAAACTATAATTAGGTCTAACCCAAATTAGACCCAATTAATCTAATTAAATCTTCAACATTAGGTTTAATTAACCCTAAACTATAATTAGGTTTAACCCTAATTAGACCCAATTAATCTAATTAAACCTTACTTACATTAGATTTAATTAACCCTAAACTATAATTAGGTCTAACCCTAATTAGACCCAATTAATCTTTTTAAATCTTACTTACATTAGGTTTAATTAACTTTAAACTATAATTAGGTCTAACTTAATTAGACCTAATTAACCTAATTAAGTCATACTTATATTAGACTTAATTAACCTTAAACATTACTTAAGTTTAACCTAAATTAGACTTAAATACCTACTAAACCTTAAACAAAACTCATCATATACATTAGGTTCAACCTAAATTGAACCTAAGTCAACATATACCTTAGGTTCAACCTACATTGAACCTAAGTCAACATATACCTTAGGTTCAAACCTACATTGAACCTAAGTAAACAAAAACCTTAGGTTCAACCTCCATTGAACCTAAGCCAACTTAGACTTTAGGTTCAATCTATATTGAATCTAAATCAACCTACAGGTTCAACTCAAATTAAACTTAAGTCGATCAAAACCTTAGATTCAACTTATATTGAACTTAAATCAACTTAAATCTTAGGTTCAACCCAAACCGAACCTAAATACACAGACTTCAGACTCAACCTACATTGAAGCTGAGACAAATTAAACATTAGCATCAACTCAAATTGAACCTAAATCAACTTAAACCTTAGAAGTAACATAAATTGAATCTAAAACAACGAAAATCTTAGGTTTAACTCAAACTGAACCTAACTCAAACCAAGTCAACTTAAACTTTAGGTTCAATTTAAATTGGACTTAAAAAGTTTAAACTTTAGATAATTTAAACTTAAACCTGAATCTCAACTACTTTAGGTTCAATTTAAATTGAACTAAAATTTTAGATTCTATACATATTGAATCTAATAACATCAACATGAGGTTCTACCAACATTGAACCTAAATCATCTTATACATTAGGTTCTACCTAAAACTGAACCCAAGTCGTTTTATACTTTAGATTTTTTCTAAATTAAATCTAAGACTACTTTATACTAGGTTCTAATTAAATTGAACCTAAACCAACTTAACGATCTTGATCGAATCATTCAAAATGAAATAAATAACTGAATTTAATCGGTTCATAAATCGTAAACAACTTAAAATATTTCAACTTTTAAAATCCAACAAAAGACATTAAAATGTAAATGAAACTTTAATCAACAAAGATCATGGAGCGCAACTTGAAACACAGTATTTTTTTATCTACGAAGATTTCTTGAACGATGCAATTTGTGGTTGTTGACAAGAGTCTTCCGATCATGGTTTAAACACATTTCGGACTAAGTAGATCAAGGCATCCGACGACCCTGGGACGACGGAGCCGTGGACATCTTGACCGGGTTGTCTAAAAGTTAAAAGTTAATCAACTAAATCAACAATTTAGAAATAAAATCAACATTATTTCTTTTATAAATCTAAGATTGTTTTCCTTGCAAGTTGAAGTTCCGTTTATATTTACTTTGCATGTTATTAGGGTATGCTAACTCTATTTTGCAGTGCGACATTCTGAAGACAGAACAATAAACTTTGAAACAAAACTAGAACCACAACAAGACAACAAACTATAAAGCAAAACAACAACATCAAGATAAAATAAAATCAAAAGCAAAAAATGACAACATGACAAACAAAATGATAATAAAATAAACAAAAATAATAACAAAATAAAACAAAACAACAACAAAATAAAACAAAACAATGACATCAAAACAAAACAAAACCAAAACGACAACAATACACAATAAAATAACAAAGAAAACCAAAACTTTAGGGTAGTATGTGACACTTAGAAACATGTTACCCTTAGGATCAAAAATTGACGTTTTTTTCCTTAATCTTAATACTTAAAATTTCTTAGAGAACGAATGTTAACGTTAATCAGGAGTTTTCTTAGGCAATCCTAACTGTCTATGATGTAATTAACTATAGGAGTTTGCTCCTATAGGAGAATAAAAGATTCAAACTATGTATCATACCTAAAATCTCTGGTTATTAAATTTTTCATGTGGTGATCCTTATACGTGAATCTCTAAAATTAGACATTCCAGAGTTTTCTCCATGATGTTCACCACAATTCCGACATTTCTTTTTCTACTATTTTATATTTTCATCAGCCCTTTTCTTTCTTCTCAAAGTTTCTTAATATCTAAAGATCTTTTACATGATAAAAAAAGAATAAAATTACTTGGAGATTAGGGCAATGTAATAGATAAACAGAGTGACGACTCTTCAATACCATCACCGACAGACATCCGACATTCAAACAACATGAGAATTGACGGCGTCGGTGGCAACGAGCCTCCCGGATGCCATCAGAGACCTATGGTTGGCTCCACTAGAGCTACTTCATCTAAGCCATACTAGTCAAGATTCATCTCATTGAAGTGTTTACTAGTGAGACCAAGTTTGGATGATGTTGGCCATGGAAAACAAGAGAGGGATTTAAACTAAAGAGGATACAGTGAAGCTTATGAATCAAATGTGTAGTTACAAGTTACAGGAAACATAGCAAAAATCCAACTCCATAACTTTTAAAAATATATTACAAAACCATCATCTACAGAGACATCTACTTCCTCCACCACCATCTATATGAGGGCAAGCATTTTCAAGAGCATGCCATCAATATAGTTCTATAAAGGGATCCTCAACTTGAGCTCAGCAATTGAAATAGGAAGTATAAAGCACATTGCCTACCTCATGAGTCATGATCTTTTTTTGTAACAAAAAAAAAGATTCAGCATAACGTTTCAACCGAATCATATTCATTAAAACTCCTTAACAAATATATGCTACAGCCTATAACAAATAAGGACTTTAAAGCAAATGAATTTGTTAATCAGGAGTAAACTAACGTTTGTTCATCTGTTGGCTGTGCTTTCTTGAATATTTGTTCGGTTGGAAGCTCCCTGGTGTCAAAATTATCCACAAAAGTTCCCTTTAATCTTTCAGACAACTATTTCTATCGGCTACCTTCAAGGATAATTTAGATTCCGCCGAAGCTGTTTTGCCTTCAAAATTTTTAGTTTAAATACTCTTACTCTAAAATTGGTAGAGCAGCTCAATTATGATCTAAAGAGTGTGATAGCATTAAGGAAACGAATCCTACCGGAAATTTCTCGGCTTAAGATCTTCCTATACAGGAATTTAAAAATAAATGACAGCAAAACGGATGAGAAGAGGAAATGGAAAAGAGTAAAATATCATACCAACGTCAAATACAAAGATGTCAACTAGAAATCTTCGATCGGCGAAACCTCCGAATACAACAACTTTCGATTTTCCAACGTTCACCGCAGTGTGACCACTGCAGTTCCGAAATTGTCGCGGACATGGATAAGATAGGAGATTAAAACATGGAATCAAAATTTGAGTGAGGAACTGAAGATGAAATGGAGTTTATGAGACAGAAAAAGAGGTTGCCTTCGAGCAATTGGGAGATTTCCACCGAAATCCGATGCATCGGCTCTAACCCAGTGCATATTTCCTCTATTTTTTTCCAAACTATTTGCTCGCAACCCTAAGAAACGTGTGTGCTTCTATATATACTATTTCCTCTCTTTTTTTTTTTTTTTTTTTTTTTCAAAGCGCCTATTTCATTGAAATAAAACGATTACATGATAGTTGAGGATAGGACTCAATAAATGAAGCCTTACACTATCATACACATCAAACAAAGGATACAGAAGACAGAAAAGAAACATGCAAACAACAGTGTCTAAGAGAGAAGTCGTCAAGGCAGTTTTCTCAAACTGGTTCGTGGCGATCCACAAAGTAATCTTCTAAGGGCTAATTCATTTCCGAGAGTAACCGTGATGTTATCAATTAATTCTCTAAATGCCCTTCCCAGCTTTTTCTTCCGTTGAGAAGAGTGAACTTCACAACCTTTCTCTTCTTCTTCTTCTTCTTCTTCTTCTATTTCTTCTTCTTCTGAGGGCTGATCCTTCAGATTCATAGAAGGAACAGTAGATGCAGCAATGGGTATCACTTGGGGGTTTCTTCGTTTTCTGCTAAATTTTTGAAGATACCTGTCGGACACCACAGGTTTTGAGGCCACAGGAACAACAAGAGGAGAAAAAGGAGGAGGAGCATCCTTTTCTATCTCTGAGGTTCTATCCACCAGAGTAGACTCAATTCGCTCCACCTCTCGAGCAGGTGAATCAGAAGAGGGTGAAGGGGTAACAATTAACCCGTTCATTAACCTGTCTAAGACGAATTCATCATGTTCTTGTTCTCCAAGTGATGTAGATGGGGGGGGGGGGCAGTGTCAGCCAGACAATTGGCCTTCTGACCCATAGAAGTCCTAACATTTCCTCTCTTAGATGGTGGATAGAGTCTATAGCACCTATCCCTGGTGTGCCCAAATATTCTGCAGTGAGGACAGTAATAAGGCTTGTGCTCCATAACCACCTCCTGCCAAACAGCATCCTGATCAGAGCCCACCCAAATTCGATGGACATCTAGGAGAGTAATATCCCTCTCAATGAGAAGCCTAGCAGCATCAGGTGTAGTCATGTTATAAGTGGTAGCATCCATTTGCAGTGGCGTACTAAGGGCTCTACCAATTTAAAATAAAACATTATGATTGAAATATCAATATGGGAGGCCTGGAAAGTTGAACCAAATAGGAACCACAGGAGGTTCCTTAGAGGAGTCAAAATCTGAAAACTACTTTATAATCTTCATTTCAGTCCCTGCGATGAAAACAGAATGCTTGGCGAACAACCTAGCATAGTCCTCCTCCACCGTTAAATGAATCAATAGTTGTCTTCCATCCAACAGTTCCATCTTCCAAGCTCCAATGAAGTGTGGTGAGTCAAAGAAACTCCTCATCAACTCCATTTTAGGATGTCCCAAAGTAAACTTACCGATAAGGGTAAATTTTACCTCATTCAAAGCATTTAACTCAGTCTCAGAAAAAATAATGGCAGAAGAGTCATCTTTCTCCTCAATAGGGTGAATAAAAGGAAAAGAACATCTTCCTGCCGCAGCATCATGAAAAGTCTGTGGAAATAGCAAATATTCAAAGCCTTTGAGAGTAGTCATACTTTTTCCCACCACCCCAGCAAAGGTGGCCGGCGCCATGGAAACCGAGGAACAACAAGCAAAAACAAAGCAGTAAAAACCCTTCAGCAAGCTAACGAAGAGCATACGACTTTATATATATATATATATATATATATATATATATATATATATGACGCAATGGAGAAAAAGGATTCATGACGCAATGGATTAAGGCTGTGTTGTTGTTGTTGTTGTTATGTGTGTGTGTGTGTATGTGTGTGTGTTTATACAAGGAAATCGGTATTTAGTAGACCACAGTTCGACTACAAATACCGATTTCCCATGTGCCTATCCGACCCGTCCGCGCCCTCGGTAGGGATCGAACCCGGGACCTTCGGGGGACTTACGGTGAACCCCGCCCAAACCACCAGGCCACGGCTGCGGCACACACACACACACACACACACACACACACACACACACACATATATATATATATATATACATATATATATGTATATATATGTATGTATGTATGTAATTATAATTATTTTTTAGTATATTTTAAAATGATCAAAATCAATAAAATAAATGTGTGAATAAACTTTTATTTTTAGATAAATAAATAAATAAGCAAAAAAAAATCATTTTTCCATTTTTAATCTTTTGTCAATATCTTTTTCAAAAAGTGCATTTTTTTCATTTTAATTGAAAAAACCATTAAAATACAATTACAAATTGTATATCTGCTCCTTTTTAAATTTCAATTAAATAAAACTTCTTTGGTGTACATATATTTATTAGGTGCTCCATTTTAATATTTGTTCATTCAGTAAATTTATTCATCAACTCGCCACTACCACCTGAACATTATTTTATAGTTATACACCTAAACATGGTCTGCACGAATCTCGAAAACCAACTTTCTAGAGAAAAGGTCGATCTATGTCCAGATAAATGATCAATCAAATTGACTCAATCGAAAGACCCGAGAACTTGCCAACCAGAAGGTCCGTACTGAAATGGTGTCAAAATTGGTTATGAATGTGAAAGACACTAAAAAAGGCAAATATAGCCTTCAATGTCTCTATTAAAGTAGGGGCAATCATGTAATTTTAAACTTTACCCTTTATCTTCTATAAATAAAATCATCATAGCTTGTATTAGGGTCTTTTTGGCCCTTCTTCTATAGACTAATCCTTTTTAGGGAGCCCCCCCTCTCTTTTGTAACTGCCACTTACAAGATATAAAATAGGTCGCAGAGCCCGGGAACACACATTCACCCCTAAGTTTGTTCGTGCTCTCTCCTTTTCTCTCCCCTCAAACTCTCCCTACCTCTTCCTCATCATTCTTACCGCTTTGATCTCTGGGCATGCCTCACAGAACAAATATGGATTTAACGTCCTAAAAGATACGGCGACTATGGAGCATACTACCAACAAGAAGAAAAGCGACACCAACAATGAGAAATACATCTCAAAGAAACTTCTAACATAGAGTACGCTAAGGATTTCACACAGCAATAAATCCAAGAGCAAAAAAAGTCATTTTTGTCATCTTCCAAGAGGCTTTGGCTTGAAGGTAAGAATCACAATACACACATCAGCTCCCAATTGTCAGAAAACTCTCAGAGAAGGCCAAGCGATGATACTTACGCAACACTCGGTCAATTCTAGGTGCTTGATACCTTTCTCATTGAATTAAGGGAGCATCATTTCAAAACTTTTATTGTGCTATGAAACATGAATCCTTTTCATGTTTTCCTAGGTCTGATAGACATTTGGGGAACTTGAATTCAAGTAGTAATGCCCAAAGAGGTCCGATCAGTGGAATGGCCCACAACTCTCCTGGAATGAAAATCTTAGTTGTTATGCTTGAATCAGATAAAGCTTCATAAGAGACTACTTGCATTGTAGAAACAAGATTCATGAAGGATGTGGCGTAAGTCACCTTAATGATAAGTATTGGTGGTTTTTTGTAGAGATAAAGAAAAGAAATTTTGAACCAACTGAACTGATTATTTCACTACGAGCCTCAACCGACCTGCTCTCAATTATACGAATTCCTGGGCAAAAGCCATCTTTGCTTGAGCTTCAGCTTTCTCCTTCTTCCAACACATTCAAACAGTGACCACCACCTCTCACTCTGCTTCTTATGTGTCAAAGGTTGTCCACAAGTATGTCATCATCCAACCTAACACTCCAAGAAACAAGACCTTATTAATAGTCACCAAAATAGTGTAATAAAGAACTAAGAGGAGCTACCCATTAATTTCAGCTCCCTCGACCCAAGAGTAATCCATCTCATGCATTCTCTTGAAGGAGTCTCTGGTTGGCAAAGTTTTGATGCCCCAGTTCACTAAGGATGAGGTGATCAAGAACTTAAACTTTTAGTTCTTCATTTTGTTCTCCAAGTAAGAGAAATGAACCAATAAATTATCCCGAGCTGCAAGTACCAGCCAGCCTTCACCCAAAAAGGCAAACTTCTAACTAAACAATTTGGTTGACTATGTGATTCTTCTTTACTGGTAGAAAAGTACGTAAGATATTATTATCTCGATGGAGTTCAGCTTGATCTATGCCAAATAACCTTATATAGGTTAAAATCCCTTAAAGCTCTTAACATAGGAGCAAATGCCCCATATCCTCACCAAACAAATTAATAACTCTCTGATTCGAGTAAGGGGTCCAAAATCTAATGTGTTAATCAAAGATGAGGACCTCCTCTACAAAATCTACATACAACGGAGACAAGATTGACCATTTGGGCATAGCTATTAAGCCAAATGTTTAGCAAGTATGCTTTGGAACCATCATAAAATTAAAGAAAAGGTCGAAAGAAAGGAAAAGTCGAAAGAAAAAAAGACAATCAAGCAATAGAAGCCCAAATAAAAAGATAGCAAGCATGCGAATAAACAACTCAACCTCTATTTATAAGAAAGCATTGAAAGTGGAAACATTGTGCGAAGATTTTGATAGAAAACATCACATCAATGCAGAAGTTGAGAAGAAGAATGAAAATAAAACATTTTCTTTTAGATAATAAAGTAATTACACTCAAAACCTAGTCCAACAGTTGGTAATTTATAAACTGATCATTGTCTGCCTCAGCCAGGACTCTTAACTAATCTTCTATGTAACATTTGACCACCAAGCTTGAACTGATTCACTCGGTCGGCCTCAGAGTGTGCCCTTTGCACAAAGGCATCTTTCTAGAGTTCAGATACTTCTTGATAAAGAGAAATTATTTCCCCTAGCATCTAGCACCTCCTTTAGTCAAATTAAAGTTTCGCAAAGATCACCTCTCATCCAACCCATGCAACTTTCATTTTGTCAAGGAAATAGGTGGTTGTTCTTGGGGATATCTTGTGTTCCTCAAGAACTTCTTTGTGGGCCTCCACTTGGTCAGCTAGTTGGTTTACTATGCTCTCCTCAATGTTAGACATCACCTGGAGCACAAGAGCCGCCGGTACAGTTGGATCTTGGCAGCCAACAATATAAGGTAAACCCCAATGTGAGCATCCTCAAATATTTCGAGAAATAAAAATGGATAAGTAATAAGAAAAAAAAGTAAATCTTAAGAGAGAAATAAATAAATACCCATGATCCTCTCTACCTCGAACCAAGTAGCTCTCCATACAGCCAGTGATGAAAGATTATCGACAGCTCTTTTCTCTCCAACCAGCAAATCACCCCTAGTAATTCCTGGTACACCAGTCGCTTGTTAAGTTCTCATAGTCTCCGGCTGACCTAGAACCTCAGCAGGAACCTAGTCAATGAACAGCCACCAAACCACCCAATCCTTCCTAATGGTTGACCCTTCTTTGGAGCCTCACAGATCTATTCCTTCTCTTTATCTTACTCCACTTGTTTGGACAGCTCCAACGTCTTATCAAGCTTATTCTCTCACTTCTTCCTTAGCTCCCCTTACAGTCAGTGTTATTTCTTTACACCAAGAGTTGTCAGCATCTTTGCCTCGTCGACTGGAACACACAAGTCAAGCAGATCCAAGGAGAAACAGACTCAAGATACTAAGAAATATCTCCCATATCCTATATATAACAATTGTGGGCATGAATGTAATTCTTCATTGCATTAAATTATGATTATTAAGATGAGATATTTACTTTAAAAATTTTCTTATTCTTTTTGTTTGTGTCACTATGAATGATCAAGAAAAGTAAAGAACTTAATATACACATAAAAAAATGGTCAATCTAACGTTCAAGATCAAGGGAAATATGACATGGATCTTCTCCCTCTGATGAAAAGCTACAATGTCTCATGAATCCAACTAACTGATAGCCAATTTAGAAGTCTGATGGCTAGTTCAAGCAACTGATAATTTGACTGACCAGTAGTCGCACCCAACTGACCGAAGAACTATTGATTGTCTAAAAGCCAGTCATCCACTGAAAATTTGATAGCTTTTTACTATTCATTTCATACCTATTTTTTATGATATTGCACTTTAAAGAAATGTATTTTTCATGATTTCATGCAGGGACAATGATTTAGGCCTTTGGATCAAAAGAAAGCGAAAATGAGCAAATTTGAAGCAAAAAAGAATAAAAGTGCATTTTATTGAACTAGCGTCGAACGACGCTGTCACCAACGCCGTGCAGCACCAGTTTACAAAGAGTTATGACATTTTAGCAGAATAATGCACCGAACGGCGCTCTTACCAACGCCGAACAGTGCCCTCTCCCGAATTTAAACTAAATTCAATGTATTTGGCTAGATTTTAAAAGGTTGCATGAGGAAACTCTTAGGAATTCAGGTTTGGCAGAATTTAAACACTTTTGGAGGCAAATTTGAAGAGGGGAGAAGAAAGGAAGAGAAGTGTTTAGAGTTTAGAGAGAGTTTCTTTCCATTTTGTGTATGAAGTTAGGTTTTGTATTTTATCATCTAAGGAGTGCGAGAGAAGAAGGAAAGTGAGAGATTTCTTCTTCCTTACTCATCTAAAGAGAGAATTGTGTGTTGGTGTGAAGAAAGAAGATGAGTCAAAGGAATTCTTTGAGATTCGCTTGGGGAAGAGTTTGAGATAAGTTGTCTTTACTTTACTCTGTTTGTATGATGTTGTTTTATTATATAAAATCCATGTTTTATCATCTTTTTCTCGTGAGTCTTGAGTAGATTTCTTTGTCTTTCTCCTTTTCATGGGATGTGTTGATGTTGTGAAACGGAAATGATGTGCTAATTTATTATGAAGAATTTGTGATGACCTTTTCACTTCGAACTTCATTTACTTTTTGATCTAGTCATTTGAATTGTTAAAACTTGTGGGAAATATATATTCCGAAAGGATTATGAGCTCCAAAACAAAAGTGAAGGTCACATTCAATGTCCATGAATGAGAGACATAGTTTATGGGGACTGAGTGCAAATAAATAAGGAAATATACTTTGATGGGCGTAGAATTAGAGATTTCAGAGTGACAGGCTGAAATCCTCAATTTGGTCCAAATGTTTAGAAACTGAAGCGAGAATTAGCCTTCAGGTAAAGGGAAGTGGGAGCTCTGAAGTGAGAGCTAGTATCCTCCCAGCCTAATCACGGATTTGGGGACTAAACTTGGGATTAGTCAATGTTCTTTATACTCTGAAATATAGGTAAAGAATAAGAATGCTTCTATTTGGCACAATACATTTACATCACGGATCTATGTCACAATAATCATCACATTATGATTGGAAATGAGGAAGACATTTTCTTACAATTGTATTCTGTTATAAATTTAGTCTTTTGTTAGTTTAACTTGCTAGAGTTTAGAACATGCTTTGGTAGAAATAGTAATTGAATCAGATCGTCTTTACTTTAAGAATTAAATAACTTGCAATTGTGTTGTGATTTGAATAGTGATTTCTGTGCTACACCATATAATTAAAGCCTCCCTGTGGGATTGATAACCAGGACTCCACTAGAGTCTTGTATTATTTGAGCGATACATATACTTGGGTTAATTGTATGACTCATTATCATCTAAATCAATATATATATATATCTAAATCCGAGTTCATTAATTTTTGCAAATTAAAAAATTTGCACCAAGTTTTTGGTGTCGTTGCCGGGGAGGCAAGGTAAAAAAGGTAATTGTTAAAATTTAATTTTGTAGTATTTGAAATCTTATATTTGAATTGCAAGTCATAATTGTGTGTGTCTGTTTATTATTAGTGTATTTATTATGTTTGCATGCGTAGTATCAGATCTATAGGTTTAGTGCCTTACGATTCTGAATCAGAGCGTAATATTAGAAAAATTTGAAAATAACAAAAACAATCTGCAAATCCTCACAAAATGACGAACAACTTAAAGAATCAAAACGAAGATATACCAAGACCTTTAAGAGATTATATTAATCCGACAGTAGATGAAATTCACTTAACTATTCAAAATCCTGATGTTGCTGCTAATTCATTTGAGCTTAAACCTACTATTATCCAAATGGTACAAAATAATCAATTTGGAGAAACACCTAATGAAGATCGTAATTTATATCTCGCTAGTTTTCTAGAACTGTGTGCTATTTTTAAGTATGATGGAGTGTCGAACGATGTTTTTAGGCTTAGACTTTTTCCTTTTTCGTTAAGGGATAAGGCTAAGGCGTGGTTAAATTCGTTAGCACCTGGATCTATTAGAACTTGGAGAGAGCTTTCACAAAAGTTCCTGTTGAAATATTTTCCTCCTTCCAAAACTGCTAAGTTGAGGAATGATATCACATCTTTTAGTTAGTTTGATGGAGAATCTATATATGAAGCTTGAGAAAGATTTAAAGATCTTTTGAGGAAGTGTCCACACCATGCTCTACCAAACTGGTTAATAATTCAAAAATTTTATAATGGATTAGTGGGATCTTTGAAAATGATTATCGATGCTGATGCTGGTGGATCATTAATGTCAAAACCTTTTGATGAAGCATATTCATTAATTGAAGAAATGACTACTAATAATTTTCAATGGCCTTCTGAACAAGTAAATCTTAAGAGAGTAGCTAGTATTCATGATTCTGATGCGATAAATATTATAGTCTCTCAAATTGCTGCACTTTCTAAGAAAATAGATCAACATGGCATGAATTATTCTCCAACAACCCCAGTGTTAGAAGAAAATTCATCAGGACAGATGATAGACTCTCAAATGTCTTATGAAACCTTGAATTCTATACATAATAAAGTCAATAATCCTTATTCAAATTATTATAATCCTACTTAATAACACTAACACTGCTGTTAATCCGCAATGGAGAAACGATCTTATGAATCCAGTTGGAAATCTAAACAACTAAGGAAATACCAATTATAGACCTTAGTATCCTCCTGATTTTAATAATAATCAACAATTTAAGGAAAAATAGTTGTCTACTGAAGAAATGATTTTGAATATGGGTAATCAAATTCAAGCTCAAAACATTGCAATGAAGAACATTGAAAATCAATTGGGATATATCTTTACTGCGCATAATAATAGACCTTCTGGGAATCTTCCTAGTAATGTTGAGATCAACCCAAAAAATCAAAATAAAGAGCAAATTAAGGTTATTCAATTAAGGAGTGGAAAAGAATTGGAACCAAGATTTCAAAAAGAAGTCAGAGTTGAAAGAGAGGAAGCAAACATTGAGAAAGGTTCTAATAAGATATATCCTGACAAATATCCGCTAGAACCAATAAAGATAATTGTTGAAACCCCCCCTCCTTTTCCTCAAAGTCTAAAGAAACATAATAGGGATAACAGATTTGCAAAATTTTTAGAAATTCTTAAGAAATTAACGATTAATATTCCCTTGAAGCATTAGAGCACATGCCTGATTATGCAAAGTTTATGAAGGATATACTTAAAAAGAAAATAAAGTTTAAAGATTATGAGATTGTTGCACTTAGTGGAGAGTGTAGTGCAATTAATCAGACAAATCTTCTTGAAAAACTTAAAGACCTAGGTAGTTTCACTATCCCGTGTGTTATAGGTGAAAATTTTTTTGGAAGAGCTTTATGTGATCTTAGAGCTAGTATTAATCCTATGCTTTTATTAACTTTCAAAAGATTGGGAATAAGAGAAATTTCACCTACATCTGTGACTTTTCAACTGGCTGATCGTTCTATCACCTATCCTAAAGGAGTTGTGGAAGATGTACTAGTAAAGATGGATAAATTTATCTTTCCTGTGGACTTTATTGTATTAGATATGGAGAAAGAAAAATAAATTCTAATTATTTGAGAAGGCCATTCCTTGCTACTGGGACAACTATGATTGATGTCTAAAAAGGAGAATTAACTATGAGAGTCAATGACCAAGAGGTAACTTTCAACATTCTAAAAAGTATGAAGTACCCTTCAACTGATAAAAATGATGAGTGCTATTGAATGGAAGCCTGTCATTATTTGAGAGAAGATCATTTTAAAGAAGTATTTGAAGAAATTTTGGAATGTGAGAAAGAATATAAAAGTGAAAGTGAACATGATTCGGATGATATGAAGAATGAAAAGTTAGAATTTGTTGAAGAAAATTTTGAAAGATTGGATACTATGGAAAAAGGAGATAAAAGTTTAAATTCATCAATCATTAAACCCTCTGAACTTGAGTTGAAAATTCTTCCTAATCATTTCAAGTACATGTTTTTAGGAGAATCATCTACTTTACCAATCATTGTATCTTCAGATTTAAATGGATATCAAGAACAAAAATTATTGGAAACTTTAAAAAGATACAAAAAGGCTTTTGGTTGGTCTATAACTGATATTAAAGGAATCAGTCCTTCGATTGGTATGCACAAAATTTTGTTAAATGAATCACATAAACCTAGAGTTGATCCACAGAGACTGAACCCAATAATGAAAGAAGTACTTAAGAAAGCGATTTTAAAGTGGTTAGATGTTGGAATTATATATCCTATTTTTGATAGTGTTTGGGTGAGCCCAATTCATTGTGTTCCTAGGAAATGAGGAGTGACTGTTGACGTAAATGATCAAAATGAAATTATACCGACAAGACAAGTCACTAGTTGGTGAATATGTATTGATTATAGAAAATTAAATGTCGCCACTAGAAAAGATCAATTTCCTTTACCCTTTCTATACCAAATGCTAGACAGACTTGTTGGACACAAGTACTATTGCTTTCAAGATGGATATACCAGTTATCACCAAATACCTATTGCTCTTGAGGATCAAGAGAAGACTACATTTACTAGTCCTTATGAAAATTTTGCTTTTAGAATAATGCCCTTTGGATTATGTAATGCACCTGCAACATTTCAAAGATGTATAATGTCCATATTTAGAAAATTAATTGACGATGGAATATAAGTGTTTATGGATGATTTCTTAGTGTTTAGAGATTCATTTGATGCATGCTTATGCAACTTGAAAAAAGTTTTAGAGGAATACGAAATAACAAATTTAGTTCTAAACTGGGAAAAGTGTCAATTTATGGTTGCAGGAGGAATTATGCTTGGGCATAAAATATCTGAATATGGCATGGAAGTAGATCCTGCGAAGATTCAAGTTATAAAAAAATTACAACCTCCAACAACTGTGAGAGGGGTAAGAAGCTTTTTGGGACATGTAGGATTCTACAGGCGATATATTAAAGATTTTTCAAAAATTTCTAAGCCTCTATGCCAACTTTTTTAAAAAAGATGGAAAGGTTGATTTTAACCATGAATGTTTAAAATATTTCGATCTATTGAAAAAAAAATTAATTGCTGCACCTATAATAGTTTCACTTGATTGAGAGAAACCATTTGAGTTAATGTGCGATGCTAACGATTACGCTATTGAAGTTGTTTTAGGGTAAAGACATGACAAAATGTTTAAAATTATATACTATGCTAGTAAGACTCTCACTGATATTCAAATTAATTATACTACTGTTGAAAGAGAATTATTAGCGATTGTATATGCTTTTGAAAAATTTAGATCTTACTTAATTTGAGCTAAATGTATAGTGAATACTTTTCATTCTGCAATTAAATACTTAATGCAAAAGAAGGATGCAAAACCAAGACTGATTCGATGGATGATTTTAATGCAAAAATTTGATTTTAAGATTGTTAATAGAAAATGGGTCGATAATCAAATAGCTGGTCATTTATATAAACTTGAACAACCTAATTTGGATGATTTTGAAAAGGAAATCACTGAAACTTTTACTAATGAGCAATTATATAACATTATTGAAGGAAATTTACTGTGGTATGCTGATATTGTGAACTACATCGTTAGTAATATTTGACCAACTGAATTGACAATGCAACAACAGAAAAAATTTAAACATGATACTAAATTTCATTTCTGGGAAGATCCTTATCTGTACAAGCAATGTAAAGATCTTATTATTAGGAGATGTGTGCCTAATGAAGAAACTGAAAAAATTATTCGGGAATGTCATGATTCTGAATTTGGTGGACATTTTGGAATTAATAGAACTACACATAAGATTTTACAATCTAGATTTTATTGACCTACACTTTTCAAAGATGTTTATAGATTTATCAAAACTTGTGATCGATGTTAGAAAATAAGCAATATATCTAGAAGAAATGCCTCTAAATTTTACTTTGGAAGTCAAAATTTTTGATGCATGGGGATTATATTTTATGGGACCATTTATGCCTTCATTTGGAAATATATATATATTGATTGCCGTTGATTATGTATCAAAATTGATTGAGGCAATAGCTTTACCTAGGTGTGTTGCTAAAAGTGATTTGAGGTTTTTGATGAAAAATATTTTCATAATATATGGAATGCATAGAATAATCATCACTGATGGAGAATCTCATTTTAAGAATAATCTGATTCAGAGATTAGTGGAAAAATATAATATTGTGCATAGAATCTCTACAGCTTATCATCCCTAAATTAATGGTTTAGCAAAGGTATCTAATCGTGAAATTAAACGAATTTTGGAGAAAGTCATTAATCCTGAGAAATTGGATTGGACTGCTAGATTAGATACTGCTTTATGGGCATACAAAACATCTTATAAAACTCCTATTGGAATGTCCCCTTACAGATTAATCTTTGGAAAAGCCTATCACTTGCCAGTTGAATTAGAATATAAAGCATATTGGGTGATAAAGAAATTGAATTTTAATTTGAAAGATCTTGGTGAAGAGATCATTGCAATTGAATGAATTGAAAGAAATCAGAAATGAATCATATGATAAAATATATAAGGAAATAAGAAAAATATGCCATGACCGGAAGATTATTAAAAAAGAATTTGAACTAGGACAAAAAATTTTATTATATAATACAAGATTGAAATTATTTCTTGGAAAACTGAAATCTAGATGGACAAGTCCTTTCATTATCATAAAAGTATATCAGTTTGGAGTTGTGATTATCGAAGACCCTAAATTTGGAAAAATATTCAAAGTTAATGGACAAAGATTAAAACCATATTTTGAAGGTAATAGGCCTAATTTTAAAGAGATTTAAATGTTGGATCAACATGAATAACTGAAAGTTATGTCAGGCTGACATCATTAAATCAAGCTCGTTGTGGGAGGCAACCCATAGTTATTGAGTGTGTGCTTTGTTTTATATGTTATTTATGTTTGTTTATTTCTTAATTAAGTTTTATTCTTATTTAATTATCATTAATATCATTTAAGAAATGAATCGAATCGAGATTTGGAAAAAAATTGAACAAAGTGAAGTTTAGCAAAGTTAAACTAGCGCCGAACGGCGCTGCTGTTCAGAAAATCATTTCTCTTCATTAAATCTGAGTTTTGGCGGTTCTAGGCAGTAAATCCTCCATTAAAACTCCCAAAAACTGCCCCTAGACATAGAAACTACCAAAGGAACAAAGAGGACGACCCAAATTCTTGTCCAAATAGATTCCGACTCGATGAAAACTCAAAGATTTCAAGTGTTCAACCGTAGAAAGTTCATAAGTTTCGAGGTGCAGTGGCTATTCAACAAAAATATCTCAAAAATGAGGTTGATTAAGGAGCGAGGTGATACCGTATCACAACTTTTACGAAAATTTGTATAAGAAAGAATTTATGAATTTATATTTAAATAATTTCATAAAGTCTCGATTTTAAATGCAAGTATATGTATCGTTTCAAGTAATACAAGACTCTATTGGAGTCGTGGTTATTGATCCCACAGGGAAGATTAATATAAAATGAATTAAAGAAATTTATTAGATTTTCAAATTAAAAGTAATTATAATTTTTATTTCTTTTCAAAATTCAGATTTTAAGTTTAATAAAATTTCTACTAAATGTAAGTAAGTAACAATAAAGTAAAGGTTAATGCAAATATAAATAAAATAACTTTCTCCTTTTCAATTAATCCAAGTTTTTTTTCAGAATAATTATCATTTGTGAGAACTTAGATTATGATATTACGCCAAATAGAATTATTCCTATTCTTTACCTTCGCTCGATGGTATAAAGAACATTGGCTAATTTATAGATCGGTTCAGGATGTATTATTAGTAAAATGGGTTAATCTAGGCTCACACTTCTAGATGTCCAAGGGTGGCTATGGTCGGCCCTACTAGTGACCCGTTCCCTTTCTATAAAACAAATTATTAAAATTTAGTCTCTCACTCTAAAAACTAATCAATTCTACGCCCAATAAACAATATCTTCATATTTATTTGTACTTAAACTTGAATAACCCGCTCAAGGCCTTCGATTACCCAAGGATTCATGTGATATCTACTAGTTAAGAACTCATCTCCAGATAGGTCTCAGAATTCTTCAATAGGTTTTAATAATTCAAATGACCAGTTTAAAAAGTAAATTAAGATCATGTATTAATATCATCACAATTTTAAGTTAAGTTCTCCAACAAAATCAAATTATCTTATTATCTTTTCTTAGTTGAAAGGAGAAAGAAAAGTAACTACTCAGAATACATTGAATTCACACAACAAAATATATTTATAAAACTTTGAACCAAGGTACAAATACTTATCTGGAATATTCCTTCAAGTGATCCTTTGACTCCTACTGACTCCAATGTAAGGTACAAGACTTCAACAGCAACAACACTTATAAACTCACACTTACTACTCAATGAATTGAGTAGATAAACTCGATAAATACTCGTGAAGAAAATATGGTGGCTCTCTAAATCTATCTCCTGATTTTAGAGTCCTAAGGGGGGACTATATGGATGGAGAGAGAGGGTGAGAGAGAGCACGTTTTTTTTGTAGAAATGTCTCCTATATATAGAGCTCTGAAAATGACCAAGGGTTGCTTAAGGTACCTCTTTAAAATTCATTGAAATTCAATGAATCTTCTAGAAAGTAACTGTGGCGCCTAGACACCGGAGTCCGTGACCAAGTCTTCGCACCGCTTCACTTTAGATCGCACCTCTTCGCGATTAAAACCGTTAATTTGTGTCCAGATGCATTGTATCACATGTCCTATGTATTAGGAGTAACTTCCAATCTTTTAGAAGGTATGATAACTGCTTAACACCGTCAAAATAACTACCCAAAGTTGTCAAAAAGCTTATCTGCTTCAGTATCGAACTGGAGCTTAGGCGCCGGATTCTGGCGCCTAGGCGCCAGACCTATAGTTTCGGTAACTCAACTTTGCTTTTTAGCTCTATTTTTGCTCTTTTTTCCTTCTTAAACTCTTTTTTCATTACCTACATCCAAAAACATAAAAATATCTTTCATTAAAGCATAATATCTTTAAAAATTGAATCATAAATAAGGCATAAAAATAGTTACTTTTTAAGTGGATCACGAGGCTTTCTGAATCGAGGTACAAATTATCCTACGACTAAAATTGATGAAATTATTGTTCAGAGACGTTGAGAAGTATTGTGTTATACTACGACCGCCATAGTTGTTCTGGTTGTGAAGGAGCTTTATGCAAATCTTCATGGAATCAACCAAGGATCAGTTTATGTGCGAGAGAGATTTTTCACATTTATTCCTACAAAAATTAATGATTTATACATGATTGAGAATGTGCCTATCTGCCAATATCTAAATTTTGCCCCGATGAATGACAATATGAATGATATATAAATATATCTGACGAATGAAAGTGATGAATGAGAGATAAGAGATAACATGTATGTAAGTTTCGCGACCACACTGTTAAATCTTACGTCGAAACACTTACATTATTTCATATGTGCAAAATTACTCCCAACAATGAAAATCAGTAAGGTGACTAAGGCGTGTGCTATTTTGAATTATTGTATTCAAATGGGAATGTCTATTGATGTTGGTTTGATAATTGTTAAGTCTGTTTTGTGATTGATTGTTCATGGATCAAAGTATGGGCTTGGAAATCATTCTACCATATTTCTTCTCTACAGTCAATCTCAAGTGTCATATGAGAACTGGGAAAGAGTACTTCTTACTTGGAAGCCTATAAACCCAGAAGATGCATATAGTAACCAAGCAGTCGGAGATATGGATGACATGAGCATTATTAAAGATCAACCATCTCAAAGGTCAGCACCTATTCCTCCTTACTTTCCTGAAAGTTCACAGATCATCTTGAAGAAAATCAAGAAATTGGAGAATGAAGTACAACATCTGATGAATGCAATCAACAATTTTCTGATTTCTTTGATCATCTGGATTGGAGAATGAAGGAGCACTTTGATCATTCTGGATATCTTGAAGGAAGTTTGACGCGATTGATGAGAACAAAAGGTTGGATTGAAGAGGATGCTACTGAAGGATTTCCGTTTCGTACATTCTACAATTTATTTATTCATGCTCAATCAATGGGAGATCTTAGAATTGATGATAGTTCCGAGGAAAAATGAAAACTTGATTATTATATTTCTGTGTTTGTGTATCAGATTGCTTTGCTTTACTTTATTTAGCTTGAATGTTATATTTGAACATGCTTGTTTGTTTAGTTTTTCAGCGTTATTGTGTTGTGGCTGTGTGCGACGCTGAATTTAAGATTATATAGCTTATTGATGTGTAACGTTTAGTGTTATGTGCATATGTATGACTCACGAATTTTATATATAAAAGTAATGTTATGTGTTGTTTGTGTTAAAAAATATCCTTTGTCAAGGCTTTAGAGTGTTATTCAATGTTTGATTAGACTAATTAGACGTCAGAGCGGGCTTGAAAAGATCTAAATTGCAAAAGAAAGTTGGAAGCCCAGTTTTTAAACTAGAGCCGAATGGCGCTGCTGCCAGCGCCGGACTGTGCTAAAAGTCAGAGAGTTTGGCCATATTTGTAGAATAATGTGTTGAACGGCGCTGCTGCCAGCGCTCTAACGCGAAAAATGCTCGAAACTCCAAAATTCCGCGATTTAACCCTGGGACCCGCCATTTTTTCCTAAACCATTGTCTTCAACCTCCAGCCAAGGTCGATTTTCACACCTATGGCTCACTAGTATTTGGATTTGAAGCAATTTTGTGGCAAAAAAAGTTCAGATTTTATCTTCTCTCAATAAATGACTCCAAGATTGGCTAAGGGGAAGAGGAAATTTGCATATGATGAAAGTAAATTTGTGAGTTTCAAAGCCTATTCATGTTTTAGTACGTTTCTTAGCAATAAGAAATGTATTCATGAAAGAGCCTTTTAAAATTCTGGAGGAATGCATGAAGAACTGATTGCTAATCGTCAATGGGAGATTTTCTGTTATTTTACTGCTGATGGGATGATGGGTATTGTTAGAGAGTTTTATGCTAATCTGTATTATTCTGAGAGTGAATACATTTTGGTTAGAGGCCAAATGGTTGAATTCATTCTTGCCATCATAAATGCATTTTATTAGTTAAGAGCACAATTTTCTTGTAAATATGAAAATTTTCCTATTACAAATGAAGCATTGGATATGATTGTGAACTTTTTTACCGATGGAAAGGGGGAATGGAAGATTAAGTAAAGATTAAAAGTTAACTTCCCTCTTTTAACTTTGAATCCTGTGTCAAAAGCTTGACACTATTTCATTTCTGCAAGCTTTTGCCTACTAACCATCACAGTGATGTTACTGTTGATAGAGCTATTTTGAATTACTGTATTCAGAACATGAAGAATATAAATATTGGGGCTATTATTCATAAAAGTATTTTGACAAGATCAAAAGGAGAGACTACAGGAGGACTAGGACACCCCAGTCTGATTCATGCCTTGTGCATTCAGCCAGGAGTAGTGATTAAAGATAATGATGAGGTAGTCCATCCCCTGAAGTCCATTAATAAATTAAATCTCAAAACTTATGAATCCCATGTAGGATGGAAATGGAGTAAGAAAACTAATGAGCCTTCTTCTAGTTGTGATAGACCATCTACATCTAGGGAGCCTACTCTGCATTATGTTATGGATCAGATGGAAAAATTAAACACCAGAGTAGAGGGAATAGAAGTAAGGAACAAGATTAATGATGATTATCAAGTGCAGTGGAGAGAAAATGAGATAGCTTACCATGACACACAGATGAGATTTTTCAGGGGAGACACTAGTGTTGTATTTCCTACTTACCATGAGTATACTCCATACAAGCCTGAAGAACCTGATGATGGTGAAGCTCCTGCAGAAGATGAAGATTGGTAGTTTGTGTATTTTTATTTTTTATTTTTCATTGAACTGTGTTATGTATTTGTGTTTGGTATTTGTTATGTACCTGAGACTCCTTATGATTTGTATTTGTGATGTTATATGTGTATTAGGATGTACTTGTAGTAGAATTTATTGTTAATTTGTGATGGATGTGGTGTGATAGTAAAGTTTTTATGTGTTTAGATTGCTAGTTTAATTTGTAATAGTAACAGTTGGATGTTAATATTATGTGCACTGTTTAATGTTTTTAAACTTCTTCTTTATAAATTTATAACCCATATTTGTGTATAGAAATGCTTCTAATATTTCAGGCCTACTGATTTTCTTTATGAAGAAAAACCTGCTTAAACTCAAAGGTATGAAAAAGATCAGCATAATGAGGTATGAGTTATATATTTAGATCTTCTCTTTCTTCCATGTTAATTATATTCAAAAATCTAAGTTTGGGGGAGGGAAAGAATTAAATGTGAATTGTTCTCATTTAAAATTATTTTAAAAGATTAGTAACATGATTTCCTGTAATAGAACTTAATTTCAGATAACTGCATTTTAATTTTATTTAAGTATTTTATAAAGTTGAATGAAAGTATTTGGTAATGAAAAGTAATTTTGTAAGGTAAGATATTTGGTATAAGAGAATAAGACTATAGTCAACTATTCAAAGAAAGAAAAACTATATGTTTGAAATATTAAGAATCTTAAAATTTTATGTGAAAGGAAATGATTGGGACTCTATGATGAATCAATAATAAGCTAAAGAAATGCCTATAAGGTAAAGGAATGTGGTAAGTTTCAAATTTAGGGTGAAAAGAGTGGAGTTCAAAATCATTAAAGGCTATCTAGATACAGTAATCCTCACCGAAAAGAAAAAGAAAAGAAAAGAAAAGAAAAGAAAAGAAAAACAAAAATCAAAAGAAAACAAAAGAAAAAAAAAGAGAAATGAGGATAAGCTTGAGGAGATGCCAAATCAAAAATTGGCTTCACTTGGACCTACCTAAAGGGAAAAACTTAATTACTTTCCTGAACTTATATGTATGGATTAGCATCTTTACTAGTAGTGTTCTCATAAACTTCTTTTCATATAATCCTTTTAAGTGCCTTAATAGGACAATCTACAGTCATTTTTGAAATGAATAGAAGGCTAGAACTCCTAGACTTGATTACTAGATAGTCTTACACCTGTAGAATTTACTTGAATTATTCAAAAATCTTTCTGAAAATTTTACTATTATACTTATCTAAATCAAAATTATTGTATTCTAGAAAGAAATTTCATTGTAGTGGATCATTTTTTTATGTATTAACTAAAATTACTTGAGGAAAAGTAATAGTTAAGTTTGGGGGATCTTGATCCACTGAAATTTGATATCTTTTTAATATTCATTTCATACTTAATTTTGATGATATTACACTTTAGAGAAAGATATTTTTCATGATTTCATGCAGGTACAATGATTTTAGGCCTTTGGAGCTAAAGGAAGCGAAAAGGAGCAAATTTGGAGTGAAAAAGGACAAAAGTGCATTTTATTGAATTAGTGCCTAACGACACTGTCGCTAGTGCTGTACAACATCAGTTTACAGAGAGTTGCGACGTTTTGGCAGAATAATGCCCTGAACGACTCTCTTACTAGCATCGAACAACGCTCTATCCCAAATTTAAACTTCAATGTATTTTGCCGGATTTTGAAAGGTTGCTTGAGGAAACACTTGGAAATTCAATTTTATCTGAATTTAAACAGTTTTGGAGGCAAATTTGAAGAGGGGGGGGGGAGAAAGGAAGAGAAGAGTTTAGAGTTCAGAGAGAGTTTCTTTCCAATTTGTGTAGGAAGTTAGGTTTTGTATTTTCTCTTCTAAGGAGTATGAGAGAAGAGGGAAAATGAGAGATTTCTTCTTCCTTACTCATCTAAAGAGAGAATTCTGTATTGTTGTGAAGCAAGAAGAGGAGTCAAAGGAATTCCTTTGGGAAGAGTTTGAGATAAGTTGTCTTTACTTTACTCTGTTTGTATGATGTTATTTTATTATATAAAATTCATGTTTTGTCATCTTTTCCTTATGAGTTGTGAGTAGATTTCTTTGTATGTCTCCTTTTCATGCGATGTGTTGATGTTGTGAAATAGAAATGATGTGCCGATTTCTGATGGAGAATTTGTGATGACCTTTTCATTTCGAACTTCATTTACTTTTTGAGCTGGCCAATTGAATTGTTAAAACTTGTTGGGAAACATATGTTCTGAAAGGATTATAAGGTCCACAATAAAAGTGAAGGTCACATTCAATGTCCATGAATGAGAGACATAGTTCATGGGGATTGAGTTCAAATAAATAGGGAATATACTTTAATGGGCGTAGAATTGGAGATTTAAGTGTGACAGGCTGAAAATCTCAATTTGGTCCTAATGTTTAGAAACTGAAGCAAGAGTTAGCCTTCAGGTGAAGGGAAGTGGGAGCTCTGGAGTGGGAGCCAGCATCCTCCCAGCCTAACCACGTATTAGGGGACTAAATGTAGGATTAGCTAATGTTCTTTATACACTGAAATATGGGTAAAGAATAAGAATGCTCCTATTTGGCACAGTACATTTGCATTACTGATCTATGTCACAATAATCATCACATTATGATTGGAAAGGAGGAAGACTCTTTCTTGCAACTGTATTCTGTTATAAATTTAGTCTTGTGTTTGTTTAACTTGCTAGAGTTTAGAACGTTCTTTGGTAGAAATAGTAATTGAATCGGATCGTCTTTACTTTAAGAATAAAGCAATTGCAATTGTGTTGTGATTTGAATTGTGATTTCTGTACTACGCCATAAAATTAAAGCCTCCCTGTGGATCGATAATCAGGACTCCACTAGAGCCATGTATTACTTGAGCGATACCTATACTTATGTTAAATTGTGTGACTCATTATCATCTAAATCAATATATATATCTAAATCTGAGTACATTAATTTTTGCAAATTAAAAAAGTTGCACCAGCCAGCTATAAGGCCAAAGAGCTGCCAAAAGCAGCAAGAGGTAGGCATCCACGCCAACAACCAAATAAAGATCTAACCCCCTCAACAATATCACAAGTATCAATGTGAAACTCTCTAAACAATAATCGAGCAAGCCAATAGACTGCCATAAGGCCATCCAGCTACCACACACAAAATTGGTCAGCTTTGCAAAGCAAAGGCTGACTAGTGTCTAGATAAATGACCAACCTAAATCAACTCAGACGGCTTGCCAAATGGTCCAGATATAAAAAAAGGTGTCAAAATTGATTCTAAATACGAAAAGGCACATAAAAAGAAAATAATAACCTATAAAACTTCTATTAAAGCAGGGGTAAGTATGTTATTTTACACTTTATCCCTCTATCTCCTATAAATAAGAGTACTATAGTAGATATTAGAGGATTTTTGGCTCTTCTTCTTAGAACCCATCCTCAATAAGGAGAACTCTCTCCCTTTGTCTCATATAGTCACCACTTACAAAATATAAAATGGGTCATAGAGCCCAGAAACAACCCATTCGCTCCTAAGGGGAAATTTTGAGTATGCTCTCTCTTTGTCTCTCTCTACCTCTCCCTCATTGTTCCTACGGCATCGATCATTGGGCATGCCTCGCTGGATAAATCTGGATTCAATATTAGTCCTTCATTAATGATGAATAAATTTAATTCTTTATCAACTTTCTTATGAACATGAGTCATGATCACTAAAAAATAAGATGATTTATACAAACATTAAACATTTATAATGAAATTAAAAAGAAGGGGCTTTGATTCAAGTCTAACAATTATGTGATTTATTAAATTTTATTGGCATATTAATTAGTCTCACAAAATTTAGAAAAGTTTCATTAATTCTTTTACTAAATTATTATATTAATTAAGAAAATTATTTTATTAAAATGATCATTACCATACATTTGTGATAAATTGATATGCCTTATATTATGCTCAATTTTCTTTACATTAAACACTTGTTTTTGATGAAATTGCACGTTAAATAAAGGTTTTTTTATGCTTTTTATTGCAGGTATATTAGGTAGGATGATTCGAGCTAAAAGGGAGTGAAATGTAAGCAAAACTGAGCATTTAAGGAACAAAATGGTTCCAGCACATTAGTGCCTAAGTTCAAGACTTGGGTGCAAGGTGCTCTACCCTAGGGCCTTAGCACCAGTCCAGTGGTGCCTAGGTGTCATATATTTTTCAGGAAACAGAGACCTTGGCACCTTAGCGTCGATCTAGTGATGCCTAGGCTCTAAAACTGCCCGAGGCAGTTTGTGCAGTTTTTTATGCACGAATATAAAAGTTAAAAAGCAAGAGAAGCAGTTTAAACGGAGAGGAGGATCATTTAGAAGACTTGAAGAAAGCCAAGGAGTGCAAAAAATAGAGTTTAGATTTATTTTTTACTTTTTCTTCATTTTTTTAAAGAGATTGGAGAGGTATCTGAGAGAATTCTGTAAGGGAATACTGTTAGCACTGCAAGGGACATTTGGAGATCACTAGGGGAGGATTTTTCACTTCTTTTCTCACCGAGAAGGTTAAGTGTTTCATTCTACATTGACTCGTAGTATTTGTAAGCTCATTTTATATGATTTTGTTTTATTATAAGATGATGAATTGTAGTGTTTTCTTCATGAAATGTGAGTAGATCCTTTATACCTTTCTCTTGTGATGAATTAGTAAGATATGTAGGATATTTGGATACATTTATAATAGGTTTTTATTCATTGAAGTGATGATTTTCCCTTGTGCTTATTTTACTTATCATTCTGTCCAAATGATATATTAAAATTTGTTGTGGGCCAATAAAGACTCGGGAGAGTTATGACATGAACAACTATGAAGAATCACATGCACTAGTGGGTGAAGGAAAAGTAGTCTATAGAGCAATGCAAATAGATAGAGAGATACAAATTGATGGGTTCAAATTTGGTTTTCTTGGGTGACAGGCAGAAACACTAAACAAGTTTGAACCAAAATTTCTTTATGCACTCGGGAGAGGGTAAAGAAGAGAATTGCTCTTGTTTGTCACTATCTACAATCTATATTCTAAGAGTTCCATTCCTACATACATTACTTGTGTCATTGAAAGGGAAGGTTAGTTTTTATATCTTAATTTTCTCGATTCATTTAGCTTTAGTGGAATTAACTTAGGAGTAAATTAATAGGAACAGTGATAATTTAGTAGGATTAGAAAGCACAACTTGAACCAACTACACTTCCAGGCTAAGACTCATTATAGACGGCTAAAACTTTTCTTAAGCTCAAATCACCACATTCTGTGCGGGATTGATAATCTGGACTCAATAATCTGATATTACTTGTACGATACATATACTTGCGTGAAACCCCAAGTGTGTAGTTCCAATTTGTTGCATAAATCCAGTTCTAAAATTTATAATACCCATTGAAAATTTCAAACAGTTCATCCAAAAGTACTAGGTTAAGCAAGTTTTGATCACGTTTTTGACTCTGTTGCAGGGGAAGGTGATGGTGTATTCGACTTAGGAAAATTTAGTTGAATTAATTAGAATTAGATTTGGAAAATCGTATTACAGATTCTTTGAGTAAGTGTTTGTTTGTTTGTTCAAGGTAAGAAAAATTTAAAAAGAAAAAAAAATATTATATTTGAGTGTTTGATTAGTGTGTTTTAGTGAAAATTACTAGTTGAAGCTTTAGTTGTGTATTCGTAGTGCAGGATCTTTAGGACGTGTACCATACAATTCAAAACTAGAGAAAACAATTAGAAGGGTTAGAAAACATAAAATACTTCACAAGCTGGTAGAAGAAGTGGTGAACATTCAACAGAACAATTTAGATAATCAAATACATGATAATGAACATCATAAAGCATATAGACCATTAAGGGATGTGCTAATCCTTTGGCGGATGAAATTCACTTAAGCATTCAAACTCCTGCTGTGGAAGCTAACACATTTGAATTGAAACATGATATTATCTAAATGTTGCAGAATAACCAGTTTGGGGGAACTTCGTATGAGGATCAAAATTTACACTTAGAAAGCTTTCAAGAACTTTACACTATATTTTGTTATAACGATGTATCAAATGACGCTGTTAGACTTAGGCTTTTTCTTTTTTCTTTAAGGAATAAAGCTAAAATGTGGTTGATTTAATTAGCACCTGGATCGATTAGGACTTGGAGTGAATTAGCCTAGAGATTCTTAGCTAAGTATTTTTGACCTTTAAAAATTGCTAAACTTAGAAATAATATTATTTCATTTTGTCAGTATGAAGATGAGTCGATATATTAAGCATGAGAGAGATTTAAGGAACTTCTCAGAAAATGTCCACATCAAGCTATGCCCGATTGGTTAATTATTCAAAATTTTTACACTGATTTAGTAGGATCCCTTAGATCTATCATTGATGCTACCGATGGTGATTCACTCATGTCAAAGTTATTTGATGAGGCATACTCTTTAATTGAAGAGATGAATATAAATAATTTCCAATAGTCTTTTGAAAGGGTAAATCCTAGAAAGGTAGCCAGTGTGCATGATACGAACGTGCTTTCAATTCTTACTTCTCAGGTTGGAGCAATATCTTGGATCCTAGATCAATTTGGAATGAACCAACCTTAAATATCTATAGTAATTGAGAAAAAAACATTAGGACAAATGGTTTATTTTAATACTTCATCATTTAAGACTTCAAATGAAATTAGTAACAGACCTAATAACCCTTATTCCAACTTCTATAACCCAGGTTGGAAGGACCATCCTAACTTTAACTGAAATAATAATTCTAGTAAGAGAAACCAACAATGGGGAAATAATCAAGAAAATCCTTTAGGAAATTGGAATAATCAGGGTAATACTAACTATAAACCTTCTTATCCACCTTGTTTTAATATTAATCTAAAACTTAAGGAGAAGAAGTTGTCTTTGGAGGAGGTTGTGTTGCAAATATGAAATCAACTGCAAATTCAAGGTGCAAAAATAAAGAATATAGAGAACTGTTGACCTCATTTTTGATGAGGTTTTCTCTTCTCTCTTTAGTACTTAGGATCTAGCCTTAGGCTTTTCCTTTGACTATCTTAGAGGACTAGAAATGGGACCCACCACTTAGAAATTCAAAACACTTCTTAACTCACTGCAAACTCCACAAACTTGACTGTAGACCCCTAATCACCTAGTAGGGTTGAAATCAAATGTGGAAGTTTAAAAGATGAGTTCCTATAGGACTCTTCGGCCTTAGGATCGCCCCGGGTGGCCTGGTCCGGTGAAGGGCCGACTTACACACACACTACACCTATACACTACACTTTCACACACATCCTAAAACCACACCCATACCCAACTTCGCCTCCTCGACTCATGAAGGTGATTCACATGGATGGTCCTTAACCCCTAAGCCCTTGGCTAAGAGGGTTAGGAACAACATAGTGGATGCCTCAAATGAGTCCCTTCATGGCTCATATAGGCTTAATATGGCTTCATGGCTCAACCAAAATGATTTCATTCCACTTACATTTACCCAATCTTCAATTTTCCAAAATTTCAATTTTTGACCCCTGGGACCCTACACCCGCCTAGCCTACCCAAAACCCTTAAAATTACCCAAATTTTCCAAAAAGTCTCCAAATCACCCAAAATTGCTCAAGACCAATCCCAAACATTCACACATCACTCAAATTGACCATCCATAGCCAAAAATACCTCCCAATACCCAAAATACCCCTCTTGACCCAAAAACCCAAAAATTCAGAAAATTCCCAGAAAATTCCAGAAAATCACAAATATTCCCAATTTCATTTTGTTCAACTACACCATGGGCCAATTTGTCAATTTACCCCACTTTTATCAAAACCCCCAATTTGACCCATTTTAACCCAAAGTGAACCCAATGTCAAACCAAACCTATCCAATTAATTCTGGTCCAATTCAATTCTAAACTTCAATTCAACATTCCCAACACCAATCTAGACCAAATCCAAGTCCAATTTGATTGGCATTTGAATCCAATTTCACTTTTGGCCTTAAAGCCCAATTTGGACCCATGACCCAAAGCTAACCCAAACTAACCCAATTCAACTCCAATTAACCCCAAACCTTTTCTAAACCTTCCTTAGCATCCACACAAACAAAACACTAACATGATTTGCCCAAAATTTAGACCCAAACCCCACTCAAATTCAACCCAAAGCTAAAGGGCCCAATTTTGACCTAAACCCAAACCTAACCCAAATATGCCCAAACCCCAAAATCAAAACCAAACCAAAGCCAAAACCTCTTTGAAACACTCCCATAAACATTTCCCAACATTTATTTTACATCAATTTCAACCCTAGCCCAACATTGGCCCAAGTTAGCTCAATTTGACCTACATTGGCCCATTCACCAAAGAGGTCCAAATCCAACCCAAACCTAGCCCAAACATTTCAAATTTATTCCAAATCATTCATGAGACATTCCTAAACTAAATTCAACACTTATTGGATCCAATCCTTTGCAAAATTCCCATCCATAAATTTATTTTCAAACCAAAAGCCCACTTTCTTAAACCTTCCTAAAAGCCCAAACTTCATGCTAAAGCCCATATGACACATTCTTTTCATCACTCCATTAATTGAAATTATCCCTAAAGCCTAAATCAATAATCAAATCATTCCAAATTA
Source organism: Papilionanthe hookeriana x Papilionanthe teres (assembly GCA_022702705.1). Lineage (NCBI taxonomy): Eukaryota > Viridiplantae > Streptophyta > Magnoliopsida > Asparagales > Orchidaceae > Papilionanthe > Papilionanthe hookeriana x Papilionanthe teres. The sequence goes on from CM040426.1 coordinate 117,871,458, forward strand.
TGCTTTATCCAAGTTCCATCAAAAATACCCAATATCCTTAAAAACCATTTTCATGAAACCAAACCAACTTTTTCCAAAGCCAAATGGAGCCATGAAGCCACTCTTAAGCCACATGTAAGCCATGTGAGTTGCTCACATGTGACCTTACCACATTTGGCAAAAGGAGGGCCCCCTTTCCTAATCCTTCTTAAACCCTTTTTTACCTTAAGCATGTCACACACTAAACCATGCTTAGCCACCTCATCATGGATGGAGACCACACCATTTTCTCTTGGCTGACCCAAGTGATCCTTTTCAGCCCAAAACCAGGCCTTGGGTGGTGAACCTAGCCCAAAATCATGGGTTGACTCATTTGAACCCAAAATAGCCATCCCCCCATTCCATTTCAATTCAACTCCTTTACACATGTCCATGGCCAATTGATCGCACTAAGCCCCAGCCCTGACCTCCCTGACCTCGAGGGTGACCGACCACTGGCCGGCCGGCCACCACAGCCGCCGTAAAACCACTGGGCCGAGAGCTCACATGTGAGCCCAAACTTGGAATTCTCACCGCCGAGCCGCCCCATCCCCAGCGGCCATCGTAACTGTTCTTCTCTTGCCAAGAGCAGCTGATCCCAAGCCCTAACTCCCCCTGGGAGGCCCTCTACCCTCTCCTATTTAAACCTCACCTCCTCTCGTCCATGAGAGGTGCTGAACCAGACCTTACTGAAACCCTGCCAAAATTGTTCCAGAACACTCTCCATACTTAGAGCTATTAATCCCCAATGACAATTTACCCTAATCCCCACCAACAGAGCCCAATTTCTTAGCCAAAATTCCACCCAAAACCAGGACACTTCTCCACAGTGGATCAATCCTCAAATTGATTGGTCCTACACCTTCACCGGCACTAGCGGAAGGAGTCCACCAAGCAAAGCCCCTCTCCGGGCCACCCATTTGTTCCAGACTCCAAGCTTTGTGATCGGGCTTAGTCGAAATCATACCTAGGCGATTCACCAGACCAGGAGACTTCATCTGGAGCTTGCTTGAACCCAATCGAAGGTGACACAACCCTCAGATTGAAGCCACACATCTCTGAGCAAAGGTATGAGCTAACTCTTCATCCCAAGCTTCTGGAGATTCTCCATTTCAAATGATTTAATTTCAATGCATGATCACCATATAGATGTATTCGTCTCTTCAAGATGAATCCATAGAGCACAAGAACACGAAAATCCGTTGAGAAATGAGTGAGTTCTTAGGGTTTTAGTGTGGATGGCTCTCGGGTGAGAACGGCTGGGGACGATGAACGGATGCCGTTCATTCCATACACGCGCGGATGGACGGCTCAGATCGGGTTGGATCAGCAGATGATACGCGGAAGGCGGGACCCGGGCTGCTGACTCAAATGGCGGCGTCGAATGGTAGCGCGACACGCGGCGTTTCGGAGCTGCCGAGGATGGCGTGGCGCCGCGTGGATAAGTAGGAAATTAGGGTATTTTTTGATTTATTTAATTCCCTAAACTTCAAAAATGTATAACTTTGTGTAAAAAAATCAGAAAAAATAAAATAAAAATACCAACTTGCTCAGTGAACAGAGGAGAATAATGTGGAAAAGAAATCATTTAATTTCATTAAATATTTTATTTTTAATGATTTATTTACCCTCTGCATTGTTTTAATTCTCCATGCATATAGGAAATTCACCATGGCATGAGACCATAGGGCTTTTGAAGCCTCCGAATTTGGGAACATTCCCCGAATTTTCCAAAGTCGAGGCCATCCCTATGAGAAGTTATTGATTTTTCAAATTCATGTTGTCGTTTTGAATATTTTAAATCCAATAATTAGCATGTTGTGAAATAAATTCTAAAAAAATTTGGTGATGTTTCTTATGACCAGAGGACCCTAGGAAAAATAGGTTTTGAGTTAATTCACTTGGAATAACCCTAATTGGCCTAAACACCCAAAATAGGTCTTTAATTAATTAGAGCTAATCATGCATCAAATTGACTTGAAATTAATTCTCCACTGACCTTTAGAATTAGAGGAACTCACCATAAAAATTTGAAGTCAATCGACTTGGTTAGCCCTACCAAATGGGTTGATTAAGCCATTTAACCAACTTAAACTTTAAAAAATTCATAACTTTCAAAATACTCTTCAAAAATTCACCAAATTGGTTTTGGAGCCTCTCTAATATCAGGGGAATTTAAGAAAAATAAAATTGCAATTTTTTAAAAAAGTTAATTTTTTGCATTATTTTAATATTTTAATAAATAAAAAATAATAAAAATCACAAAAATAATAAAATTCACTAAAATATCACATTTTGAATTCTAATCACTTAGGAACAAACCCCATATTTTTCTTAGGTCTATTTGATGAGATATTAAATTTTGAAGTCCTAAGGTAATTTTAAAATTAAAAAAATGTATTTTTTAGCATTTCCACTAAAATAATTCTAATAAATCAAAGAAAAATCAGAAAATTGTAAAAATTAATTCTCTGATTTCCTTGATATCAGAGGGATTTTTGAAAAATATAAAATTCATTTTTCAACCTTTATTTTATTTTTAAATTAATTAATACTCCAAAACTTAAAATAATTATAATAAAAATAATATAATTCAAAAAAATAATCAAATTTGGTCCAAGTGGTTCTCTGGTCATTAGGAATGTCCCATAATTTTCTTAAGGACAGAAACTTTCCCTTGGTCATATTGTTAAATTTTCCTTGGAAATCTCTATTTTCCACCAAAAATAATTACATAATTAAATTAAATACAGAAAAATCACATTTTCTCCTCTCATGTCTTTATTGACATATGAGTGAAGTCACATAAAAATTTCAAGTTCATTTAAGCTCAATTTAGTGAGTTATGAAATTATTAAGCTTGAAGGGCAAAATGGTAATTTAAATTTTAACCCTTAATTAAAACTTTAGGTTTAATAAAATTAAAGAATAAAATATTTGATCTTAATATGATTTGGATGATTGAAATTTAAATAATTAAAGGGTAGAAACCTACTAAACAATTTAAAAATAATTAAAATAAATCTTAATTAAATAATTGATTAAATTTGGAAGAATAATAAAATTGGAATTATTAAAATAGGGATATTATTAGGAAGAATTTGTTCTTTAATTTAAGAATCCCTAAATTAATCATCTCCATAATATTTAATTCCTAATTAAAATGATAATCCAAGTTTAGGATTTAAAATGTTAAAAGACTTAATCATAAAATTAAATAAAAATTAAATTATTTAAATTAAACCCTTTTAAAATTTCAATTAAATTAAAAGTAAAAGTAAAATTGAATTAAAATTTAAATTAAATTAAATTAAATTAAATTAAATTAAAACATATTAAATTAAATTAAATTGAATTAAATTAAATTAAATTAAATTAAATAAATTAAATTAAAATTAAAACTAAACCAAACTAAATTAAATTAAAGTTAAATTAAATTGAATTAAAAATTACATCACCTAAGACATAAAGAAATTCAAAATAAAGCAACTTGAACACTATTCCAAATTTAAACCCGATAACTGAAATTAAATTAAATCACAAACCATTTGAACACCAATTTGCCCTCAAAAGTTTGGTTATCATAACTCCTAAACAGAACGTTAAATGAAATGTTACTTCACTTATAGGATATTCAAATGTCCTAGTTCACTGAGCAAGATAACAAAACTTGAATTCTCGGACGATTAATTCATTTGTATAATTAAATTCATTTGGACTTAAAACAATTCTACCAATATTGAAAAGATGTTTAAGATTCTTTTCAAGCACTTCCTCAATATGATATGATGTTTATAAGAACAATTGAACTTAATTGTTCTTTGATGAAGAAAATCGTCCTCAAACCAAAACACAAGAACCTAGACGTCATAGGAAATGACTAACTATAGGATTAGGAATTTGGTAGAAAACCATAACCCTTCCCTTAGCTTTACCTAGGGACTTGTTTAAATATTCTAAATTGTGTTTGAGTGCAGCTTGGGATGACGGGAAGACCCTCCAGGTACGCTTTTATTTTATTGCAATTTACTTTATTTGCAATTTATTTAATCGCATCGCACTTACTTTTCTTGCATGATAAACAACTGTTGCATGAAAACCCACACTTTTAGGATAGTCCCTAAAACTGAAACCAAAACTAAATTAAAAGTCATTGCAAGATAAAATTCACCGCCACAACATTTCAAAATATAAAACAACTCAAAATTTAATCACAAACAGAACACAAAACCGCAATTACAACTAAATTAAAACGTCTTGTTGGATGATCGGGAATACCTCGGATGATGTAACCTACGTGTTTCTAACGGGATTTCCCACGGTCTAAATGAAAGTGTGGAACTCTTTTAGTTGAGTTTAGCAAATTCATCTGGACTAAGTGAATCCGATAAAAATAAAGATGCCGGAAGGATGGAACTGTGGGATCTTAACCGGTGTTGTTATAATCAACTTTAAGATTTGTTTTAATTAAAATATTAAAAACACTTGGACTTTAAGAATCTCTCTAAACCAAAACACTTTTCTCATCCCCTGAATTATGACTTCTAAAACTAAACCTCTGCAACAACAAGGAGCTCGGAGCATGGTGGGCAGCACGACCATCGTCATCGACAGAAACCTCGAATCTACTTCACAGAAACTTTCTTAGAATTAAATAACTAAGCCATAGGATTTCGAGGTAGTTTGCCTAGTGCAACATAAATCCTCAACTCTTCATTAGGCATTTGCATGATCATGTCATGTAAATTAAGCCCTAACCGGTCTTAGGATTCTGTGGTAGTCGTCCGATACGACATAAGCCCTCACATCTTCCAGGCTATTTGTTTGATTTTATCATACAAATATAAGTCCAAATTAATTAAAATTGACAAGATTGAAATATCAGATAAACATTAGGACTTTTCTAAATCCAAGCCAAACAATAAGATAGTTGGGAAATTACCGAAGTTCGCTTCAAATCTGTGATTTCTCCTACCTTTCTTCCTTTGAATCCCCAAAATAAAATGTTCCAAGCTTGATCCATTCCCTATTGAAATTCCAAAATTCAATCCTTTGAAAACTTAAACTTTGAAATTCTTGAGAGTAGAATTGATGATTATTATCGAGAGTTTTCTTAGGTGATTCCCGTCACTTAAGATGTAATTAACTATAGGGGCTTGCCCTTATAGGGAATTTTAAGAACCCAGGTAATATAAACCCTGTTTAATATTTTCATATTAAGCAGGGGAATTTGTCGGCTTATAAAATTGGTTCGCAGACCAAACGGATGTCACAAATCTTTTAGTTTATTTAATCAAGCCCCATCATCAAGCAGTGTGTCTATTCTTCAGGATAGATACACGGTTTGTGGTGCGGTGCTTGTTTATGTAAACTATTCGGGATGTGAGATCGACTTGATTTCATATCTTAAAATTTTTAAATTTAAAATTATTTTCAAAATCAAATACTACTCTCTAAATTATATATATATTTAAATTAAATTTAAAATCTAAAATTCGCCGACAATTTCTGTTAGGCGACACCCTTTTCAAAATAAAACACACAACCTGAAAAATATGCCGAGAAGAACCAATTGAGACAAATTGCTAACTCACTTGGCAATCTGGCCTAAGGAGAAGAATAATGAGTATGTTAAAGTTGTTCAACTAAGAGGTGGAAGAGATTTGAAGGACGTAGTTCTAAGAGATTGAGGTTGAAAAAGAGATTGTGGAAACTAAAAAATCTGAAAACATGTTTCTAAGGATTTGAAAAAATCAGTCTCAACTATTAAGATTAACTTATAAAAACCATCACCTTTATTTCCTAAGAGACTTCGACAACATAAGTTAGATTAATAATTTTCAAAATTTTTAGAAATATTCAAGAAGTTAACTATTAATATTCATTTCACTGAAGCTCTGGAGCAAATGCCCAGTTATGTAAAGTTCATGAAAGAAATTCTTAATTAGAAGAGAAATTTAGAGATTATGAGATAGTTTCACTTAGTGAGGAGTGCATTGCTATAATTCATAAAAAGCTTCCTAAAAAACTTAAGGATCTTAGGAGATTTACTATTCCATGTGCAATAGAAGATAGATTTTTTGGAAATGTTTTATATAATCTTGAAGCAAGTACAAACCTTTTGCCCTTATCTATGTTCAAAAGTTTAGGATTAGGAGAAGTTTCTCCAACTATAACCCTTTTGTTAGCTGATTGTTCGATCACATATCTAAAGGGGGTTATAAAAGATATATTAGTTAAAGTGGATAAATTCATCTTCCCTGTTGACTTCATTGTGTTAGATATGGAGGAAGATGAAATTCCAGTCATTTTAGGGAAACCTTTACAAGCTACTGAACGAGCTATGATAGATGTGCAAAAAGGTGAATTACAATGAGAATAAATGATCAATAAGTTACATTTAATGTGATAAATTCTATGAAATATCCTACTAAAGGAAATGAAGATGCATGTTCTCAGATGAACTTAATTGATTATTTGTGTAGTAGCTATTTATGAGAAGATTGTGAAGTTAAATTAGTTGAACATGAGTTAGATAACAAGAAAGATACAAATTTTCAAGATGAGTTGGATATATTGACTACTGAAGATTCAAAAAATTGTTCAGGAAAGGTTTAAGATTCTAAAAGCAACAGAAAATAGTAAACTGCTTATTCATTCTATTGAGGAACCCCTTGAACTTGAGATGAAGGTACTTCCTACACATTTTAAATATGCTTATTTAGGGAATTTATCTACATTACCAGTCATCATACTCTCAAATTTGACTCAATTACAAGAGTAAAAATTAATGGAAACTCTGAGAAATTATAAGAAATCTTTTGGATGGACCTTATAGATATTAAAGGAATTAGTCCCTTTATTTATATGCATAGGATCTTGATGAAAGATAATCATAAACTCCGGGCAGATCCTCAAATGAGATTAAAGCCAATTATGAAAGAAGTTATTAAAAAATATAAATTGAAGTGGCTTGATGCATGTATTTTCTACCTATATCAGATAGTGCTTGGGATAGTCCTATACGATGTGTTCCTAAGAAAGGGGGAGTGACAGTATCTATAAATAAACAAAATGAATTAATTCCTAATAGAGATGTAACTGAGTGGCAAATTTGTATTGATTATAGGAAATTAAATTTAGCCACTAGGAAAGATTACTTTCATTTACCCTTTCTGGATCAAATGTTGGATAGACTAATTGGTCACCAATACTTTTTCTTTTTAGATGAATATTCTGGATATCAGTAAATACCTTCGAGGATCAAGAAAAGACTATATTTACGAGCACTTATGAGACTTTTCCTTTTAGAATAATGCTCTTTGGGTTATGTAATGCACTTGACACTTTTCAAAGGTGCATGATGTTTATTTTCTCTGACTTGATTGAGAAAGGGATAAAAGTTTTCATGGACGATTTCTCAGTGTTTGGAACCTCATTTAATTTATATTTAGATCATTTTATAGAAGGTGCTAAAATGTTGTGAAGAGACTAACCTTTTTCTCTATTAGGAAAAATGTCAATTTATGGTTACGGGAGAAATTATTTTGGGACATAAAATATTTGAAAATAACATGAACGTAGACCCAGTAAAGATTCAAGTAATTGCAAAACTACGAATACCGTGAGGGGAGTTAGAAGTTTTCTGGGATATGCTGGTTTTTATAGGTGATATATTAAATATTTCTCACAAAATGCAAAGCCTTTATGCCATCTTTTAGAAAAAATGCATTATTTAACTTTGGTCAAGATTTTTTAAATTTCTTTAATATATTAAAAGAAAAATTAGTCACCGCTCCTATTATAGTCTCACTTGACTGGGGGAGACCATTTGAGTTGATGTGGATGTGAGTGATTGTGCTATTAGGGAAATTTTAGGACAAAGATATGATAACATTTTTAAAGTTATATACTATGCTAGTAAAACCCTTAATAAATCTCAAATTAATTACACTACAACTAAGAAGGAATTATTGGCAATAGTTTATACTTTTGATAAATTCAGATCTTATTTAATTGGAACTAAATTTATTGTTCATATCTATCATTCTGCTATTTGATATCCTATGTTGAAGAAGGATGCTAAACCAAGATTAATTAGATGGGTCCTTCTAATGCAGGAATTTGATATTGCAATAGTGGATAGGAAAGAATTTGATACTTAAATTGCTAACCATTTATCTAGACTGGATTAGGGAAATTCTTATACTTATGAAGATGAAATTGATGAAAATTTTCTCGACGAGCAACTGTACACTTTTACTAAGTGGCGCATTCTGTGGTATGTTGACATAATGAATTTTGTTATTAATGTTATTATTCCTTATGGGTTAACGTACCATCAATGGAAAAGTTCATTCATGACGCTAGGTCTTACTTTTGGGATGACCCACATTTATATGAAAAGTGTAAGGATCAAGTTATCAGAAGATGTATACCTTTAGAAGAAACCGAGGAAATTATTCAAAAATGCCATGATTCTGAGTTTGGGGGACACTTTGGTGTTGATAGAACTACATTTAAGATTTTGCAATCTGGATTTTATTAGTCTACTATGTTTAGAGATGTAAATTCATATATAAAAAACTTATGATAGATGCAGAGACTAGGTAATCTACGCGAGATGAAATGCCCCTAAACTTTACTTTAGAAATTAAGATTTTTTATGTATGGGGTTTTGATTTTATAGAACCATTTGTACCATCTTTTGGAAACTTATATATTTTAATAGTTTTGGACTATGTCTCAAAATGAATTGAAGCAATAACACTTCCAAAATGTGATGCTAAAAGTGTAGCTAAATTCTTAAATAAGAACACTTTCAATAGATTTAGCATGCCTAGAGTAACAATTAATGATGGATGTAGTTATTTTAAGAATATAAAAATTGAGATGCTAGTTGTTAAATATGGAATTAAACATAGAATAGCTATAGCCTATCATCCTTAAATCAATGGTTTAGTAGAGGTATCTAATAGAGAAACAAAAAAAAATGTTAGAAAAAAAACTATCAATCATAGTATAAAGGATTGGTTCGTAAGACTCGATGGTGCATTATGGGCTTCTATGACTGATTACAAAACTTATATATGAATGTCTTCTTATAGGCTCATATTTGGAAAAAGCTTATCACTTGTCAGTGGAATTAGAAGATAAAGCTTATTGGGCTGTTAAGGAATTTAATTATTACTTGAAAGAAGCTAGTGAGAAGAGATTGTTGCAGTTAAATGAACTTGAGGAGATTAGACAAGAATCTTATGAATATTCAAAAATTTATAAAGAAAAGATGAAAAATTGGCATGATCAGAAGATTCTTAGGAAATATTTTGAACCTAAACAAGATGTTTTACTATATAATACACGATTGAAATTATTTCCTGGAAAACTTAAGTCAAGATGGTGAGGGCCATTTACTGTAATTAAAGTATATCATATTGGTTCAAATGATATTAAAGATCCTAAAAGTGGTATGGTATTTAAAGTGAACAGATAAAGGCTTAAAATTTACATAGGTGGAAATAAGCTTATAATTAATGAAGTTTTAATGTTGGTTCAACTTGAGTAAGAATCAATATTCGTCGGACCGACGACGTTAAACCAAGCGCTTCTTGGGAGGCAACCTAAGGTATGTATTTGTGTGTTTGTTAGTGCTAGTGTGTTATGATTATTATTTTTGTGATGTGGTCTGTTTGAAGTTGTTTATGTTATTGATAGATTACTTTGATTTTAGTAAGTCATTAGAGTGACGATTCCTTAGCTTCTCATTTTGTTTAAACTTATATTTGCTCTCTAGTGATATTTGGATTAGCTAATCCACTATATTTTAGTTCACTATTGAACTTAAGGATTTACTGGAGGCAGGATGAGTTTGGACATAGGACAAGTCCACCTAAATTTTTATCTAACCATGTCTTTCACAAAGTGGGTCTTATAAACCAGCTTGTAGATGAGATTGAGGATGATCTTCACATTATTCTTATTATTATTATAGGGGCATATTTTAGGAGATGAGGCAATACCTGAGGTTAGCAACACATAAGCCAACATATCAGGGACAATCTTGTTATGGGTTAACCCTATTAATATATCTATAAGAACCCAATTGCTCTTTGGAAGGAGATTTCTTTAGAAATTAAAAGTAAAGAAGGGAGGTGTGATGAGAAGGAGGAAAAGTTAACCTTATATATTTTTGTGTTTGTGAGTCTATTAGAGTGATTAAAGACTTGGGGAGGATTAATATTTTCTAAAGCATGCTTACTTTCCTTGGTATTTTACCATTAATTTTTGATGAAAAGACACATAAAAGTATTTTTTGTGTTTTTCTTGTAGGTATAACAGGTGGAGCATTTGGAGCAAAGCAGGCTTTAAAAGAGGCAAAAAAGTAGCTAAATGGAGCAAGTTGGGGTAACACCATTAGCACCTAGGAACTAGGTTCTAGGTGCCAAGGTGCTCTATTCAAACTTCTGGGCTCTTAGGCGCTAGCACCCTGTGCTACAGACTAAGGAGGAAGAGCTTAGGTGCCAGTTCTGAGCGCCAAGGCATGAGGGCTTTTTTGTAGTTGTTCAACCGTGATTTTGTAGTTATTTCAGCGATTTTGAGTCGTTTAGACAGACAATTCGGACAAGTTTGACACTAGGGATGAGGAGAACAAGGTTGGAACATAGAGGAATCAAGAAGAAACACCAGAGAAGATAAGGAAAGAGTGGAGGAAGTTCAAGAATGCCTAAAGAAACTTAGGGTTTATTTGTTTTTCTACTTTTACTTAAGTGTTTGGTGAGGATTTGGAAGGAAGATTGTAATAGGGTTTCTTACATCAGATCAAGGGAGGTTTGGATCCATTTGTGGAAGGGAGGCTAAGTATTTCTTTTACATTTGCTTTGTAATTCATTGTGACACATATTTATTGGAGTTTTTTGTGATTCTATGATGGTTTCCATGTCCTTTTCAATTCTTAGTGAGTAGGTTTACTTTACCTTTACCTTATGATGCATGTGTAGGTTAGGTAGGTTGCAATGATACTTGTAGAATCAATGTTTTAATTCTAAAGTTTTGACTTCTTTTTTCATTTATTAATCAATTTGGCCAATTGGTGTGTTAAATCTTATTGTGAACCCATAACGATCTGGAGGGACTATGGATTTAATCAACTAGGTAGAACCACATTGAACTTATTGGGGAAGAAAAAAGTACTCCACAAGGCAATGCAATTATTAGGGAGATAGGTTTTGAGGGAGTTCCAATTAATAATTTCTAGAGTGACAGTTAGAGACGTAAACTGAGTGAACCAAAATTTATTGCACACTCGGAAGAGGGTAACTTAGATTCATGCTCCTATTATGAATGACCATATTAGATTCGTAGTATCCTATCCCACATTTCCACATATGTACTCACATGAGATTGGTAACTTTCATATCATGATATACACCAACCTAATTAGAATAGTTAATAGTTAGAATCAGCCTTTCTAAACTTAGCTCAGTAATTTAGAAGTAATTTAGGAGTAGATGATAGAAGTACCATCTTTGAATTATATTCCAATCTAATGATGGTCGCCAGAATATGGGGGATTTTAATTATATATATATATATATAATTTGAAAATTATTATTTTTAATTTTAAAAATATGAAATCAAACCTATCTCATACATACAATAGTTTAAATAATCAAGAACTGCACCACAAGCCATGTATCTATCACATTCATTTTGGTCTGTGAACCATTTATGTTGACTGAAAAATCCCCCCATCTAATATGAGGTTATTAGATAAGGTTTATATTAATGGGGGGTCTTTAAGTTTCCTATAAGGGCAAACCCTTATAGTTAATTACATCTTAGATAACCGAAGTCACCTAAGAAAACTCTTGATTTAGATTAGGAAATATTATTTTCATGACTTCCAAAATGTAGGATCTTTAAGATAATGTGATAATAGAAAATCCAATAGGTGAGTGGCTCAAGTTTGGAATAGTTATTATAGAAATCCAAAGGAAGAGAAAGCTAGGGGAAAACACAGCTCCAAGAAGAATCTTGGTGATTTCCTAAACTATCCTATTGTTTAGCTTCAATTTGAGATAATTATTTGATGTTTGATCCTACTAGTTTTATTATTTAGTGCTTATATCCACTTGATACCGATCATGTGAATAGCCTGGAAGATAGATGTCACATCCGATGAAAACCTCAGAATCTTAAGACGAGTTTAGGGCTAGTATTGCACGAGGTGCAAAGACCTAAAGAGATAAAGTGAGTATTTATGTTGTGCTAGGCAAACTTTCTCAAAGTCTTAGGGTTTGTTTTTTTTATTTCTAAGAAAGGAATTTTGCTGATGGAGATGGTCGTACTGCCCACCGTGTATGCTCCATGCTCCTCGTTGCAACAGGTTTAAGTTTTAGAAGTGTCAAATTGAAGAGATGAGAGAAGTGTGATGTTTTGGAGATATTTAAATTGTGGTGTCTTAATGTCTTATTAGAGAAATATTCAAGTTAATTATAGCAACACCGATTAGGCTCCTACGGTTCCCTCGTTCCGACACCACTATTTTCTTCGTATTCTCTTTGTCCAGATGAATTTACCAAATTCAACTAAATGAATTCAGTATTTTCATTCAGATCGTGGGCAATCTCATGTGCAGCTGTAGGTTGCCTCCTCTAAGGGATTCCCGATCATCCGATAAAGACATATTAATTTAGTTGAATTGTGATTTTTCTTTGTTTGTGATTAAATTTTGACTTGTCTTATATTTTCATTATTGTGGTGGTGAATTTGATTTTTGTTTTATTTTGGTTTAGTGGATATCCTAAAGGTTTCAGTTTTGACATGCAAGTTTGATAAGCAAGAAAATGCAGTAAAGTAAATGCAAGAAAAGAATGTTTTGTAAACTGAAAAAGTGCACCGGTTCTTTTCCCACACTCCAGCTAAAATTTTAGCCTTTTGCATCACATATATAATTTTCTAGGGAATTTAAATTTGCATGAAAGAAAGTGGGAAAACAGGTTGTAAAGTAACTACCAAATCCTATACCATAACTTGGTGAGTTCCTATTTGTTCATTTTTTAGGATATCTTTTATTTAACAAAGTGTAATAGATTTGATTTCTCTGCAAGATATCCAGAAGACTTGTGAAAATTTTCAGGGAACACCCTAAATATTTTTTACAACTCTTTTGAAGTGTCTCGAGTTCATTTGAACTTATTATACGTGGTATATGACTCATCCACAATATACTCTTATGTTTAATGATCCTTGATGTTTTAATTATCCCAATGAATGGGGTAACTATCACTTGATATTTTATTTATAAATTATGTGGGTAAAGACCCTTAGGGGCAAATTAATTTATTAATATTTTAACCAATTTAATTTTAGAGTTGGACTTGTAGTGTTTTAAAATGCTGAATGTTGATTATATTTCATTTTTATAAACCTTATTCATTCAAATTAGATTAATCCAAGCTCACTACTAAGCCCTTAAGAATTAATGAGTATTTGTAATTTTAAGAAGTATTAAGTTTGTGATGTATTTAATCCTTATCAATATATTGAATTGTCATTTCATCATTAATGAGGGGATTCTTAATTGGTGAATTATTATCTTCAAAAATTAAAACCCCTCAACTTAGAATCATTTAATTTTAGTTATCTTCCAAATTTCCTTAATTTAATAAATTACAAATTTATCTTTTTAGTGGAAAATGTGAGATTGTTTTCTACCATTAGACTTTTATTTTCAACACTTAAGTTTCTTTTATTAAAAAATAATTTTCAAAAGCTATTATTATATTTTTAAGTAAAGGATATATATCAAACCTTTGTTTTAGGAAAGGAAGAGTGAAATTCAAAATCATTAAAGGTCTATCTAGATATAGTAATCCTACCAGAATAAAAAAGAAAAAAAAAGAGAAAAGAAAAGAAAAGAAAAAAAAATGAAGTATAGTATGAGAGGAGAAGCTTGAGGATTTAATGCATAAGATTTGAGAAACTCCTAAGTTTAAGGATATATTATTGTGAGTATAATTATTTTTAATAAACTTTTTAAGTAAAGAAGATAGAATACCTAAACTCTATATTTGGAAAATTTACAATTATTTCTAAATTAGATAAGAGCTCATGTTTTCATACTTTTTCACTTTAGAAAATTTCTAAATTTTAAATTGGTCTCATTCACTAAATTTTTTTCTAAATTGGAATAATACATTTCTAGAACAAAATTTTAGAATCTCCTAAAGAAACTCATTTACATAATTTTCTTAGTACTGAAAGATAGTAGTGTCACTTGAGAACAAGTAACATTTTAAGTTTGGGGGAATTTGATATACCTAAAATATATAATATTTGTATGCAAATTTTTATACCTATTATTGATGATATTATACTTTAATGGAAGTTATTTTTGTGTTTATTCTTTCAGGTACAGTTAAATGGACCAAATATGCATAAGGAGTGAAAAATGATCAAATTTGGAGCAAAAATGAAGTTGGTGTTAAAATGAGCTGGGGTGCCTAAGCGCCCAAATCTAGCGCCTAAGCGCCAGCAGACGGAGAAGGCCTCGTCTAAGCGCCAGAATCCTGCGCTTAAGCAACATGTAGTTACTTTGCAATTTTAATAAATTTTTAGCAAATTTTAAAGTGTTGTTTGAGGCATCCTTTGGTACAAACGTGTGTAACTGATCAAGGGCGTCAAAAGACATTCAAATCTCACTTGAAAGGATGCATCTCTTGGGTAGATTCATTGAATATGGATGCATTTTGAAGTGACACTAAGGCACCTTTTGAGAAAGTATAAAAGAAAGGATTTTTTAGAGTAAATGAGAGGGTGTTAGAAAGGAGAATTATTGAGGTTTTAGAGAGTAGTTAAAGTAAGAAGTTGTAGGATTCTTACTCAGGGTTTCTTCACACTTTTCTCATTCCTAGTGAAAGAGAAGGTGAGTAGGGATTTCTAAGTAAAATTTCATTGTTATGGAGAGATTTAAACTCTCTTAGGTTGGACGACTAGTCCAAGGGAAACTTGTAAGAGTAAGGAAGCGAGTCAAAGGAAATTCAAGAGTTTGGTGGAGAGAAACTTGAGATAAGTTTTATCTTTGTACTTCATTTGGTTTTAATTGAGACTTCTTGTATTTTCTACATAGTTTCTACTTTTAAAACTACTTTTTATTGTGTTTTCTCCATGGATTATGGGTAGTCTTCTTTATCTTTTTCCTTAAAATGAAAAGTAATTAAGTGTTGGGTGAAAGTTGTGAAAGTATTGATCTTTAATGTTGGAAAAAGTTGTGTTGATTTAATCCTTACACTTCATTTATTTCTTGATTTAGCCATTAAGATAATAATTTTATTGTGAAAATATGTAAGATCCTATTAGATATTGTCTTAATCAACAAAAGGTAGAAATCACATGAGATTATATGGATGAGTGATACACCTAAAATATATATTGTTTTTATGCATATTTTTATACTAATTTTTGATGATATTGCACTTTAATGGAAGGTATTTTGTGTTTTTCTTGCAGGTATGATGAAAATATATAATTATGATGAAAGGAGCGAAAAAGGACCAAATTTGGAGCAAATTATGAAGTTTGAGAAATTTGGCCTCTGGTGCCTAAGCGCCAAAGTGTCGGCGCTTAAGCGCTACAGTTAAAAATCAAATTTAAATGAATTTTGGCAGCATTTTCAAGGGGTGTTTGAAGCAACTTTTGGGGGTGACTTCCTTAACTTCCTTTGGGCAGCAAATTTGATTGAAGGGATGCATCTTTTGGTGGATACATTGAATCTGGATATGATTTGATGAGACACCTAGGCACCTTTTAGAAAATTATAAAAATGAAGCCTCATAATTGGCAAGTCTGTGTTGAAAGGGTTATTATTCTGTGTGTGTTATTAGAGCGGTTATTAGAGTGTGTTAAGTTTTAGAGTTCTTCTTTTCTATAGTAGAGAGTAGAGAGTAAGAAAGGAAAAATGGTTGGTAAGAAGCCTTCTTCTCACTAATTTTCTTTTATCCTTATATCTAGTTTTTATTGAAGTTTAAAGTCTTTATTAGAGTCACCAGAGTTGGGCGCCAACCTCTGTAGAGTGTATTATGGAAAGCAAAATTCCAAAGGAACTTCCAGAGTCTAGTAGAGAGGATTTTCAGATAAGTATTTATCTTTGTTTTTACACTTTGTTTTTAAGTAAGATTGTTGTGTTTTCATTATGGTTTATGCTTTCATATCATGTTTTATTCGTGTTTTCTTCATGAAATCTGAGTAGTTTAGTTTATCTTTTTCTTTCTTAGATGATGAAGTAATTAAATTATGGAAGTATGTTGTGGAAAGTATAATTATTTAATGCTAGAATAAATTGTGATGATTCAATTCATTGAACTTAATTTACTTCTTGATTTGGACCATTAAGATGTTAAAATTTATTGTGAGATTATGTAAGATCCAATGCGATATTGCCTCAAACAACAATTGGAAAAAATCACATGCAATTATATGGGTGAGAATTGTAGTCCATATGATTGAATTCAAATATACAGGGAGATATGCTTTATTGGGGAGTAAAATTAGAGGAACTTAGAGTGACAGGCAAAAGCCCCTTAATTTGGTTTGTTATTTTAAATTTTGTTATGAGATGTTAGCCCGCGGGTGGAGGGAATAGAGGGAACTCTAGAGTGAGAGCTGGTATCTTCTCTGCCTAACCCATCTACAAAATTTCAAAATTTTAAATTAATCAATCTTCTTTATAGAACCAAGTAAGGGTAAAGAATATAATTGCTCCTATTTGGCACAATATAGTTAAATACTTTCACAACATAAAATGACATAATTATTACTGATTCATTGAAGAAGGAAAAAGTTATTTGATTCTTATAACTTTTATATCGTGTTTACAGTATTGATAATTTTATTTCCTGCTTAACGTTTTATTAAAAATATCAAAAACAACTTTTTGAAATTAAAATTTTAAAACATACTTACAAAAATCAATTAAAAAAAGTAAAAAGTTATTTTTCTTATTTCTTTAAATTTTTACACATTTCTTTGTGGGTTCAATACTCGGCGCTTAATCAGAAAGTCCTATATTACTTGATAAACGATACGTATACTTGCGTAGAATGCCATATTATAAATCATAAATTTAATATCTAAATCGTAAGCATAAATACTCGGGCATCAAGTTTTTGGCATCGTTGCTGAGGAAACTGATTAAATTTCATTTAAAAGAAAATTAAGAGAAATTAAAATTTTTAATTTTCTTTGTTTTTGTTATTGTGTTTTGTTTTATTTTATTTAACATTGTGTGCGTAGTTCAGGGTCTGAGGGACTTGTGCCATACGATTCTGAATTAGAAAGAACAATAAGAAAAATCAAAAAAATTAAAAATTCTGAAAAAGATAAAAATATTCAAGAAATGTCAAATCATCAAAATCAAAATGTTGATATCCATCAAGAATTTAGACCTTTAAGAGAATATGCTAACCCTACAGTGGATGAATTTCATGGTAGTATTCAACACCCTGCATTAGCTACTAATTCTTTTGAGCTTAAACCTGCTATTATCTAAATGGTGTCTAATAATCAGTTTGGGGGAGCACCAACTGAAGATTTTAATTTACATCTTGCCAACTTTCTAGAGTTGTGTGCTACTTTTAAATATGATGGTGTTTCGGATGATGCTATTAGACTTAGACTTTTTTCTTTCTCACTAAGGGATAAAGCTAAGATATGGTTAAATTTGGTAGCATCTAGATCTATCAGAACTTAGGGTGATTTAACACAAAATTTTCTTGCTAAATATTTTCCACCAACAAAGACTGCAAAGCTTAGATATGATATCACATCTTTTTGTCAGTTTGAAGGTGAATATGTATATGAAGCATTGGAACAATTAAAGATCTCCTCAAGAAATGTCTGCATCTTTTGATACCAGATTGGTTAATAATTCAAACCTTTTATAATGGATTAGTTGGATCTCTTTGATCTAATATGATGCTGCTGCAAGAGGATCACTAATGTCTAAACAGTTTATTGATGCTTATGCTTTGATAGAAGAAATGGCTACTAATAATTTTCAATGGACTTCTGAAAGATTAAATCTTAAAAAGGTAGCTAATATTCATGAAAATGATACTTTTGCAATGTTAGCAAATCAAGTTGCTGCAATTTCAAGAAAGATAGACCAATTTGCGATGAATTTTTCTCAGCCAACTGCTATGATTGAAGAAAATTCATTAAGTCAAATGGTTGATTCTTATACTTTTCCAAAAACTTTGAATGCTATAAGTAAGCCTAATAACCCTTATTCTAATTATTATAACCCAGGTTGGAAGAATCATCCAAACTTTAATTGAAATACCAATAATCAGGGTGATATTAATCAACAATGAGGGAACAACCAAGTAAACCCATTGGGGCATTGGAACAACCAAGGGAATAATAATTATAGACCAACCTATCCTCCATGTTATAACAATGCTTCACAATTTAAGGAGAATAAGTTATCTATTGAAGAAGTGGTGTTACAAATAGGAAATCAATTGGAAAGTCAAGGAGCTACAATAAGAAATATTGAAAATCAATTGGGACAGATTGCCAATACATTAAGTAATAGATCCCAATGTATGCTTCCAAGTAATACTGAAGTAAATCCAAGAGATAAGAATAAAGAGCATGTAAAGTAGTTCAACTGAGAAGCGGAAGAGAGTTGGAAGGTAGAGTTCAAAAAGAAATTAAAGTAGAGAAAGAAGAGATTGAAGAACCAAAAGAGGACGCTCCGAAAGGTTTGGAAAGATCTATTTCTCCACTTAAAGAAGATTTAGAAAAACCATTACCTCCATTTCCTCAAAGACTTCGTCAGCAAAAATTGGATAATCAATTTTCAAAATTCTTGGAGATATTTAAGAAGCTTACAATCAATATTCTATTTGTTGAAGCCTTAGAACAAATGCCAAGCTATGTGAAATTTATGAAGGATATTCTCAACAAATAAAGGAAGTTTGAAGATAATGAGACAGTTGCACTTAGTTAGGAGTGCAGTGCAATAATTCAGAAGAAACTTCCTAAAAAGCTTAAAGATCCTGGTAGTTTCACAATTCCATGTGCAAGCGAAGATAGATTTTATGGAAAAGCTTTATGTGATTTGGGTGCAAGCATTAACCTTATTCCACTATCAATATTTAAAAGACTGGGATTAGAAGAAATAACTCCAACTACTATAACTCTGCAATTAGCAGATCGTTCGATCACATATCCTAAAGGAGTTATAGAAGATGTTTTGGTAAAAGTGGATCAATTTATCTTTCCTGTTGATTTCATTGTGCTGGATATGGAGGAAGATAAAGAGATACCCATAATTTTAGTAAGACTTGTCCTAGCCATAGACAAAGCAATGATAGAAGTGCAAAAAGATGAAATAACAATGAGAGTTAATGATCAGACTATTACATTCAACATTTCAAAACCTATGAAATATCTTGCAAGAGGTAAAGATGATGAATGTTATATGATGGATGTTATCAAGTATTTGAGTGAATGTCATTTCAAATCAACTTATGAAGAGAAATTTGAAAGAGAAGAATTAGAACATGAGCAAAAAGAGGAGTTACATCATTTTAAAGATTTTCATGAGGAAGATCTAAATTATGTTCATGAAAATTTTGAACTGTTGGACATGACTGAAAAAGATGAATCTTTTGGTCCATCAATTGAAAAACCTCCTAAACTTGAGTTAAAGATGCTTCCTGATCATTTAAGTAAATTTTTTTAGGTGAGTCCTCAACTTTGCCAGTGATAATTTCCTCTCAATTAACAAAAAAGAAGAAGAGAGTTTGTTTGAAGTTTTGAAAAAGTACAAGAAAGCCTTTGGATGGACGATAGCTGATATTAAATGAATCAGTCCTTCAATTTGTATACATAGAATCCTTATGGATGATAATTGCAAACCTAAGGCTGAACCTCAAAGGAGATTAAATCTTATTATGAAAGATGTTGTTAAGAAAGAAATTTTAAAGTGGTTGGATGCTGGGATTATCTACCCTATTTAAGATAGTGCATGGGTTAGTCCTATTCACTGTGTTCCTAAGAAAGGAGGAGTAACTGTGACTGTTAATGAGAAGAATGAGATTATACCAACAAGACAAGTTACATGGTGGTGGATATGCATTGATTATAGAAAATTAAATTTTGTTACAAGGACAGATCATTTTCCACTCCCATTTCTAGATCAGATGTTTGATAGACTGGCTGGGCATAAATACTTTTAATTTCTGGATGGATATACTGGGTACCACCAAATTCAAATTATTCCTAAGGATCAAGAGAAAACAACATTTACCAGTCCATATGATACTTTTGCTTTTAGAAGAATGTCTTTTGGTTTATGTAATGCCCCTGCTACATTTCAGAGATGTATGATGACTATTTTCTGTGATTTAATTGAAAAAAGGGATTGAAGTTTTTATGGATGACTTTTCAGTGTTTGGAAGTTCATTTGAATCATGTTTTGAACATTTATCTAAAGTTCTAAAATGTTGTGAAGAAACAAATTGGGTTCTTAATCGGGAAAAATGCCAATTTATGGTAGCGAAGGAATTGTATCTAAAATTCTTTAATCTTACAAAAATCTTGTTATAGTTAGTAAATTGGTTTTAGCTTTATTTTACAATTTAAGAAAATACAAAAAAGAATCGCATTTTAAATTTTTATGTTATCTGAAACTGTTTAAGTAAGTGTCTTTTTCTAAATAGAATTTGAGATATAGAAACCTTTTTATCTTTTAAATTTCTAAATATTTTTCCCGTAGGATCAATATTTCGGGGTTTAATTAAAAAGTCATATATTACTTGATAATTATACATTTACTTGCGTTAAATTCATAAATTTAAATATCACTGTTGCATTCTTATTTACATCATAATCAAGTTTTTGGTGCTGTTGTAAAGAAGGAAATTTTATATTAAAAATATAATTATGATCTGATTACTATAAGTATAAATATATTGGTATTAGTCTAGTAGTAAAAAGAATCGGGATCAGTTCACAACGTGCTCGACATGCAGAACCACATTTTGAGGACTAGGAGCAACATACTAATGACTCATCCCTTTAGTCTGAGTTTATTTTGTTGTATTGAAATTAGGATTATTATATATGTGATCACAGAAAAATGTGTTAAGAAATTCATACCTATTTTTTATGAAATTGCACTTTAAAGAAAGATATTTTCTTTATTTTATTGCGAGAATGAAGATTTATAAGTGATAAAAGCAAAAAACATGAAATGGAGCGAATTTGGATAAAAAAAGAAAGAAATTCATGCAAAATGAACTAAGCCGCCAACGGCGAGATCGAGCCCGCCGACGGCAAGATCATGAGGAGAATTTTTGAAGGATTTATAACTACTTCGCCGATAGTGAGCCCGAGCCCGCCGACGGCGAGATCACGCGGTTTGGAGACCTTCTAGAAGCCTCGCCGACAGTGAGGTCGTTTCTCGCTGACGGCGAGATTGGTCAAAATGCCAGATACATTGAACCTGGACGCTTTTTGAAGAGGTGCTTAAGTACCCCTTGAACCTTTGTCTACCTCTATAAATCGAGGACGAATTTTATTCTTTTGTGTGTCTATTTGTGTGTCTATTTTAGGAGTCTTAGAGTATTCGATTAGTGTGCTTTTGAGTCTATGTTGAAGTTTTGTGTGAGTAAGTGTAAGTAGTGAGTTAATAAGTGTGTTGTACTAGAAGGAAAAGTTAAAGGAACTTCAAGAAGTCTGCTTGGGGAGGAAATTGAGATAAGTATCTTTGTTTATTGTTGTTAACTTTAAATGAAATCCATGCTTTGTTTAATTCTCATGCATTCTTAGTAGTTTTCTTAGTCTTTCACATTGTTTATGAAATTATGTGAATTGATGAAATGAAATAGAAATGCCTAAAATTTTAAAATAAGTTGTGATAATTTTTAATTAAAACATAATTTACTTTTCAATCTGGCCCATTGATTTGTTAAAATATGTTGAATTATCAACTATAGTAAAGATTACATCCAATATTCAGGGAAGTCAAAAGCCTTGGAAGGAGGGTGCAAATAAATAGGGAAATAATATTTATTGGACGTAGAATTGGACATTTTAGTGTGACAGACTAAAATATTCAATTCGGTCCTATTGATTGAGAGTGAAGTGTAGACGTTAGCCCTCGGTGAGGGGAACGTGGGAGCTCGAAGTGGCGACGATATCCTCCCGACTGACCGCAGATTCGATAATCAAACATAGGATTAGTCAATGTTCTTTGCACCTGGACCAAAGGGTAAAGAATAGGAATGCTCCTATTTGTCACAATACAATAATAAAAAAAATCTATTTGAATTCATCATTCACATAATTTTCTAAAAATAAGGAGAATGATACCTTTTTCTGAAATCTTTAAATTAACTTTATTTAAAGCATTAGTTACTTTAGTTCGCTTTAGTTAAGTATTCTAAATTTTCGTATACTATATTAGTAAGTAAAAACTTTTAAATTTAGCTGTTACAAATTTAGTAAAACTTCCCTGTGGGATCGATAACCAGGACTCCACTAGAGCCCTGTATTACTTGATACGATACATATACTTGCGTAGAATCCACATTATACATTCCATCATAAAATTAAATATATATATTAAAGCGGGATCAAGTTTTTAGTGTCGTTGCTATTAACACAATTTGCAAACATAAAAAAGTCATGTCTGTAGAAAATACCCATGTCTGTCATTATTCAAACTTTGTTCCTTCAAGATACAATATGAACGAGATTTATAGATACCTGACCGACGAACCTGATGATTGGGAGTTGCGCGAAGACGGGTATGTCAGTTTTTCGCATCACTTCTTAACCCTGTCTCGAAGCATTGGCATTTCTTTATCTCGTCAAAATTATTACCCACTATGAGGGTAAATAAGGTTTCAAAGGAATGCGCTATATTAAATTATTGTATTCAAATTGGACTACCTATCGATGTTGGATCAATTATAGTAAAATCTGCATTGGGATTAATTGTGCATGGGTCAGTTCATGGACTTGGACACCCATCGACTATATTTTCTTTATGCAATCAATACCAAGTTTCTTATGAGGCTTGGGAAAAGGTACTTTTGCCATGGAAACCACTCGATTCTACGGATATGTTTCCAACTTTGGATAATAATGATGAGATTACCATTATTTCTGATAGAGCATCACAGAACAATCCTTTAGCAAGGTCCCTTACAGATAAAACAAATTTCATTCTGA
Organism: Papilionanthe hookeriana x Papilionanthe teres; assembly: GCA_022702705.1. Classification (NCBI taxonomy): domain Eukaryota; kingdom Viridiplantae; phylum Streptophyta; class Magnoliopsida; order Asparagales; family Orchidaceae; genus Papilionanthe; species Papilionanthe hookeriana x Papilionanthe teres. Next base: position 117,894,723 of record CM040426.1, read on the forward strand.
AAAAGATTAAAGGATTAGAGAAAGAGTTGCAAAATGTGATGAATTTCATCGATAATATCTCTGATATGTTTGATCACATTGACTGGAGGATGAAGGAGCACTTTGATCATACTAGACATCTGAAGGCCAGTTTTATTCATTTACTGAGATAGAAAGGGTGGATCGATGAAGAAACTACTGCAGAATTCCCTTTCAGGCCTTTCTACAATCTATTTGTGCACCTGCGTCACATCGGGAATATCAGAGAAGATGATAGTTCAGACACTGAGGAGTAGTAAAGATTTCTATCTTATGATATATTTGTGTGTTTTGATTTGGATTTAGGATTTATTTTTTAATTTGATCATCTTAGATTTAATGAAATTATATGTATTTGTTATGTCTCAGCATTTAGTGTATAGTGGTTTGGATTGCAATGCTGAATATTATGGATTTGGACATTTAAGTTAAGCATGTTGTTAGTTGTTAGTGTGAAGTTTGTAAGTCTCATGGATTTCATATATAAAGTTATATTGTTTATGTTGTGTGAACTTTTTGTAAGTATAAATATTTAATCTTCATACTAATTATTAAATTAAGTGATCGAAAGATTGATTAAGGGCAAATCGAGGTTGAACTTTTTGTAAGTATAAAGTTATACTGACAGCGAGAACGATCTCGCTGACGGCGGATTTTTCCCGAAAATTTTGCCTTTGTCAAATTAATTAGCTCGCCGACGGCGAGAAAAATCTCGCCGACAGCGAGATCGCGAAAAGTCTTATATTTGACCAGTTAACCGACACTATTCATCATCCCCTTCCTCAAAACTTCGAAAAAAATCGACCTAGGGCTTATGAGATCTTGGATTTGAGGAGATTTCAACACTTTTTGACACCGGATTTCATCTTCCCTTGGTAAGAACTTCACTCCTATGCAAAAATTTTTGATTTTCACCATGGATTTCTTCTACATTGGGAAATTTTGAAAAAATTCAAAATGCGGAGAAAATACTTGGAAGAAATTTATGGAGATCGATTTAAATGGATTTTAGATATTATAGGAAGCCTTTTTGGCAATATTTGGGAGTTTAGTTAAGATTTTTGCAAATTTCACAGATCTAAAATTGCTCCACGACAAAAGCGACGGTTGGATTACGACGAAACCCAATTTGTGAATGCAAAAGCACAATCAAGATATTTTCACAACATTCAATCAAGAAAATGCATTCAACATCGAGTTTTTAAGAATCCAGGAGGAGAGGTGGAGCGAGTAATAAAGGAAAGAGGATGGGAGAATTTTTGCTATATTTCATACAGAGCAGCTGTGGAGGTAGTTAAGGAGTTTTATGCTAATTTGACTTCAGCTGAAGATGCATCAGTAAAGGTTAGAGGATTTTTTGTGGAATTCAGCGTTGCAAGGATAAATGCTTATTACGAGGTACAAGACACCTACACCAGTGAGTACGATACTTTTGGGACGATGGAAGGACCACTGGAAGAGGTGATCGACTTTCTCACTGATGGGAAAGGCGTCTAGAAGATCAAGCAGCGGGAAAGGGTAAATTTTCCTCTTTCTATGTTAAATGCAACTTCAAAAGCACGTCACTTATTTTATTTGTTCTACTTTGTTACCTACTTACCACCATAGTGAGGTAACAAGAGATAGAGCAGCTCTGAATTTCTGTATTCAAAACCAAAAAAGTATTAATGTGAGAAATGTAATCTATAAGAATATATTAGCCACCTCAAGAAGTGAAAGTGGAGGAGGACTAGGACATCCTGGTCTTATCTATGCACTCTGCCAATTATCTGGGGTAGAGGCAAGAGATGATGAGGAATGGGTTGAGCCTATGAAACCCATTACTGCGGCTAATATTAAGAAATATGAATCCCACGAAGGATGGAGATGCGGGACGAGGATTATGTGTCTTCTTCAAGTAGAGATATTCCCTCTACTAGTTATGATCCACCTCAGTATACCACTCCTACCATTCAAGATCTGATGAATGAGCTGACCCCGAGTAGAAAGAGTTTTGAACAATTTGGAGAGAATATGGAAAGAAAATTTGAGCATATGGACCACAGGATTGATGGCTTGGAAAGAAGACATGATTATGATAGTGAATATCTCCAGCGGCATTCAGAGTACGAAATTGCATATTATGAGGTTGAACGTCGATATAGGAGTGGTTATTTAGATGTTGTCTTTCCTAAGTGCCCCGCTACACACAGTACCAGCCTGCTCAGCCTTCTCAGCCTGGAGATCAGGGAGATGATATAGCCTGGGATTTTGATGTGTAAGATTAGAAACATTGTTCAGTTTGTTTAGATTAATTGTTCTTTTGAAAACTTTATTGTTACGTATGTAATTATTACGTACTTTACGTAGATTCGTGGATTTGGTGTGTTTGTGTGTTTGCTTATACTGTAATGTTAGACCTTTTATGTGTGTTAAGTTAGTTTGCAATTTTTCTTTTAGATAGGATGATTAGTTTTTCTTTAATGTGTTGTTTAAGTTTTTATAAGTTATGAACTTTTAATATGTTTAGATTGTTTTAATATGTTTTAAAGTAGGTTAGTTGATTGTATGTGTAGTAATATATTAAGTTTTCATTTTGTTGTGTTTTATACTTATTAAAAATTTCTTATCCGAGCACTTTCTTTTAAATATTATATATGTGGAAGAATACTAACAGTACAAGTTCTTTAAATAATGAAAAAGCCTGCAAAAATTTCAAGGAAAAGAAATACCTAAAGCTCAAATGAATGATTCATTGTATATTTTCCTTTTCACCATTTAGAAATAGATAGAATAATTTAAGTTTGGAGGAGGAAAAATACAAATTTAATTATTAAATTGTTCTCAATTTCTATTTTTAAAAATTATTATCAAATGATTTTTCTATAGTAATTTTTCAATTCAATAAATATGGATTACTTTATTTAATTATTATAGAAAGTTAAATAAAATGTTTTTAGTAATTCAATTATTTAATAGAATAAGATATTTGGTTAAAAGAAATAAAAATATAGTAAACTTTTTAAAGTAAGGGAAAACTATATTCTAAAAATTAAAATTCTTAAGTATTTAGATGAAAAAGAAGAGATTGAAACTCAATGAAGTAAAGACTATGAAATACAAATAAGCAGAGAAATATTTTAAGTTTCAAATTTAGGAGGAGAAAGTTGAAGTTCAAAATTATTAACAGGCTATCCAGATACAATAATCCTTACTTGAAAAAAAAAGAGAAGGATTGAAAATCAATCTAAAAAGAGAAAAAGAGGGAAAAGAAAAGAAAAATATAAGTGAGGAGAAGCTTGAGGAGATGCCTTATCAAAAATTAGCTTCAATGGAATCAACCTAAAGGGTAAAACTCAAATATATTTCTAAACTTATATATATGGATTAGTATTTTACTAAATAGTGTTTTCCCGAACTTCTATCATCTAAATATCTTAAGTAAATTACTCTTTTAAATATACTTTCACTGAAATAAATAGAGAGCTAGAAATCTTAGATCGATAACTAAATAATCTTATATCTATAAAATTAATTTAATTACTTAAAAATATTTCTATTTTAACTTTACTATAATATTATTTGAATTAAATTCATAGTTGGTTTGAATGAAAAATTCTATTACAAAAATCATTATTTTTATTTAGTATAAAAATTACTTGAGGATAAGTAATAATTAAGTTTGGGAGATTTTGATCACAGAAAAATGTGTTAAGAAATTCATACCTATTTTTTATGAAATTGCACTTTAAAGAAATGTATTTTCTTTATTTTATTGCAGGAATGAAGATTTATAAGTGATAAAAGCAAAAAGCATGAAATGGAGCGAATTTGGATCAAAAAAAAGGAAGAAATTCATGCAAAATGAGCTAAGCCGCCGACGGCGAGATCGAGCCCGCCGACGGTGAGATCATGAGGAGAATTTTTGAAGGATTTATAACTACTTCACCGACAGCAAGCCCGAGCCCGCCGACGGCGAGATCGAGCCGTTTGGAGACCTTCTAGAAGCCCCGCCGACGGTGAGGTCGTTTCTCGCCGACAGCGAGATTTGTCAAAATGCCAGATACATTGAACCTGGATGCTTTTTGAAGAGGTTCTTAAGTACCCCTTGGACCTTTGTCTACCTCTATAAATAGAGGACAAATTTTATTCTTTTGTGTGTCTATTTGTATGCTAGTTTAGGAGTCTTAGAGTATTCTATTAGTGTGCTTTTGAGTCTATGTTGAAGTTTTGTGTAAGTGTAAGTAGTGAGTTAAGAAGTGTGCTGTACTAGAAGGAAAAGTTAAAGAAACTTCAAGGAGTTTGCTTGGGGAGGAAATTGAGATAAGTATCTTTGTTTATTGTTGTTAACTTTAAATGAAATACATGATTTATTTAATTCTCATGCATTCTGAGTAGTTTTTTTAGTCTTTCTCATTTTTTATGAAATTATGTGATTTGATGAAATGAAATAGAAATGCCTAAAATATTAAAATAAATTGTGATAATTTTTACTTAAAACTTAATTTACTTTTCAATCTGGCCCATTGATTTGTTAAAATATGTTGAATTATCAACTATAGTAAAGATTACATCCAATATTCAGGGAAGTCAAAAGCCTTGGAAGGAGGGTGCAAATAAATAGGAAAATATTATTTATTGGACGTAGAATTGGACATTTTAGTGTGACAGACTAAAATATTCAATTCGGTCCTATTGATTGAGAGCTGAAGTGTAGATGTTAGCCCTCAGGTGAGGGGAACGTGGGAGCTCTGAAGTGGCAGCCAGTATCCTCCTAGCCTAGCTGCAAATTCAGTAATCAAATATAGGCTTAGTCAATGTTCTTTGCACCTGGACCAAAGGGTAAAGAATAGGAATGCTCCTATTTGTCACAATACAATAAAAAAATATATTTGAATTCATCATTCACTTAATTTTCTAAAAACAAGGATAAGGATACTTTTTTTCTGAAATCTTTAAATCAACTTTATTTAAAGCATTAGTTTACTTTAGTTCGCTTTAGTTAAGTATTATAAATTTCCGTATACTATATTAGTAAGTAAAAAACTTTTAAATTTAGCTGTTACAAATTTAGTAAAACTTCCTTGTGGGATCAATAACCAGGACTCCACTCGAGCCCTGTATTACTTGATACGATACATATACTTGCGTATAATCCACATTATACATTCCATCATAAAATTAAATATATATATTAAAGCGGGATCAAGTTTTTGGTGTCGTTGCTATTAACACAATTTACAAACATAAAAAAGTGGGTCAATATGCAGAGGCTGGCTTTAAATTTTTGTCCTATTGGGATATGTTGCCAACCCACCCTCTCCAACTTTTTTTATTTATTTTATTATGTGATGTTTTTATCTTTCCTTATGCAAAGTGTTGAATTCTTACTTTGTATGTTTATAAATTCTCTAAGCTCTATTAAATTTACTCTTAGTCTCTTTAGAAAAAATAATCATCTATATAATAATCTTAATAATAAAAGATTAATTTTAATAAAAATTAAAAAATTATATCAATTTAAGATGAGCATTTTATTTCATTCTTTACATTTCTTGAATTACTTTTAGTTTTGATTTAAAATGGCTTCGTATTGCATGAGCTTCCTAAGTCGTGATAATAAGGCCTCCACATTAAGGACCACTCTAGATAATTAGATCATATTTGCATGTCTTGAGTTTGAGTGCTCTTGCTCTCTCAAACTGACCGACCAAACATATATTTACACATTTAAGATATTATCTTGAATGCTGGGATATTAGAGTCTCCCTCGACCCCGACAAGGTGGCATCTTTTTTGGGATGGTTTAATATTGTTGTCGGGCCACTCTTTCTCAAAAACTTTATGGGTCTCCTTACCATTTTCTTGGGTGGTGCAAGCCCCATTCATAAAAAAATTGATCTTTCCTTCACTTAACTTTAAGACTAGTAGGATTTCTTGGATGATGCAACGCACGGGTTGTTAACGGGAATATCAATTCAAATTGGATATAATAACTTCATGACTAAATAAACATAGAGTCTTAATAGCTTAAAATGACATATCCATGAAATCTTGACATGGCTTTCTCCGCCTACTTAGGAATTCCTCGCTTGATGAATTATATACCCGATACACCTAAAATATATAGTATTTTTATACACATTTTTATAAATATTTTTGATGATATTGCACTTTAATGGAAGGTATTTTTGTATTTTTCTTGCAGGTATGATGAAAATGAGTGATTGTGATGAAAGGAGCAAAAAAGAATCAAATTTGGAGCAAAAATTGGAAGATGTGCAAATTTGGTCTCTCACGCCTAAGCGCCGCATGGTTGGCGCATAGGCACGGTATTTTAAAAAAAAGAATTAAATCAAATTTGGCGCCATTTTCAAGGGGTGTTTGAAGCAACTTTTGATGGTAACTTCCTTAACTTACTTTGGGCGGCAGATTTGAATGAAGAGATGCATTCTTTGGTGGATACATTGAATCTGAACATGATTTGGAGAGACACCAAAAGCACCTTTTGGAGAATTATTAAAATGAAAACATGAAATCAGTTTGGAGTCTTCTTTTAGTCCTTCTTAGTCTTCTTAGTCCTTCTTTATCTTTTTAGAGTCTTCTTTTTACTGTTTAGAGTCAGTTAGTTAAGTCTTTTTAGTTTAAGAGAGTTTTAAAGGAGAAAGGGGTTGGTGTGAAGCCTTATTCTCACCAATTTTCTTTCATCCATTTATCTAGTTTATATTTGAGTTTAAAGTTAGAGTTGAAGTCAACAGAGTCGGGCGCCAACCTCTGTGGAGTCTTTTAGTGGAAAGCAAAATTTTAGAGGAATTTCCAGAGTCTTGTGGAGATGATTTTTTATAAGTGTTTATCTTTTTATTTACATTTGTTTTTTAAGTAAAACTTGTTGAGTTTTCACTATGATTTCTACTTTCAAATCAAGTTGTGTTCGTGTTTTCTCCATGAGTTTTAAGTAGTTTTGTTTATCTTTTTCCTTTTAAATGATGAAGTAATTAAATTATGGAAGGAAGTTGTGTGAATGATAAATGTTTAATGGTGGAAGAAGTTGTGATGATTCATCTACCTTGCACTTCATTTACTTCTTGATTTGGCCAATTAAGATGTTAAAATTTGTTGTGAGATTATGCAAAAGGCAATAAGGTATTGTCTCAATCAACAATTGGAAAGAATCACATGCAATTGTATGGATGAGAATTGTAGTCCATATAATTTAATGCAAATAAATAGGGAGATATGTTTGAAATGGGGAGTAAAATTAGAAGACTTTAGAGTGACAAGCTAAAGCCCCCTAATTTGGTTTGAGGTGAAAAAGTTTGTTATGAGATGTTAGCCCCCAAGTGGAGGGAATAGAGGGAACTCTAGAGTGAGAGCTGGTATCTTCCCTGCCTAACCCATCTACAAAATTTTATAGCTTCAAATTAACCAATGTTCTTTATAGAACCAAGTAAGGGTAAAGAATATAATTGCTCCTATTTGGCACAACACATTTAAATACTTCCACAACGAAATTCCATAATTATTACTGATTCATTAAAAGAGGAAAAATATATTTTATTCTCATTGCTTTCATATCATTTAGTAGTCTTGTTAATTTTAGTTGCTTGCTTACCTTTTATTAAAAGAAAATTTCAAAAACAATTTTCAAATTATCTATTTTAAAACATACATTACAAAATCAATTTAAAAAGTAAAAAGTTAATTTTCTTATTTCTTTATATTTTTAGACATTTCAATATCTCGGGGTTTAATCAGAAAGTCCTATATGACTTGATAAACGATAGGTGTACTTGCATAGAATCTCATATTATATATTAATCAAAATATATCTTTTGTTTGCTTCAGAATCAAGTTTTTGGCGCCCTTGCAAGGGGAAGAGATATTATCATTGGAAAGAAATATAAAGTGAAAAACGTGAGCATAAATATTTGGGGATCAATACCCCTTTTGATCATATTCAACTTTTTTGACACATCATTGATGTCATTTCATAGGTCCCATTTAATGAAAGGCTACTACCTATTTAGAATAGGTGATTCATCCTCTACCCTTTAGTCTAGTATAGCTTCGAAGCATTAGGATGATCCTATTTGATATGACAATATTAATCATTGATATTCTCATTCACTCGATATCAAAATATAACCAAGATATATTTAATCGATTGTATTCCTGGGTATCCCCAATGTGTAATTAACCAAAGAGACTAATTCCTTTGGAAGTTGCTCCTAACCCAAGAATAAAATATAACCTTTGGTTTTTTGATATATATGTTGGTAATTTATGTTGGGTCTTTTATGTAGGAAAAATGTAAGATTATTTGTATAAATGGTGATTATATTTTGAATGGAGGAGATTTAAGCGATACAATGAAATATGATTAAAAATAAAAAAATAAATTTAAAGAATAAAGTGAATGCTAAAAAAAACTCAAACTCTCAACCAAATGAAGCCAAAGGTCCACTTACAAGAGCTTAAGCAAGAGCCCAAGAAAGTGTCCAATTAAGATCACATTTAAGCGCCATCACAAGAGCCTACCAAGAAGAAAAATTTAAATTTATATTTTATTATTTATATTTCAATTTCAGTTCTAAAATGTTTAAATTTTTTACTTCGAGTCTTTTATGGCTGGTCATAAAAAAATAATAAATTAGGAAGGTGGTCGACATCTTCCTCCATCAATAGTCACTAAGAACCAAAAAACAAGAGAGAAAATTCTCACTCAAATATTTCCTTCAAAAAATTATTAAAAGCATTACATATCAGCTTTATTTATAGGGATTATAATAATAAAAACTTAAAAAAAAAAAGAGGAAGAAATTTTGAAGGGTGGTTAGTGGCGATTAATAGATAAAGGTGCTAACCACCTTCCTAATTTATTAATTATTTATGACTACTCATAAAAACCTGCAAGTTTAAAAATTTAAGTATTTTATAAATGAAAATTGAAATATAAATAATAAAATACAATTCAAATATTTCTTCTTGGTAGGCACTTGTGATGGATCTTGAATGAGCTCTTAATTGGACACTTTCTTGAGGTCTTGCTTTGGCTCTTGTAAGTAGAACTTTGGCTTCATTTGCTTTAGAGTTTGAATGTGTTTTAGAATTCTCTTGATTCTTATAAATTTTTCTTTATCTCTAATCATATTCCATTGCAACACTTGATATACAAAATATGATCTCTATTTATACAAAAAACCTTACATTTTTCAACATTAGTTATTTATTTATTTATTTATTTTTTTCTATGGATATTCTTTCAAAGTGTTTTTGACGGACGATTTTGTTTTGGGGATACACTTTAAATCTATCAGACAGGCTATCTTAATAAAATTCTCGATGTTCTTCATCCTTTTGTTTGTCTAGTTTTGTTGAATTTTCTTTTTTTCAAATTCATCAACTTCATATCATTTAGATGATCCAAGAAAAGAGTTTATTTGGAAAAAAAAAAAAGAATTACAAAATTAAATTTAGACATGCTGGTGACTCCGAGTTAAAAAGAATCAAAATATAGATTTTATCTAGTCGACTCTATGATTATATTATTTTGATACTTAGTAAAGTTGGGTCACAACATTCATGAAGTCATGCAATCATCTCTAATATACGAAGTTAAAGAGGTTTCAACTTAAGAGTACTTTACTGAATAGGACTTGTGTTGGCATTAGGAAGGCATATCCTAGTACAGGCTTATAATTAACAATGTGTGTACAAACATTCCAACTTTATTATTTTCCATTGTTCTAACATGTGGATTCACTAATAACATGCATGAAATACGATGTTGTACTCTTACTATCACCTCCCCTTACCTAGTATAACCTAACTTTAGAATAACTACTTTTATATATTTCACTCACTCTCTTACATTCCATACCCAAAAATAGAATCCCATGTAGGCCTTTTCACGGACACATTTAAATCCTAGCCAATCTCCAATCTCATCCACTTCCCTCTTTACCCCGAGAAATCAAATCCTTCTTAATTTTGTCGCTATCCTTGCAGATAAATATTAATCCATCACTTCCTTACACTGTTTGAAAATGACAACACCAAAAGACCACCATCAAATTGGCTTATTATCATCCCATAATGAGATTTGATATGCTTATTGTGAAGCCATTTAAATATTCATTGATTTAAAATTTCTAGGTTGTGATCCTAAAATGAATAAACTTATAAGTATTTTATATATTTTGTAGTGTATGTTACAAATGATTTAGTTTTGTTGATCTTATGCTGTATCTTGGTTCTAAACAATAATGCTAAGAAAGGTATAACAAATTCTTACCCAGATTGCCTTGTCTTTTCGAGCAACAGAAGAATGAATAAAATTCTTAGAAAATTCGTATTATTTGATTGAGCAACAGAAGAATGAACATAATCAATTGATATGATTTTGAAATACTGAATACATACAATCGAACTATTAATGGTTAGAAGTTTGAGTTATTTGTCAGATTGGCCTACCTTTTATAATCAAATATGGTTTGATTTTCTCGCAGGTTTGGAAAGTTGGGATTCTGATTTGATTTGTACTATTTTCTCCGGATAAAATTAGAGCCACGTTCTACTTCTCATTGACACATATTAGAGAGAATAAGAATTACCAAAATATTGCAATTATAAAAGGCCGGAGAGGTGAAATTATAACAGTTGCAACGTTCTAATAGTCTAATAGTCTAATAGGGCCAATTTTTTTTGGAAAAATTTATGTCGGTTGTATCGACGAGAATAATATTTGTTGTCTTTTATGTTAGAAGATAGAAAAAATTGTAAAATAATATTATTTGTTTCATAAAATTCCCATTTTTTAAAATAATAAATTGTATTATTATTCTGCACGCCTCTAATTTGTTTGGGTGCATTTTTTTTTTATTTTTATTTATTTATTAAATATCATTTACAGTTTTTTTGAATTTTTATAAATAAATAACTTAATTTTAAAAACCATTAAATATCTAAAACTATTTGAATATTTTAAATTAATTAAATATATTATAACATATTAAATATGCTATATATATATATATATATATATATATATATATATATATATATATATATATATATATATATAAAAATTAGAAAACTCGAACCTACTTGATGAAACTTTCATAGAATTAAATACAAGCCGTAATAGAACTCGAAGTAGTTTGCATAGTCTGACATAAATCCTCACCGCTTTTCGTTAAGCGACTTGCATAATCATTTTATGCAAATTAAGCCCTAACCTAGGTCTTAGGATTCAGGAGTAGTCGTCCGATACTGACGATAAACCCTCACATCTTACGATTTATTTGTTTGATTTTATCATACAAATATAAGTCACAATTAATTAAAATTGGCGAAGATTGAAACATTTAAATAAGTATTAGAACTTTCCTAAGCTCAAGCCGAAACGATATGATAGTCGGGAAGTTACAAAGTTCACTTCGAATCGGTGATTTCTCCTATCTTTCTTCCTTTGGATTCGGAAAACAAAATGTTCCAAAATTTGATCCATTCACTATTGAAATTCCAAAATTCAATCCTTTGAAAACTTAAACTTTGAAATTCTCGAGAGCAGAACTATCGATTATTATCGAGAGTTTTCTTAGGTGATTCCAGTCACTTAAGATGTAATTAACTATAGAGGCTTGCCCTTATAGGAATTTTAAAGAACTCAGAGTAATATAAACCCTGTTTGATACTTTCATATTAAGCGAGGAATTTGTCGAGCTTATAAAATTGGTTCGCGAGCCAAAACGGATGTCACTAAAACTTCAGTTTATTTGATCGAGCCCCACCATCAAGCGGTGTAGTCCATCCTTAGGGATAGATATACGGTTTGTGGTGCGGTGCTCGTTTATATAAACTATTTGGGGATGTGAGATCGGTTTAATCTCATATCTTAAAACTTTCAAATTTAAAAATTATTTTCAAAATCAAATACTACTTTCTAAATTATATATATTTAAATTAAATTTAAAATAAAAATTCGCCGCACAACTTCTGTTAGGCGACCACTTTTCAAAATAAAACACACAACCTAAAATATTGCCGACAAATTCTGGCGACTCCGCTGGGGAGAATTCCTCTCTCCATTATAATCGAATAATCTAGCTTTCAAAAATCGGTAGTGTATCCATGTCCCTAATGGATCAAACTACCCTTCTTTCCGTTGGAATACTATGTTCATTTCTATCTTGAACAAGTATAGCCAACATTCTCTCGGATTTAGGAGTCACTGTTTAGACACCCCTAAACAGAGAGGTTCCGAGATCCTTTTACCTCATTTACGAGGTGGGGTGGACCCCAATAGGTGTTAGTTTAGGAGTGATCCTTCGAGTCGGGAAGTCTTGCTTAAGACTTTCTTTCCCTTTCCAACTCTGAATCGGATTCCTTACCTTCTCTACACCTTTGAACGTTCCGTTCTAAATAAACAAACCCTCTAATAAGTGATTCTTTTAACAAATAATTCTTTTTTATAAATACATGAACAAAGAATGAGTTCGGACTCTTTTTAATTCCTTTCTTTTCGTCCTGAAGAAAAGAAGCATAACTCGGGACTGACAACCAGAGTCTACCTTGCAGAAATGGAAGCCCCGAAACTGATTTTCTCCTTCACCAACGGATCTGGACTTCGCCGTCTATAAGGATGAGCTGCCCGACAATGGGGTCATCCGAGTTGGACGAGGATTCGAAAACACGAACGTCGAGGTCACCGACGTCTCCCTCTTTGCACCGACGAACAAGGTATCCGGCCGAGGAACCACTCGCTCGAGTTCGACCTTAGGTCGACCCGAGAGTTTCCTCCCCGCAAAGGGTCCCGACTAGGAGGATGCTTCGCTGTCCGCGGGAGGATTGTTCTCACTACCCCCATCGGTCTAGTTGTTTCGCACCTACCCCGACTTCGCCAAATCGAAGGGGAAAGGAATCCGGAACCATGATAAACCCGTTACCGTGGAGGGTACGGATCTTCTCGTAAGACCTTCGTCTTCGAAATCGGGTCCGGTTCGAAGATTCCTTCGCCGACAAAGACCCAAAGAAGAAATAGAAATAGAAGGATCGCCGGGGAAGCCGGAAGCTGCCGAGATTGCCTTCCTGGAGGAAATTCCGGAGTTGCCGAATATACACCGCTACCGAATATACACCACTGCCCGACTACATACCACTTTTGGGAGGAAGCGGGTTCCATCCCCTCTCCGCCGCGGAGGATGAGGAGAATGTTCGCAAGATTCGTCGCCACATTACCACGAGCCCGCATACTACAACGATAGCCGCAAGAAAAGAATCGGAACTACGCCGTTTGCTCGACTGCAAACTTTGGTAGAAAAGCTAGCGAAGAAGGAAAACGCGCCGTGTCGGAAATTCTACGAAGGATAGGGCGGGTGCTTGGTCAAATCCCGTCTTGGGCCCCGAGTAGAACCCGCCGTCATGATAGAGAAGCCGAGCAAGAGAATGAAGGCTAGCCCGCCCGTCGTAGTATCAGGATTACGGATTAGGGAGGATACCACCTTCCGAGCATTTGGCCGAGCGGACCATCCGGTCCCTAGACCTTCTGTCGCTAGAAGGATGGTGTGGCGTCCCACTACGGGCGTTGAGGACCGAAACAGCAGCTGCCGAGAAAGAAAGTCTCGCCGGGAGGCTGGAATGCGAAGAAAGTGCTACTTGCGATGAAGGGGACTCGTGAAAAAGGACCCGGCAACCATCGCATGACAACCACAGAGATACACGAAAGCTCCACTAGAAGATGCCATGGAAAAGTTGAGAACCGACATCCGACGGTTGGCAAAAGAAAGAGAAGAAAAGTTCGGAGATGAGATCGACTCATCGGAATTCATGGACAACGAATATGCGAGAAATCAACATGGTTGAGACACGAGCTTCATCATCTTCTCGAGGTGCTCCTGCGGCCGCGAAGAGAGGAGCCGGAGCGATGAAGGAGACGACTTCGGGAAAAGGACGACACGATCGCTCGAATGGCCAAGAGGATGGAAGAGATGGCCATAGCTCGGCCACGCTCCGCAGTCGAGTACAACCACATAGAGAGACACCCCGGAAGTCATTCACATCGTAGACGGAGGGAAGGAAATTACATCCGTCGATGGGGATGACCGGTGAGAAAGGATACAACACAAAGTATGATCCTCGAAAAGGATATCAAGAACTTGGTAGAGCGGCGAAGTGCGAGAAGCCTTAGCACAATCGAAGAACGGGACATCCATTCGGACGGGTAGACCTTACCCGGAAGAATTCGACGCCGTCCGATACCGAAAGGCTTCGTACCACCTCTGTTTAAGACCTTCGACGGAGCCAGGAACCCCGACGGCATGTTGCACACTTTCGTGCCGGTTGTTGCAATGCGGCGGGAGCGATGCGCTACTCTTCCGACGAGTTCGTTAGCGGTACGTCGGGAATCGCCTTCGGCGGTATGCGGAGTACCAACGGTTCGGTGAAGACATTCTCGAGCTGAGAGCCTCTTCATTAAGCGATTTGCGGAGCTCGGCACCACATCACTATAGGTGATTTAGTGGTAGAGAAACAAAGGCCGAATGAAACTTTGGTGGATTACATACTTCGATGGAGAAACTTAAGCATGAAGTGTGAACCACAATCGCAAGAACAACATGCGGTCGGCATCTTGCTTAAAAGCATTCACGGCCCGATAGCACTTCTCCTCGAGGGATTCACTATTAAGACTTTTGAGAAGTTGTTAAGCAAGGCCGGAAGCTTGCAAGAAGAGGCGAAGCAATTAAGTTTCGTCGATAAGACGGACAAGCGAAGCCGGTGAAGACTTTCGAAAAGAAATGCGGGGTCGTTGCGGCGGTTGACAAAGGCAAACAACCGATGCGAAATACCACGGAACGGCCGCGGCAACCACGACAAAATTACCGGCAACCCCGGTCCAGCTATCGGTCGTCTCGCGAGTATGAACAACCGTCTCGTCCGCAACGTACATTGAGGGAGCTTCGAGCGAGAGAATATCCGTTCAAGAATGAAGCGAGTACCAAAGATGTTCCGTAGCTTAATGAAAACTCCAGATTTCCGAGCTGCAGGAGCCCAAAAGACCGGAGGAAGTCAACAAGAAAGGTGATCCCAACTTTTGCCCCTACCATCGGATGCTTGGGCACAAGATGAAGACCGCATTACCTTCGAAAAGTTGGCTCAACGACAACCTTCGGAAAGGAAATATAACAATCCCGAAGGAGTACATGAAGGAACCCCGAAAGGAGGTTCCGTCGATGTTATCTCAACCGATCCCGTCATTCCGATAGATCCCTATGCAGCCGATGATGGATGGACTACCGCTCGGACGAGATCTTCGAAGAAGATTTTAGACAACATCCGAACCGCTTCGGTGCGAGCTTCAATTCGAGTTCGAGACCCGTTAAGCCGGTACTATCACTTGCGATAGAAGAGCCACCTCGACAGGAGACAATCGAAGAGAAGAAGAAAATTGACGAAGAAGAAGGGACCGAGATTCCTAAGGCTAGACTAGGGGCTGCTTATCCTAGGATAGTTATTTCTGATTCGGGGAAGAAATCCCTCGAACCTCTGATTTTGTATGATTATCTGCTCACTTCGGTGGGATCATATAATGATAAGGGTGATGGCGTTGGCTACGTTTTGATCATTTCTAACGATTACGTAACTAGCGACAATCCGGGCGTCGATTTCGATACCAACAACAATTCTCGAATCATACATGATCTCGACGATCACGATGACAAAGAAGGCATCCATCAAGGAGGCTACGAGAGTTCAACAAGCAACGGATCTATGCGCGAGTTTCGAGGAGCTCCGGTTACGATAGAGTTAGAGCCTTCGGATTTTGAAGATAATCCGGAAGAGCTCGTCATTCCGATTCGGGAGGAGACACCGACAAACTCGACGCTAGATTCGGAAGAAATTACGAAGTCAACTTGAGAAGTGGAAGAGTTCTACCTCCAAGAATGGGTCCAAAAGACAAAGGAAAGCGAGGTGGTTGTTCAAGAAGAACCAACCCCAGACGGAAGAAATACCCATTCGAGAAGAAGCCGAGACGCGGGAGAACAAAGTGGACTACAACGTGCTAGCCCATCTTAGGAAACTACCGGCCAAGCCGAGCATCTACGATGCTCTCATCTTATCAAAGGAGATGAGAGAAGCTCGATCGAGGCCTTACTTGATCCGGAAATTCGCTTAGCTCGAAATGGCCGGAGATTCCTTAGATGAGGTTTGCTCGTTAAAGGAACAACGAGGTGTTACCTTCACGGACAATGACTCTACTACTTGGGACGTGCAGATCACAACCGACCGTTGTACATTTCGGTTACAATTGGGAAGTTTACGCTCTCCGGAGTTTTGGTGGATCCGGGAGCATCAATCGATATAATGAGTCTTCGAACACTAGCATACTTGGAAATTGATGCTCGTGAGCTCGAGGCCGACAAAATGTTATTAAGAGGATTCAACCGGAAAGGAGAAAGAGCCCTCGGGTCAATAACGCTACCGATGAAGACCGGTGATTTAGCAAAGACAACCGCAAAATTTCATATAATCGATTCGAAACGTCGTTCAACGCTCTACCTGGGCCGACCATGGATACATGAAAACGGGATGGTACCATCATCTCTACACCGGTGCATCGAAGTACTACGATGGAGGGGAACGAGTGCATCAAAGGTGACTTGCAACCATTCTCCGTACATGAAATTGGAATCCATGAAGATGCGGCTTATTATGCACCGCCAAAGAAAACGATCTTCTCCGGAGATACCGTAACAAATGAAGCAAAGAAAGTTCGAGACAACGAAGGATGCGAAGTTCTAGTCCAACGAGTCACTCACCACTCCCTTCCGGCGAGATGGTGAAGGTTTCTCCACGACTCGCATCCGAGGTCGAGGCGCGGGACGAGGCCGTGGTAGAGACACTAGGACGATCGGACGAAGAAACCAACCATCAATGTTGATTGGGATGATAGTTCGAAGAAGAAAAAGAAATCAAGCGAGAAGCGAGCGACAATAAGTCGAAAGAAGCCGCAATACAAGATCTCCCTCGAAGATGAAAAGAACGAAGAATACAAATCAATGTACGAGAAGATTAACCACTACGTACATACTATGACCCTAACTCCGATCCATTCTAATAAGATCGAGGGTATGGAGGTCAAAGAGGTACGTAGTGACGGTGCAAAGCCGATCAAATTCTACCGTGGTGCTTCTTCCTCCAAAGCCGAAAATAATGTACAATTCGAAGATGTCACTTCATCGAATTAATGGAATTACCTTTTGAGTGGTACTCTCCTCGTGTTCAAAATTTAATTCAACGTGGTTTCTTACCTCGACAATGGACGAAAGGCCGATCACAACATTTTGAAAAGTTATGGAATAACTCCGGCCGTCCTCCCGATTCAAAGTATGGACTCGGATTCGACACGGTAGGGTCGGTTGACGATACGAATTTTGCTTGGTTGTCACTTGCAAGTCCAATGAAAGCTGCATGGAAACTACGGACGAACTCGAAGATTTTCAAATGGAGACGCTCCACCGAGATTCGAAGAAGAAATTAAATCCACAATAGATGAGTTAACGGAAGTTAACTTAGGTACTAACAAAGAGCCTAGACCTACCTTTGTTAGCTCCTTACTCAATAAAGAAGACTCCGAAGAAATAATCGAGTTATTAATGGAATTTAAAGATTGTTTTGCTTGGAGCTATGAGGAAATGCCGGGATTAGCCCGAGAGGTTGCGATCCATAAGCTAGGAGTGGATCCTACTACGTTCCGGTCGGACAAAGTCCGGAAGAATGCGTGCGGAAATCGAACAACAAGTCATAGCCGAAGTTAAAAAGCTAATAGACGCTAAATTTGTCCGTGAAGAACAATACCCGACTTGGCTAGCCAATGTAGTGCCGATCGAAAGAAGAATGGTCGGATCGGAATTTGTGTGGACTTCGAGAGATTTAAACAAGGCATGTCCAAAAGATGAATTCCCTCTACCGATTCCGGAAGCGATGATCGATATTGCTTCGACACATGAAATATTCTCATTCATGGATGGATCTTCGAGGATACAACCGGATAAAAATGGCTCCGGAAGATGAAAAGCTTACGACATTCGAACGCCGATCGAAGTATTTTGCTACACGGTGATGCCATTCGGATCGAAGAACGCAGGAGCAACTTACCAAAGAGCAATGACGAGAATTTCTGATGATCTCATCCACAATCGAGTCGAGTGCTACGTGGACGATGTCGTCATCAAAAGCAAAGTAAAGGAAAACCACCTGTATGATTTGAGAATTGTTTTCAAATGATTAAGACAATTTAACCTTAAGATGAATCCCTTAAAATGCGCCTTCGGCGTCACCTCCGGAAAATTCTTAGGATTCGTTGTCCGACATCGTGGAATTGAAATCGACCCGGAGAAGATTAAAGCCATCTTAGAAATGCCGCCTCCCAAAACCTTAAAACAACTACGATCTTTTCAAGGAAGCCGGCATATCTTCGACGCTTTATCTCAAACCCGTCGGTAGGTGTCGGCCTTTCTCGGCACTAATTAAAAAGGACGCCAAATTTATTTGGGAAGAGAAATGCCGAAGGCCTTCGAAGACATTAAACAATATTTAATGACACCTCTCGTCTTAGCGACCCTGAGTCTCGAGTAGACCGGCGATACTTTACACCGCGGCTTTAGATGACTCTCTCGGAGCCTGTTAGCCTGGGTCGATGATGAGGGTAAAGAAAATGCTCTTTACTACTTAAGCCGTCGTTTACTTCCGACGGAAGTAAGGTATCCCGCAATTGAAAAGCATTGTTTGGCCCCGATCTTCGCCGCTCGAAAGCTCGGGCACTACATGCTTTCTCATAAGGTCAACTTGATTTCGAAGTTTAATCCATTGCAATACTTGATGACTCGTCCAACACTTTCCGGCGGACTTGCCGGATGGTCGATGATATTATTGCAATTCGATATAACTTTCGTGCCTCCGCGTGCCGTAAAGGGACAAGTCTTAGCGGACTTCCTCGCAAGACATCCTTTGCCGGCCGAATCTCCTCTCGATGACGATTTGCCGGATGAACAAATAATGAGCCTAGAAGACCCCGATGATCGACGTTGGGAATTGTATTTCGACGGAGCATCTTCGACACACAAAGACGAAGAATCGCAAGTGATAGTGCCGGTAAGGCAGGAATCGGGCTAATCTTTATAACACCGGAGCGGGGGATGTTAAGATACTCCTACCACTTGACGAACCGTGTACGAACAACGAAGCGAGAATACGAAGCCCTCATAACGGGATTGGAATTAACCATTCAAATGGAGATAACGAGACATCAACATCTACGGGGATTCACGAGTTAATCATTCAACGGATCGCCGGACGATACGGAATTCTAAAGCCAAGACTCGAACAATACTTCCAGGTATGCCATACAATTTGTTGGAACGGATTCCAAATGTGACAATCTACAAAATTCCTAGAAAAGAGAATGCTTTAGCGGATGCTTTAGCCGTCTCGCAAAAGAATTTGCCTGTTTGCAAGATGAATCGATGGAAGTGTCGGTTCACGGACGTCGGGTCCTATCACGGCTCGACATAGACACAATACACAAATCGGCAAAAGAAAAAGAATCGATTGCAGCAGTGACGGAAAACACGGAAGATTGGCGACGGCCATTGATGAACTACACCGCAAACAGGAAAGCTACCGGACGATAGGTCGTCGGCCCATCGGATCAAGAAAAGAACTCGTCTTACGCATTAATAAACAACACATTATACGGAAGGTCTTTTGATCAAATGTGGCTAAGGTGCCTAGCGGGTCCGAGGCCCGTAAAATTGTTAAAGAGGTACATTCGGGACTCTGTGGCGCTCACCAGTCGGGTCCAAAGATGAAAATGAAAATTAAAAGACTAGGGTACTACTGGCCCTCGATGATGACCGACTGCATGAAAATCGCCAAGAGTTGTCATCAATGCCAAGTGCACGGAGTGGTTCTACACCAACCTCCAAATGTGCTACACCCGACAATTGCGTCGTGGCCATTTGAATGTTGGGGCACAGATATAGTGGGTCCGATAGAACCACCATCTTCAAAAGGACATCGCTTCATTCTTGCGGCTACGGATTACTTTTCCAAGTGCGTGCGAGCCCACTTCAGTAGAAGTGAAAGCACACCACGTGCTACGGCTTTTCAAGAACCAAGTTGTCTACCGTTTCGGAGTGCCGCGCGAGATCATCTCGGATAATGGGTCGGCATTCGAAGCACACAAATCAACAATTTTGTCGGGAGACACGGAATCGGCCGGCGATACTCGACAATTTACTACCCAAGAGCAAACGGTCTCGCCGAGGCTTTTAATAAAACTCTCATTCAAATCTTAAAGAAAACCTTGGACGATAATAAGAGAAATTGGCACGAGAAATTGTTAGAAGCCTTATGGGCCTACCGGACAACCTTCGAACTCCTACTCAAGCTACACCTTACGCTCCGGTGTATGGGTCCGAGGCGATGTTACCTTTAGAGGTTCGGCTTCCTTCACTCGAATTGCGATTGCAAACAAGATCACGACAGAAGAAAATGCCAGACTACGACTCGAAGAATTAGAAAGCTTGGAAGGGAAAAGACTTGCAGCGCAACAGAATTTAGAACTATACCAAGCTAAAATGATTCAAGCCCATGACAAACTGGTCCGCCCAAGAACCTTCAAAGTTGGTGACTTAGTTCTCGTTCTCAAGAGACCTATTCTTGCACACCGCAAGATAGGAGGAAAATTTGAACCCACTTGGGAAGGACCGTTTGTGGTTGAAGCGATATACTCGGGAGGTTCCTACCGGTTAGTGAATTGCCGGGGAGAACGACATATGCTTCCGATCAACGGACGATACTTGAAAAAATATTACGCTACACGATGTTTCGAAGGAATGAATTCTTCATCCCTAAGAAACACGGGTGAAGTAATTACTTATGATTGGGTCCGAACCCAAAAATAATAAAATGTGCTAAGATAAATAAAATCATGATAATAAAGTTTTCCTCGTTTTCTTCTCCAAATCAAAATCTCTTCCCTCATCTTATCTTACTTCATTCCTGTTAAATTTCAAAATATAAGAATAATAAAAAATGTATCTTTAAAAGAAAAAACATTTTCTTAATGTTCTTGTTCTTAGTACGACCCACGATCCTTTTCCTTGTCTTTTCGCGAGGAAATGTCGAACGGGCGGTTGGTCTTGAACTTTAAGAATGGCGTAAGCCTTGCACTCGATGAAAAGAGGGTGAAAGATGGAGCGATAATCGAGATTGACTCGGATTTCGCACCGGCGAGCCTACGATACGAGGAAAGTGACTGGGTCCCGGTTAACCGAGCGAAGCCGCCGGACGGACGGTGATGAAAGTGGGTGGCCCAAGCCACCAATCCAACAACAAGAAAAGAAAAGCAAACACCGAAGAAGATAAGAAAATGAAGTCCGTGGTCACTACGGCGGAGGGCGAGGCTTGTCGGCGCGCGCCCGCAGAGATTCAAGAAGTTCGGAGGGCTACTCTCACGACCACGCAACGGAGAAATAAGAATCGCCGTATCCGTAAGATGTTAACAAAACTAGCCGCGGACCAGCGCGCGACGAGACGATCACTCGCCGGTACGTACACTTCAAGGACACCGGTTCACCGGGAACCCGAAGAAAGGAGGCCGGCTCCTAGAATAACGAAAGAGCGCGGAAATCTCCGGAAGATCGAAGAGAGAAGGCTACCACGCCACCGGATAGAACCACCGCAATGCATGACCTTGTTGCGGAAGCAACCCGGGGGATGTCCCGACGGACATCATCCCCGAGGAGCCGAGGTATGCGGGGGAACGTGAAGGGATTGAACCATATATCCCACAATATGTCACAAGGCCTCGCCATCTGCAGATCATTCCGGAATACGAGCTGGAGAGGATGCGAAATGTTGAAAAGAAAACTTTCGAATACTTCGAGAGAATTAAAGGAAGAAGAATCAACATACTAGAAGGCCTCGAGCTACACACCGACGTATTCTCGGAGTATGAACAACGGCAAATCGTGGATTGTATCCGGGATCCGAAAAGAATGGGCCGAGCAGGTCGCCCGAGGGAAAACACATACTCGGAACCCCGGAGATGCATGCCGGGGAAAGGAAGAATCACAATACAATGCGGATGTCGCTACAACTTTGTCGAAGACGAAAAGGAAACCCACCGGGGATACTCCGTCATGGGCAAGTAGATCCGATGCCATTAGTTATCAAGAGAATGGTAAAAAGATTGATAACATGGAGGGTACGCCAGCCAGATTGCATACCCAATAGCTGCATTATCAACATCTACAAACAGGGTGACCGCATACCCCCACATATTGATCACCACGACTTCGTCGGACCTTTCGCACGGTCTCTTTCTTGAATGAGTGTAACATCATGTTCGGATCCGACCTCCGGATAGCGAGGCCCGGGTGATTCCGAGGGCCGGTAAAGATACCTTTACCGGTGGGTTCCGTCATGATACCGCAAGGTAACGGAGCGAGATATCGCAAAGCATTGCATACCGAGAGTGCCGGTGGAGCGAATCTCGGTTACTTTCGGGAGGATGGACGACAAGAAAATACCTTACCATTTCCAACCGGATCCGGAGCTAGAGAACCTCCGGCCTTACGAGCCGTGAGTTACATGGGAAATATCACACCTCCAACGTACATCCAGTCGGCACCCTTGCCAAGGATGGCTTGGAAGGTGATGTTATTAACCATGTATCTCACTATTCAGACATGGATTTTTGACAGATGATTCTTTTGATGAATCAACAAAGATCATACACAGTCCGTTTTAAGTCTACATGGATTGTATGAAGTATATTCCAGATCGAGTTGTATGATGTATTTTCAGCATGATTGGAATGAAAGTGACCATGTCACGTTTTTGGCCTTCACCTCTTTTGTGCAAATTGATTGGGAAACGCCATTAAAGTTAAATGAACTTCGAACAAAGAACAGAAAAGAAATAAAACAAAAAAAAGATAATAAAAGAAAACTTTCTAAAAAAAAAATCTGAAAAATGACAAACACCAAGTTCACATGAACATTAAATAAACAATAAAATAAAATTTGAACCATTAAAAGATAAACGAAATCAACACAATTCTCAAATTCCATCCTTCCAAACTTCAAAATCAAATTCTATCCTTCCAAACTTCAAAATCAAATTCCATCCTTCCAAATTCCAAATCAAATTTCAATCTTTTCAAATCACAAATCAAATTCTCAATCAAAATCTAAATCCACTCCCGATCAAGTTTCAAATTTGATCTTCCAAATTTCAAATCAAACCTTAAATCAAATTTCAATCGAGTTCAAACTCATACTTCCAAATTTCCAAATTCAATCTTTCCAGGCTTCAAGTCTCAATCAAATTCAAATTCAATTTCTTCCAGATCTCGAATCAAATATCAATCACATCAAAATCAAACCTTTTGGGTCGAGGATTTTATATCCAAGACTGCACTGCTTTAGGATTCTTCCCTATTGCACTGAAGTACATCAAATTCAAACTTTTGGGTCGAGGATTTTACATCCAAGACTGCACTGCTTTAGGATTCTTCCCTATTGCACTCGAAATACATCAAATTCAAACTCTTTTGGGTCGAGGATTTTACATCCAAGACCGCATCGCTTTAGGATCCTTTTCCTATTGCACCTGAAATACACTA
Organism: Papilionanthe hookeriana x Papilionanthe teres; assembly: GCA_022702705.1. Lineage (NCBI taxonomy): Eukaryota > Viridiplantae > Streptophyta > Magnoliopsida > Asparagales > Orchidaceae > Papilionanthe > Papilionanthe hookeriana x Papilionanthe teres. The sequence goes on from CM040426.1 coordinate 117,918,412, forward strand.
AATTCAACCTTTTGGGTCGAGGATTTTACATCCAAGATCGCACTCGCTTTAGGATTCTTTTCCTATCGCACCTGAAATACATCAAATTCAAACTCTTTTGGGTCGAGGATTTTACATCCAAGATCGCACTGCTTTAGGAATCTTTCCCTTATCGCACTGAAATACATCAAATTCAAACATTTTGGGTCGAGGATTTTACATCCAAGACTGCACTGCTTTAGGATTCTTTCCCTATTGCACTGAAATACATCAAATCAAACTTTTGGGTCGAGGATTTTACATCCAAGACTGCACTGCTTTAGGATTCTTTCCCTATTGCACTGAAATACATCAAATCAAACTTTTGGGTCGAGGATTTTACATCCAAGACTGCATCGCTTTAGGATTCTTTCCCTATTGCACTTCGAAATACATCAAATCAAACTTTTGGGTCGAGGATTTTACATCCAAGACTGCACTCGCTTTAGGATTCTTTTCCTATCGCACTAAAGTACATCAAAATTCAAACTTTTGGGTCAAGGATTTTACATCCAAGACCGCATCGCTTTAGGATTCTTTTCCTACCGCACCGAAATACATCAAATCCAAATTCAAACACTTTTGGGTCGAGGATTTTACATCCAAGACCGCACCGCTTTAGGATTCTTTTCCTATCGCACCGAAGTACATCAAATTCAAACTTTTGGGTCGAGGATTTTACATCCAAGACCGCACTCGCTTTAGGATTCTTTCCCTATTGCACCGAAATACATCAAAATTCAACCTTTGGGTCGAGGATTTTACATCCGAGATCGCATTGCTTTAGGATCTTTTCCCTATCGCAATGAAATACATCAAATCAAATTCAAACTCTCGAGGTTAAGGATTTTACATCCAACACCACTTTGCTCTGAGATATCTTCTCATTGCAACGATTCAATCTAATCAATTCAATTTTCTTTCGAGGTTGGAGATGTTACATCTAAAACCTCAAAATCCCAATTTTCATTTCAAATCAAATCCCTCAAATTAATTTTGACAAAACTTCAATCTAAATTGAAACTCCAAACTAAAATTTAAACTCACACATCAAAACATAATTTGAAACAAAATAAAATCTAAATCGAAATTCCCCCAGATCATGTGATTTGGGATTTACCGCCTTTTCCTTTCCCCAGCGAGAGTTCAAGAATCTCCGGTTCCAGAGATATACTTGACACTCCCCAGCAGAAACTCTTCTACTTCGTCCTAAATTCGTCACTTGGACATCCGTGTTGGTTTTGTTGATCGCTCCGGTCAACACCAATACGCGCGGTGTGCTCCGTCGACTCACCACACCTATTGGGGGTCCATTTGTTGACCTCATTTTTGATGAGGTCTTCCTTTCTTCTTTTTAGTGCTTAGGATCTAGCCTTAGGCTTTTCCTTTCGACTATCTTAGAGGACTAGAATTGGGACCCGCCTTTTAGAAATTCAAACCACTTCTAAACTCCCTGCAAACTCCACAAACTCGACTATAGACCCCTAATCACCTAGAGGGTTGAAATCAAATGTGGAAGTTTAAAGGATGAGTTCCTATAGGATTCTTTGGCCTTAGGATCGCCTCAGGTGGCTCGGTCGCAGTGAAGGGCCGACTTACACTACACTTACACACTACATTTCCACACACCTCCTAAAACCACACCCATACCCAACTTGACCTCCTGACTCATGTAGGTGATTCACATGGATGGTCCTTAACCCCTAAGCCCTTGGCTAAGAGGGTTAGGAACAACATAATGAATGCCTCGAATGAGTCCTTTCATGGCTCATATGGGCTTGAAATGGTTTCATGGCTCAACCAAAATGATTTCACCCCACTCAAATTCACCCAATCTTCAATTTCCCAAATTTTCAATTTTTGACCCCCGGGACCCTACACCCGCTAAACCTACCCAAAACCTCGAAATTACCCAAATTTTTGCAAAATTTCCAAATTACCCAAAATTTTCCAAAATCAATCTCAAACATCTCCACATCACTCAAATTGATCATCCATACCCAAAAATACCAAAAATTCCAAAAATACCCCCCAATACCCTCCAAATACCCAAAATACCCTTCTTAGCCTAAAAATCCAAAAATTTAGAAAATTCCCAGAAAATTCCAAAAAATCCTAAATATTCCCAATTTCATTTTGTCCAACTACACCATGGGCCAATTTTGTCAATTTACCCTACTTTTGTCAAAACCCCCAAATTGACCCATTTTAACCCTAAGTGAACCCGATGTCAAACCAAACCTACCCAATTGACCCCAATTTTGGTCCAATTCAGTTCTAAACTTCAATTCAACATTCCCAATACCAATTTAGACCAAATCCAAGTCCAATTTGATTGACATTTGGATCCAATTCCACTTTTGACCTTAAGGCCCATTTTTCGACCTAAGCCCAAACCTAACCCAAATGAACCCAAACCCCAAAAATCAAAGCCCAACCAAAGTCAAAACCTCTTTGAAACACCCCCATAAACACTTCTCAACAATAATTCTACATCAATTTCAACCCTAGCCCAACATTGGCCCAACTTGGCCCATTTGGACCTATATTGGCCCATTCACCAAAAGAATCCAAATCCAACCCAATTCAAGCCCAAACTACCCCAAATTTGCTTCAAGTTACTCATGACACATCCATGAGCTAAACCCAACAATTATTTGGCCCAACCTTTTACAAAATTTTTTTTATCCATGAACACATTCATAAACTTAAAAGCCCACTTCCCTTAAACCCTTCTAAAAGCCCATTTTCTTCAAAATTCAAAAGCCCAAATCTACCCTAAAGCCCACATGACATCTCCATTTGTCATCTATTTAATTAAATCCATTACCTAAGTCCTAAAATCATCATTGAATTATTCCAAATGAAGCTTCATCCAAATTCCCATCAAATTACCAAAAATTTCTTAAAACCCATTTTTATGAAATTGACTCAACTTTCCCCAAGCCAAAGACAAGCCATGCAAGCCATTGACAAGCCACATGAAGCCATGGGAGGCTTGACATGTGACCATGCCATTAATGGTAAAAGGAGGGGCTCCTTTCCTAATCTTTCATTAAGCCTTTTTTACCTTAAGCATGTCGCACACTAAACCATGTTTAGCCACCTCATCATGGATAGAGACCACACCACTCTCTCTTGGGCGACCCAGCCGATCCTTTCGGCCCAAAATCAGGCCATGGGGAGGTGAACCAAGCCCAAAAGGTGGGTTGACCCATTTGGACCCAAAATAGGCTCATCCCCCATTCCATTTCAATCCAACCCCTTTACACATGGCAATTGCCAATTGATTGCACAAACCTCCAGCCCTGACCCACCTGACCAAGATGGTGACCATTGCACGGCCGGCCGGCCACCAGGCCGCCGGAAAACACCATGGCCGAGAGCTCACATGTGAGCCAACATTGAAATTCTCACTTGCCGAGCTGCCCCATCCCTAGTGGTCACCATGGCCGATCTTCTCCTCACCGGAGCAGGTCGATCCCAAGCCCTAACTCTCCACCGGGAGGCCCTCCACCCTCTCCTATTTAAACTCCACCCCTCTCGGCCATGAGAAGAAGAGAAGCACAAACCTTGCCAAAACTCTGCCAAAATTGTTCCAGACCCCTCTCCACCCTTAGAGCACTTGATCCCAGGTGGAATTCCCCTGCCATTTCTCCTCTCGAAAGCTCGATTTCGAGTTGAAATTCCACCCAAAACCGGGACACTTCTCCACAGTGAGCCAATTCTCAAATTGATTGGCTCTACACCTTCACCGGACCAAGGGAAGGTGTCCACCATCAAAAGCCCCATCTCCGGGCCACCCGGTTGCTCCGGCCTCCAAGCTTTGTGATCGGGCTTGGTCGAAATCATATCCGGACGATTCACTGGACCAGGAGACTTCATCCGGAGCTTGCTAGGACCCGATCGAAGGTGCAACAACTCTCGGATTGAAGCCACACTTCTCCGAGCCAAGGTATGAGCTAACTCTTCATCCCGAGCTTCGAAGATTCTCTATTTCAAATGCCTTAGTTCCGATGCATGTTAACCGTATAGATGTGTTCGTCTCTTCGAGACGAATCCATAGAGTATAAGAACGTAAAAATCCATTGAGAATCGAGTGAGATCTTAGGGATTTAGTGTGGACGGCTCTCGGGTGAGAACACTTGGGGACGATGAACGGATGCCGTCCATTTAATACACGCGCGGACGAACGGCTCAGATGGCGTCGGACCAGGAAACGATGCGAGAACCGCGGGGCCCGGGCTGCTGACTCAGATGGCGGCGCCCAATCACAGCGCGACACGTACCCCTTCGGAGCTGCCGATGTTTCGACTGGCGCCGCGTGGATAAATAGATAAATAGGGTATTTAATGTATTTATTAAATATCGAAACTTTAAAAATCCATATCTTTGTGTAGAAAAATCACAAAAATAAAATAAAAATACCCTCTTGCTCGGTGAACGAGAGGAGAATAATGTGAAAAAGAAATCACTTAATTTCATCAAATATTTTATTTTTTATGATTTATTTACTCTCTCGCATTGTTTTAATTCTCCATGCATGCATACAATTCACCATGGCATGAGACCATAGGGCTTTTGAAGCCTCTGAATTTGGGAACATTCCCTGAATTTTCCAAAGTCGAGGCCATCCCTATGAGGAGTTCTTGATTTTTCAAGTTCGAGTCATCTGTTTTGAGTATTTTAATTCCGAGTAAATAGCATGTTGTGAAATAAATTCTAGGAAAATTTGGTGATGTTCCTTATGACCAGAGAACCCTAGGAAAAATAGGTTTTGACTTAGTTCATTTAAAACGGCCTCTAATTGGCTTAAACACCCAAAATAGGTCTTTAATTAATTAGAGTTAACCAGGTATCAAATTGACTTGAAATCAATTCTCCACTGACCTTTAGGATCGGAGGAACCCACCATAAAAATTTGAAATCAATTGGACTTGGTTAGCCCTACTAATTGGGTTGATTAAGTCGCTTAGCCATTTTAAACTTTAAAAATTCATAACTTTTAAAATACTTTTCAAAAATTCACCAAATTGGTTTTGGAGCCTCTCTGATATCAGGGGAACCTAAGAAAATTAAAATTTCAATTTTCTAAAAAAGTTAATTTTTAATAATATTTTAATATTTTTAATAATTAAAAAATAATAAAAATCACAAAAATAATAAAATTCACCAAAATGTCACATTTTGAATTTTAATCACTTAGGAACAAATCCCACATTTTTCCTAGGTCTATTTAGTGAGATATTGAATTTTAAAGCCCTAGGGTAATTTTAAAATTAAAAAAAATGTATTTTCTAGCATTTTCACTAAAATAATTATTATAAATCATAGAAAAATCAGAAAATTGCAAAATTTGATTCTCTGGTTTCCTTGATATCAGAGAGATTTTTGAAAAATATAAAATTCATTTTTCAACATTTATTTTATTTTTAAATTAATTAACACTCCAAAACTCAAAATAATTATAATAAAAATAATATAATTCAAAAAATCACCAAAATTGGTCCAAGTGCTTCTCTGGTCATTAGGAATGTCCCCTAATTTTCTTAAGGACAGAAACTTTATTTTGGTCATGTTATCAAATTTTCCTTGAAAATCTCTATTTTCCACCAAAAATAATTATATAAATAAATTAAATACAGAAAAAAATCACATTTTCTCCTCTCATGTCTTTATTGACATATGAGTGAAGTTACATAAAAATTTCAAATTCATTTAAGTTTAATTTAGTGAGTTATGAAATTATTAAGCTTAAAGGGTAAAATGGTAATTAAAATCTTTAATCCTTAATTAAAACTTTAGGTTTAATAAAAATTAACAAGTAAAATATTTGATCCTAATCTGATTTGGATGATTGAAATTTAAATAATTAAAGGGTAGAAACCCATTAAACAATTTCAAAATGATTAAACTTTAATTAAATAATGGATTAAATTTGGAAGAATAATAAAATTGGAATCATTAAAATAAGGGATATTTATTAGGAAGAGATTTATTCTTTAATTTAAAAATCCCTAAATTAATCATCTCATTAATATTCAACTCTTAATTAAAATGATAATTCAAATTCAAAATATTAAAAGACTTAATCATTAAACTAAAGTCAAATTATTAAACTCTTTCAAAAATTTCAATTAAAATTAAAAATAAAGTAAATTAAAGATAAATTAAATTAAAATTAAATTAAATTTAATAATTAAATTAAATTAAGACAATTAAATTAAATTAAATTAAATTAAATTAAAATTAAATTAAATTAAATTAAACAATTAAATTAAATTAAATAATTAAAATTAAATTAAATTAAATTAAACAATTAAATTAAATTAAATTAAATTAAATAATTAAATTAACTTAAATCAAATCATTTGAATACTAATTTACCCTTGAAAGCTTTGATTATTATAACTCCTAAATGGAACATCAAATGAAGTGTTACCTCACTCATAAGATATTCAAATGTCCTAGTTATTCGAGCGAGTTAACAAGACTTGAAAACCTCGGACGATCGATTCATTTATATAATTAAATTCATTTGGACTTAAAACAATCCTAGAAATATTGAAAAGATGTTTAAGATTCTTCTTAAGCACTTCCTCAATATGATAGGATATTTATAAGAACAATTGGACTTAATTGTCCTTTGATGAAGAAAATCGTCTTCAAAACAAAAAACACAAAGAACCTAGACGTCATAGGAGTTGACTAGCTATAGGATTAGGAATTTAGTAGAAAACCATAACCCTTCCCTTAGCTTTACCTAGGAACTTGCTTAAATATTCTAATTGTGTTTTAAGTGCAGCTTGGGATGACGGGAAGACCCTCCAGGTACGCTTTTATTTTATTGCGATTTACTTTCTTGCAATTTACTTTCTTGCAATTCACTTTATTGCAAATGCACTTTACTTTTCTTGCATGATAAAACAACTGTTGCATGAAAACCCACACCTTTAGGATAGTCCCTAAAAGCTGAAACCAAATTAAGTTAAAAGTCATTGCGAAGATAAAATTCACCGCCACAACATTTCAAAATATAAAACAACTCGAAATTTAATCACAAACGAACACAAAACTACAATTGCAACTAAATTAAAACGTCCTGTTGGATGATCGGGAATACCTCGGATGATGTAACCTACGTGTTGCTAACGGGATTTCCCACGGTCTAAATGAAAGTGTGGAACTCGTTCAGTTGAGTTTAGCAAATTCATCTGGACTAAGTGAATCCGATAAAAATAATGATGCCGGAAGGATGGAACCAGTGGGATCTTAACCGGTGTCGTTATAATCAACTTTAAGATTTGTTTTAATTAAAACGTAAAAACACTTGGAAAATTAAGATTTCTCTAAACCAAAACACTTTTCTCATCCCCTGATTTATGATTTCTAAAACTAAACCTCTGAAACAACAAGGAACTTGGAGCATGGTGGGCGAGCACGGCCATCGTCGTCGGCAAAACTTGAACCTACTTGACAAAACTTTCCTAGAATTAAATAACCAAGCCATAGGACTTCGAGGTAGTTTGCTCAGTGCAACATAAATCCTCACCCTTTTCGTTAGGCACTTGCATAATCATTTTATGCAAATTAAGCCCTAACCGGTCTTAGGATTCCGAGGTAGTCGTCCGATACGACAATAAACCCTCACATCTTCTAAAGTTATTTGTTTGATTTTATCATACAAATATAAGTCCTAATTAATTAAAATTGGCAAGATTGAAACATTTAAATAAGTATTAGGACTTTCCTAAACTCAAGCCAAACGATAGGATAGTCGGGAAGTTACCAAAGTTCACTTCGAATCAGTGATTTCTCCTACCTTTCTTCCTTTGGATTCACAAAACAAAATGTTCCAAAATTTGATCCATTCCCTATTGAAATTCCAAAATTCAATCCTTTGAAAACTTAAACTTTGAAATTCTTGAGAGCAGAACTACTGATTATTATCGAGAGTTTTCTTAGGTGATTCCCGTCACTTAAGATGTAATTAACTATAGGGGCTTGCCCTTATAGGGAATTTTAAAGAACCTAGGTAATATAAACCCTGTTTGATACTTTCATATTAAGCGGGGGAATTTGTCGGCTTATAAAATTGGTTCGCGGACCAAACGGATGTCACAAAACTTCTAGTTTATTTGATCGAGCCCCACCATCAAGCGATGTAGTGCTATCCTTAGGGATAGATATACGGTTTGTGGTGCGGTGCTCGTTTATATAAACTATTTGGGGATGTGAGATCGGTTTAATCTCATATCTTAAAACTTTCAAATTTAAAAATTATTTTCAAAATCAAATACTACTTTCTAAATTATATATATTTAAATTAAATTTAAAATAAAAATTCGCCGCACAACTTCGTTAGGCGACCACTTTTCAAAATAAAACACACGACCTAAAATATTGCCGACAAAGCAATGTTTCACTTAAAACTTAATAAATAGAAAATCATTAATGAAAATTCAAAACAATCAAACATTAAAACTAATGTATTTGAAAATGAATGTGAGTATGTGTGTAACTTTTTCTCAAAATTACCATTGAAATCCTCTCATTATCAAACTTAATAAAGTGAAATTACTAAAACTAGAACTGTCAACTAATCACTTCAACTCTCTTATCCATAAATATTAAAACATAATAAACAACTTATACTTCTAGTTGAAGTAGTTCTAAGTCAAAGTCATCAAAATTACAAATATACCCCCTATGAACTAAAAGCTTAATAACTTGCTCAAGAGAACTCCAAATTAAACAAAACCTTCACCAACGAATCGAGTAAAAAAAGAACAATTAAAACAAAAAAACCATTAAAATCAAATGAAAAATCTGATAAAATCCATAAAATGCATAAATTATTCAAATTTAAATTAAATCATAAAGCTCATGTTAAAATTTACTAAAATATAAACTTGAATCCATTTAAACAAACTCACAATTAGCAAGATATCACTGAATGAGGAAACATATGGTTACTAACATGGAATCCTTTGGTTCTTCACAACTAAGAAAACCACAAATACTTACGATCTTGGGACAACGAAACAATGGATCTTAACTAGGGTTTCCATATAAATAAAGTTAAAAGACACTCACTTAAAAAGAAATAAAATAAAAGACATAAACTCATAACATCAAAAAGTTACTAAAACATAAAATAAACCCCTAATGAAAAAATAAAATCAAAAGAAACATAAAGAATAATTTATAATGGATCTACGAAGATCTATTGGATGACGCAACCCATGGATATTGACAGGAATCTTCCGATCAAATTGGGATAATTACCTTTTATGACTAAATAGATTTGTGCTTATGATGACCTGTGATGATAGAAAGTCATGAGCAACTTGATTGAGTATCATCACCATTTTCCCATCACATTACACTCACTCACATATAGGCATCAAAAGACAGTAACCCTTTAAACTTAGTAGGATTATGTTAAATTATGTGTTTTTTTATTTCTTATTTTGTTCATAAGACATTTTTTAGAAAGAATAAATAATCTACATTTTTCTACATAATTTTTTTATATGTTTCTAGGCTATCATAATAAGCTTAAGTTGTGCTAATTCTATATTATAGAGATGTTGTTATTAAATCTAAGCTGTCATAATAATTCCTGTTGAGTCTTTTTATTTTCAAGAGTTAGGGTGTCTATCACGATTGGTCAATCATTGGCATCCGAGTTATCCACCAAAAAATAAACATAAAGCGAAAAATGAACCCAACTAAACCAATATTGATATTTAGATGACACCTTTGACTGAAAAGTTTGATTTAAGTCTAAGGTTGTAACTCTCCAGCGTCTTTTTATTGTCTTGGGTTTCTCCTCGATATGTCTGACCAAAATTTAGGTGAGTGTTTTATTTGTTCTTTTTGTCTGGATTATTGTTAGGCTCACTAAGGGCTAAACTTTTTATGTAAACCTAATATTTTTAACCTAATTTTTAAAAATTAATTGAAATTCATAACCAAAATAAATTAGCACAAAACATTGCATTCACAACTTTAAAAACATCATGCATTTAAAATAAACAAAAAATGACATTAAATAAGTATAAACCTCTTTGCGATTTAAGAATAATCATGAAAAAGATCAATTTAGGCATAAACTATTTCATATTACATATATTTCTTATTTCAAGCCGTCACTCCTTAAACGAAAAGGGATGATTTATCATATGAGAATTACCACCTTATAGAGTGAGTCTATCTTTATCTATCAATTAGCTTTTAGAATAAATATTCTAAACATTCATCATTAAAGACTTGTAAAACCTATTAAACATCTTGTTCTATTCACTTGATACTAAAAGCTAACAAAAAATAATAAAATATTTGTTTGTTGAGTTATAAATGATTAAATTTTAAATAGGAAAAATATATTCACATTAGTTTAGGACATTGTGCATACCAATCATAGCTAGACAGTTTGATTTTATAATCATATTTTAAAACCAACTATTCATAATAAATAACAACATATGCTATCTTACATTCATTGAGACCAACCATAAATGGTATTATGGTGATTAAGTGGTTTAGATGGCAGCCCTTTCTAGGCAAGGTTATAATTTCTTTACATGTGTTTCTTTGTGTTATCTCTCCTACTTTAGACTAGGCTTCTAAAGTTCTACTTCTTCAAGTGAACTTCACCTTAGTCGTAGGATTCTGAGGATGTTCGTCTACTTACGACATAAATCTTCACCTCATATGCCTTCTTAACACACTACATTGTGCTATCCAAGTCCTATTATTCTAATAAAATTTTAAGAAAAAACATCAAATAATTCTTATTTAAAATCATAAAAGCTAAATAATTCAATAGATAAGATGTCACTGAGTTTCTCATTATATTCGATATCTCCTACTCTTCTTCCTTTAGATTATAAAAAAAAATTACTTTTGAGCCATTCGCTTTTAGTATTCCTAATGAACAATCTCTAAAGCCTAAAATTAGAATTTCTTAATGAAAAAACCCTTGACTTAATTGAGTGTTTTTTAAAATAATTCTTGTTTGTTAGAAATATTTTATTTAATTGATGAATAAAAGGAAATTTTATGCTTTTTTGAATGAAAATTGATTCTCAAACCAACATTGTACTTTGTAACTGATGCGACTTTTTTTATATGCAAGGATTTATGAACAATAGATATATAACAATTTTTATAAAGTCACAATGATCTAACGCAAGTATGCGTATCGTATCAAGTAATACAGGGCTCTAATGGAGTCTCGTTTATCGATCCTACAGGGAATCAATGTAAGAGGTTCTTAGTCAAATTCTAGTTTACTACTTTTCCTAACAACTACTCCTAAATGCAGATAATCATATGTAAGAATAATAACTACTCCCTAATGCAAATATTAATACTAAAGATAACCCTTTTTAGGAAGATTGGTTTGGTGAATTTTGAGATAATAAAAACTACTCTTCTCATGTAATGAATTGGATAATGTATAAGAATGAGATGCATTAAATATTGTATGTGCCAAATAGGAGCAATCATATTTTTTTACTATCTTCCGAGTACCCCCTCTTTAGAGTGCTATAAAAAACATTGGCAAATCCTAGGCTTAGTCCCTAAATCCAAGGTTAGGCTGGGAGGATACTGACTGCCACTTCAGAGCTCCTACTTCCTTTCACCTGAAGACTAACCCTAGTTTTAGTTACCAAACTTTAGGACTAAATTGGGAATCTCAGCCTGTCACCCTGAAACCTCCAATTTGACGCCCATGAGACCATATTTCTCTATTTAGTTCCACTCAATCCTCATGAACTACACAATTCATTCACGGACATTAGATGTGGTTATACTTTGTTAAGAATTACACTGCTCTTTCGGGTCAATGCAATTACAACAAATTTTAACACTACAACGAGCTCTTTTGTAATGTAAATGAAGCGCAAGTAAAAACCATCACATTTATAATTAAACTTCTTTTAGAAAGCATCCCAATATACTAAACATGAATCTTACTCATTGGAAAATAAAAGTTGAATGAAAATAATGACATAATTTTCTTATGTCACTATTTCCAAATAAGAAAAAAGAGCAAGAGAAAGAAATCATAACGCACGAAGAAAACACAACGGACAACTTCATTTCAAAGCAAATCCACAAAATAATTGTTAACCAAATCATAAGATAATGAATAACACAATACTTAGATTTTTTTCCCTTGAAATAAAAGATGAAAATATCTCCCATAAAGTCTCCGGCGGATCCATGCAATGCTAGAACATTCTCTTATAGATTCTCTCAAAATCCCCTCACCAATCTCTCCAAAAAGATAGAAATCTACATTTCTACTCCTATTTTAAGATCTCTAATCATTCTCCATGTTTTTCCTATCATCTCTCCCATTTTTTGGCTTTAAATTTGGTTTAAAATAGTGTAGGGACTAATTTCCCAAGAGGTGCATGAAGAAACCTTCCAAAAGGCATCCAGATTCGATGTATATGGCCAAAAACCGACCAATATCGCATCCCAACCGCCCAGAGCATCACCGACGCTGAATAGGGCACTGCCAGCGCTGAATAGAGCGCTGCCGGAGCCAGTTTGGGCCCCCCACGTAGCTTCACCATTTTGCTCCGTTTCAGCTTCGATTCGCCTGTTTTAGTTGTGTTGCAATCACAACAGATAGCCCTACAAAATAAGAATAAAAACAACCTTTCTTTAAAGTATAATCTCATTTAAAAATATGCAAGAATTGTAAAGAAGATTAAACATAGAAAGACTTATCGCAATGTGTCAAGCCAAAATTTGCTTTCTTGCTCGTTTTTGCTTTAAATTGCTTCATTTTTGCTTCCTTTTGCTCCAATCACCATTTCTTGTACCTAAAACCAAAAAAACATACAAAATACCTTCCTTTAAAGTGTAATATTATAAAAAATGAGTAAAATTATATAGCAAAAACTGTATATATTTTAGCCGTGTCAATACCCCCAAACTTAATTATTACTTGTCCTCAAGTTACACTATAACTTTAGAAATAAAATATATTGACTTGTGGTTGTGGGTTTCAATAGAGTTTCCTATAATTTCATCTCAGAAATATTATAGTATAATATAAGAGAAATTCTAGCAAATCAACCTAGGACTAGAGTATAAGAATATCTCATACCCAACTTAGGAATCCTGATTTTCTATTTACTTCAAAAGTTATTGAAAATTGTCAAATTAAAGATTCATAGAAACTATAAAAACAGAATTTAAGCACCTTATCTATACCAATTTAACCAATATCTTTTGAAATAAGAATATGCTTAGGATTATATTTTAGTTTTTTCATTTAAAAAGATTTAAGTGAAACTAATTTTTTATTAGGCTTCCCCTTAAGCTTCTCCTCATTTATTTTATTTTCTTTTTTTTTCTTTTCTTTCGAGATCATTTTCAATCCCTTTTTTTTCACTTTTTTTTCTTTTAGGATCATTTTTAATCCTTTTTTTTTACTTTTTTTATGTGAGAATTACTATATCTGGATAGGCCTTTAATAATTTTTAATTTCACTATCCTCTCTCTAAAATTCAAAACGCAAAACTTTCCCTCACTTTTTATAAGTGTAAGTATTAGTTCGAAAAAAGTTTTCAATAAAGGCTCAATTCTCATTAAGTATAAATCTAAGAATTTTAGCTTTTCAAATATTGAACTCCTTTCTACCATAAATAGAAAAATCATTTTTCCAATGTTTCTTACGAAATATCTTAACTCTAGAACAGTTTCTTCACATAGGATTTCAACTAAGTTATTATTCTAACATTCCTAAAATCGAAATTATAGTAACCTAAAGATAAAGCCACATACCACAAGTCATTTTAAAAGTGATATCAAACTAAATACAGGCTACTGAGGACTAATAAAGTTACATTTTAAAAATTTTCTTCCCCCTAAACTTAAATTTTAAAATATTTTGCAATTAATTCCATAAAATGTTGCAGGCAGAAAAAGTAAAGGTTGAATCTACTTACTACTACAACATCCTATTAAATTCATATACATGCATAACCAGGATAGAATGACTGTGGAAGAAAGTAAATCTAACCTAAAACATGCTTGTAAAAAAATTACACTGAAAGGAAGTATTTTCACATTAAAATTTTATTTTTCTTCTACCCCCAAACTTAATTTTTAACATATATAGCACTTAGTACAAAAAATATAAGCAGGAAGAAAAACAATTTAGAAATTTTATCTATCACAATTGTCTATCAAAACCATTTACAAGTATTCATTAGGACAGAACAATATGCAGCAGAAAGTAAATCTAAACTAATCATGCCAGAATTAAATTCACTAAATAAAAGTTTAACTAGCATAGTAAGTATCAACCATGGAATATAAAAATGTTCTTCAATTATTATATAAAATTGTAACACAAATATAAACACACATAAGATAAATGAGGTCAATTCTTCTATTAACTCATCACATCACACTGATTTACTTCCAATTTCTAACAGAATTATTACACTAATAAATTAGGTACATTTTAAAATGATTTTATAGATTATAATCCCAAAGATAATATTATCCATGATAAATTGGTTCCTAGGCACCAATCTCAGGCATCATCTAATCCCTATAATTAAGCACCTCTAACTGGTATAAATCGTAGTTTAAGATCATCCGCAAGTTATTCATCAAATAGGTTCATGACTCCTATCAAATGAAAACAAAGTTAGAGAAAGGAAGTAACAAAATTGAGATGAAGTTGTCATTGTTCAAATTCATGATATCTCTTGTAAAACTCTAGTCCGAGTAAGAGCCGAGTTATAGTGAACTCGTTAATCCAACTACTACAAGAGAACGTACAAGTCTAACCATCATAAGAAGTTAAGGAATCGCCTCCCTCATGACACACAAAGATCAAATCAAACTACTAACAATCCAAACATCTACCAATTAACAATCAAACTGGTCAATCCATAATGACACATAAAGATCAAGTCAATCCACTCTAAAGCAAACACCATACAACACTAACAATCATGACTCTCAAGCACACTGATAACTATGGATTTCCTCCCATGAAGCGCTTTGTTTTAACATCACGAGTTCGACAAATGATTCCTCCTGGATCAAAATTCTAATTAAGTAATCTTCGATCAATCGCCCAATCTTTTTCAGATCCAGGAATTCCTACAAAATCCTCAAATTGTAAATTTTCATTTAACTCTTCCTTTTTAGATGGATTTATATCATTGTTCCTCATATTTCTTTCTAGATCCAATATTCTTCTATTGATTTTCTGAATTTTCATATTAATATCATCCTTGAAATTTATAAGAAATGGATCTCTATAAGATAATTCAAGATCTCCTAAATTTTGGATCAGATTCTCTCTAGATAATTTAGATTCAGGATCAAATTCTTCTATGTCACTCTTCTGTTTTAAGTTATCTTCTAATTCTTCCCCTTTATAAGTATTAAATGATGAAGGATCTATCTTAGTTAAGGAAATAAGTTTTTCTAATTTCTTAGGAATTTCTTCTAATGGTCTTCCAATATCCTTATCCTCTTTTCTTAACTCAAAGTTCTTTTGAAATTTATCCTTAAATTCTCTTTCAAGTCCTAGTTCAATAAATTTATTTTATTCATCATTAAATTCAGGTTTTTCTTGTAATTGAGTTGAATATGAAGATATAAAGACTGGTGGTGTAGATGAATTACCTAAATAGGCAGGCTTTAAAATTGTATGGGGCACTTCCATCTTAAGTTCATGAGATTTTTCAATAAATGGAATTACAAGTTCACTATTTTTGGCAGCTTCCACCATTTCACACCTCTCTTGGACCTACATACAGTCTTCTTTAAATAATGGTTTCAACTCATCATGAAAATCCATTTTGACCTCATCTGTTATCTTACTGTCAAGACTTTCTTGGAAATGGTCTTTACTTATATAATCAATTTCATCCATCCAAAAACATTCATCATCTTTACTCTCAGCTGGAAATTTCATAGTCTTCAACACATCAAAAGTGACTTCCTGGTCATTAATAATAGTAACCAACTCTCCTTTTTGCACATCTATCATAGTTTGTCCAGTAACAAGGAATAGTTGTTCATTATCATTCTCTTTAGGTTTGATCTCAGTGTTGTTAGGAAGTGTTCCTTTCGGTTTATTGCTAAGTGAATTAGCAATTTCTCCCAGTTGATTCTCTATGTTTCTAATCGAAACATTTTGACTTTGCAACCAGTTTCCCATTTGTTATACCACTTTGTCTATAGATATCTTCTTATCCTCAAATTGTTGATCAATATTAATGTCCAGTGGATGTGAAGGCCTATATCTTGTGTTACCCTGCCTATTCCAACTTCCATTAGGATTTGCATGATTGTTTTTCCCATTGTTGGTTTCCACCCTCACTAGTATGATTCCAGTTAAGATTAGGATGGTTCTTCCAACATGGGTTATAAAAGTTAGAATATGGGTTGTTTATGGTATTTAAAGTCTCATATAATAAGTTGGAATCAATCATACGCCCTAATGAACTTTCCTCACTTACAGGAATAAATTGAGATTAGTTAATTCCAAATTGGTCCAACTTCCTTGATATTGTAGCAACCTGAGATGCAAGAATTGCAATCGCATCTGTATCATGAACACTAGCTACATTTTTTTTGATTTACCATTGTAGAGGGCCATTGAAATTCATTTATAGTCATTTCTTCAATTAATGCATACGCTTCATTAAATGTTTTTGACATTAATGAACCACCACCAGCATCAATAATTGACGTAAGGGGTCCTACTAACCCATTATAAAAATTTTGAATGATTAACCAATCTGTTAGAGCATGATGTGGACACTTTCTTAGGAGTTCCTTAAATCTTTCTCAGGCTTCGTATATTGATTCTATTTCATATATAACGTTTCTATGTTTAGTAGTCCTTGAAGGTGAAATATACTTAGCTAGGAATTTCTGAGTTAACTCCTCCCAATTTTTAATAGAACCACTTACTAATGAGTATAATCATATTTTAGCCTTATCCCTCAGTGAGAAAGGAAAAAGCCTTAGCCTAACAGCATTGTCTGACATGCCATTATAATGAAATGTAGCACAAAGTTCTAGAAAACTAGATAAGTGTAAATAGGGATCCTCGGAAGGATTTCTCCCAAACTGGTTGTTCTGCACAAGTTAGATAATCCCTGGATTTAGTTCGAACGAGTCAGCTTCTACAATAGAGTTTTGTATACTTGAGTGAATTTTATCTATCATAGGATTTACACAATCCCTCAATGATTTATGATGATTTTTCAAGTTATTATTTGGAATGTTTTCCATTTCCATTTCTATTTTTTCAAGTCCATTCTATTTTTTTATTTTCTTCCTTTTTTCTAACTCGGGATCATAAGGCACAAGTCCTACATATCCTTTGTTTTGCATACGTAACACAACAAACAATACATTAACAATAAAACAAATAAAATAAAAAATATATTTAACACAACAAAACATTTTCACAAACACATTATTTTTCACACAAACTGTTTTTTTTTGTCACAAAACTTTTTCATAAAAAAAACACTTTTCACACAAACACAATTTTACGACACTAAATTTTTCTAATTCTAATCCTAATTACTTCAACTAAAATTTTCCTAAAATTCTTACCGAAGCTTCCACGGCAACGGCACCAAAAACTTGATGCTTCTTTTTTTATATGCAAGAATTTATGATTAATAGATATATAATAATTTTTATAAAGTCACAATGATCTAATACAAGTATATGTATCGTATCAAGTAATACAGGGCTCTAATGGAGTCCCGTTTATCGATCCCACAGGGAAGCGAGGTAAGAGGTTCTTAGTCAAATTTTAGTCTACTACTAACAACCTTAGTTTTATAGGGTGATATAAGTGATTTTTCAAACAACTACTCATAAATGCAGATGATTAAATGTAAGAATAATAACAACTCCCTAATGTAAATATTAATACTAAAGATAACCCTTTTTGGGAAATTGGTTTGGTAAATTTTGAGAAAATAAAAACTATTATTCTCATGTAACGAATTGAATAATGTATAAGAATGAGATGCATTAAATATTGTATGTGCCAAATAGGAGCAATCATATTCTTTACCCTCTTCCGAGTACCCCATCTTCAAAGTGCTATAAAGAACATTGACAAATCCTAGGCTTAGTCCCTAAATCCAAGGTTAGGCTGGAAGGATACTGGCTGCCACTTCAGAGCTCCCACTTCCCTTCACTTTGATTACCAAACTTTAGGACCAAATTGGGAATCTCAGCCTATCACCCTGAAACCTCCAATTCGATGCCCATAAAACCATATTTCCCTATTTATTTACACTCAATCCTCATAAACTACGTAATTCATTCACGAACATTGAATGTGGTTCCACTTTATTGAGAATTACACTGCCCTTTCGAGTCAATACAATTACAACAAATTTTAACACTACAATGAGCTTTTCTTGTAATGTAAATGAAGCGCAAGTAAAAAATCATCACATTTATAATTAAACTTATTTTAGAAAGCATCCCAATATCTTAAACATGAATCCTACTCATTACAAAGAAAAAGTAGAATGGAAATAATGACATAATTCTCTCATGCCACTATTTCTAAACAAGAAGAAAAAGTAAGAGAAAGACATCATAAATCACGATGAAAATGCAACAGAAAACTTCATTTCAAAGCAACTCCACAAAATAAGTGTTTAAAAAATCATAAGATAATGAAGAACACAATACTTAGTTTTTTTTTCTTTGAAAGAAAGATAAAAATCTCTACGATAAAGTCTCCGGCGGATCCATGCAATGCTAGAACATTCCCTTACAGATTCTCTCAAAATCCCCTCACCAATCTCTCCAAAAAGATAGAAATCTACATTTCTACTCCTATTCTAAGATCTCTAATCATTCTCCACGTTTTCCCTATCTTCTCTCCCATTTTTTGGCTTCAAATTTGGTTTAAAATAGTGTAGGGACGAACTTCCCAAGAGGTGCATGAAGAAACCTTCCAAAAAGCGTCCAGATTCGATGTATATGACCAAAACTGCCCAATATCGCATCCCAACCGTCCGGAGCTCCGCCGGCACTGAATAGGGCACTGCTGGCGCCCTATTTTGGTGGTCTCGGGTCTCTGGCGCCACCGGCACTGGTTTGGGCACTCTGGCACCCATTCTACGCAGCTCCACCATTTTGCTCCGTTTGGCTCCATTTCATCTCCAATTGACCCTGTTTCAGTTGTGTTGCATTCCTAACAGATAGCCCTACAAAATAAGAATAAAAAAACCTTTCTTTAAAATGTAATCTCATTCAAAAATATGCAAGAAGTTTAAAAGAGATTAAACATAGAAAGACATATCGAAATGTGTCAAGCCAAAATTTGCTTTCTTGCTCGTTTTTGCTCCAAATTGTACCATTTTTACTTTCTTTTGCTCCAATCACCATTTCTTATACTTAAAACCAATAAAAGTACAAAATACATTCCTTTAAAGTGTAATATCATAAAAAATGAGTAAAGTTATATAGCAAAAATCGTATATATTTTAGGCATGTTAATAACTCAATTTTATAAGCAATGAATATGATATGACTTTATGATATGCCATTTCTGTAAATTGATTGTGATGGTCAATTATACTTGCTAAAAATTGTTAAGTAATGCTCATGATAAAAAAAAACTAGTCTATTGGAGAGCATGTACTTCTCTTAAGATGACTGTGGGTCATCATCCAAGCAAGGTGTAATCTACTTTTGGTGTCATATATCTGGCGCAACTAAAAATTAATGTGAGAAAATTCATGTACATCTCTCAGCATGCCTTTTGACTAAATTTCATGAAAATTCTGAAAAACATCAAGTATCTCACTCATCATAAATAAACGTGGTAGTTATTCTTGCACATTGAAGAATGCGGTAGATATCCTTTAGGGGATATAGTTGAGTTTGGCTTAAAAGCTGAGCATTTTGTGGTTAGTCCTCCTTTGGTTAGACTATTACCCAACAAGAGTTGCTTCACCAACTCATATGAATGAACCTTTTATGGTCAGTTCGTTTTAAAACCACTTAATTTAATAGTTTGAGAGTTGGTCAATTCTAGCTGAATTGTTCGAGGATCTAGTAAGATGACTCTTGCTAAAGATTTTATTAGGATATCCCTCTTAAACATGTATCGACTAAGTGAGCAAAGTACCTTATACAGGTTGAACCTAGTTGGCTCGAACAATTTTTATTGTCTTATTGAAAAGACATGATGTATTTGTCAAGGTGCTTAGCTCGCTTCCATGATCAATGTCTGATTGAAACACCTCCGTATCTGATTAAATCATGATACCCGCCTTAGCTAGAATCATCATGCTAGTATCTTGTTAGACTCTTGATGAAGGTATCTCCTATTGGTTGAAACATCTAGTTTATCCAACCTACCTTAATATTTTAATCAACTTGGTTGATGTTGATTACCTTGTAAAAATAAATGTAGTATTAGTTCAAGTATTTCACTTGCTCAATTGGTTCATGTCCAGTTGGAGTACCCTCGATATCTGATTAATTAATAATGCTTTCCCCAATGAGAGTTTATTTAAAATTTCTTGCAAAATTATTCTTTCATTCTCTTGTTTAATCACATTAAAATTCAAATTAACTCGGATAATTGTTATTTCTTGGTCCGAAAAACATTTCGTTTCAGTTAGAGTGATCTGCCCATATTACTGACCTCTAATTGGGTACTTTGATACTCTACTAAATTATGATATTTTTCTCAACAAAAGATACCTTGCTAGTTTCTAAGGAATCCTCGACAAGAGACACTTCGTTAACGCTTACAAAAGCATCTATGAGGATTGGTTCGCATTGTCTATCCAACCCCTTTGATATTGCACTTGACATTGTTGATTTTAAATCACCTTGTAATAGGCTCGTCGTATTGATCTAAACCATCTTGATTGTCTAGATGATTCATGACTCATCATAGCACATAATATCCAATTAAATATATGAGATATCCTCAGTAGGAGTCAGCTTGTTAGAGTCCTGATAAAGGCATCCCATATGGGTTGGGCTATTAGGCTTGTCTAGTTTGCTCTGATATTTTGAGTGATTTGGTAGATTTATTTCACCCTATCAAAAGACATGTCGTATTGTCTAAAGAGCTCAGCTTATTTAAGCTGATCCATCTCTAATCGAGTTACCTCAATATCGAATTAAATTATGATATCACCTTCAGCAAGAGTCACCTTGCAAGTTCTTGAGGAATCCCCAGTGAGGGTTACTCTACTATTGTTTATGAAAGTACCTTAAGGTTAAACCACTTAGTCTATCCAACCTTCAAGAAATCTTCAATTGACTCGGTTGACTTTGCTCACCTTGTCAGAAAACATGTTGTATTGGTGAAACTATGTTAATTGTCAAAACCATTTCATGTATCGTCAAAATACCCTCATATCTAAAAATATCACAATGCTATATTATGTAAGAATTTTCTTGAAATCTTCATATTAAAGCGCCTTGCTAGTTAATTTACCATACAACTTAATCAGGATACTTAGGTTTTCTGCCACCTAGTTAGATTTTTGGTGTTACTCGATAAGAGCCATGTCAACTTTTTTGTCAGTTCTTTGTATGAGAACATTTTGATGCTCTTTCTCAACAAGAACTATATTGACTTTCTACTTAGTTCTTTGTACCATAGCATCTTTGCTAGTTGTGGTTGCTCATGTGATCTAGCCTTTTCCATTAGTCAGACTAAGTTGTCTATCTATTATTGTTATTTAAGTCAGGATGCATATCTCTTAGACTATTTGATGTTACCTTAATTGATTAAACTACATAGCCTATTTAGCCATTTCTTGCTAAGATTATGTCATTACTATCGAGTCATGATGCATACCTCCTAGACTATTGATGGCACCTCAATCAACAAAACTAACAAGACTATTTGGCAAGTTCTTGATAAGAGTATTTCTTTATTATCTAGTCAAGATACATATTTCCTAGACAATTTGACAGTATTTTAATCAATTGAACTAATAAGCCTATTTGGCCAGTTCTTGATAAAAACCTCATTTCTTGAGGCATGTAGCTGTTGACCTCATTTTTGATGAGGACTTCTCTTCTTCTTTTTAGTGCTTAGGATCTAGCCTTAGGCTTTTCCTTTGACTATCTTAGAGGACTAGAATTGGGACCCACCTTTTAGAAATTCAAACCACTTCTAAACTCCCTGCAAACTCCACAAACTTGACCGTAGACCCCTAATCACCTAGAGGGTTGAAATCGAATGTGGAAGTTTAAAGGATGAGTTCCTATAAGACTCTTTGGCCTTAGAATCGCCTACAGGTAACTCGGTGCAGTGAAGGGGCTGAATTACACACACACTACACTTATACACTACACCTACACACTACACTTCCACACACCTCCTAAAACCACACCCATACCCAACTTGACCTCCCGACTCATGTAGGTGATTCACATGGATGGTCCTTAACCCCTAAGCCCTTGCGTAGAGGGTTAGGAACAACATAGTGGATGCCTCAAATGAGTCCCCGCATGGCTCATGTGAGCTTGATGTGACTTCATGGCTCAACCAAAATGACTTCATTCCACTCAAATTCACCCAATCTTCAATTTTCCAAATTTTCAATTTTGACCCCGGGACCCTACACCCGTCTAGCCTACCCAAAACCCTTGAAACTACCCAAAATTTGCAAAATCACCTAAATTGCTCAAAATTCCCCAAAATCAATCCCAAACATTTCTCTCCACTCAAATTGATCATCCATACCCAAAAATACCAAAAATTCCAAAAATACCTCCCAATACCCTCCAAATACCCAAAATACCCCCCTTGACCCAAAAAATCCAAAAATTCAGAAAATTCCCAGAAAATTCCAGAAAATCCCAAATATTCCCAATTTCATTTTGTCCAACTACACCATGGGCCAATTTTGTCAATTTACCCTACTTTTGTCAAAACCCCCAATTTGACCCATTTTAACCCAAAGTGAACCCAATGTCAAACCAAACCTACTCAATTGACCCAAATTCTGGTCCAATTAAATTCTAAACTTCAATTCAACATTCCCAATACCAATCTATACCAAATCCAAGTTCAATTTGTTTGACATTTGGATCCAATTTCACTTTTGGCCTTAAAGCCCAATTTGGACCCATGACCCAAACTTAACCCAAACTCACCCAATTCAACTCCAATTAACCCCAAATCTTTTCCAAATATTCCTTAACATTCCCACAAACAAAACACTAACATGATTTGCCAACATTTAGACCCAAACCCCACTCAACTTCAACTCAAAGCTAAAAGGCCCTATTTTGACCTAAAACCAAACCTAACCCAAATGAGCCCAAACCCCAAAATCAAAGCCCAACCAAAGTCAAAACCTCTTTGAAACACTCTCATAAACATTTTACAACATTTATTTTACATAAGTTTCAACCCTAGCCCAACATTGGCCCAACTTGGCCCACTTGGGCCTATGTTGGCCCATTCACCAAAAAGAACCCAAATTCAACCCAATTCAAACCCAAATCACTCCCAATTTGTTTCAAGTCACTCATGACTCATCCATGAGCTAAAAACAACATTTGTTTGGCCCAATCCTTCACAAATTCCCCATCCATAAATTTATTTCCAAACCAAAAGCCCACTTTCTTAAACCTTCCTAAAGCCCAACTCCACCAAAATCCAAAGGGGCAAAATCAATCTAAGGCCCATATGACAAATTCTCTTCATCATGCATTCAATTAAAATCATCCCTAAGTCCTAATCCAATGATCAAATAATTCTAAATAAAGCTTCATCCAACTTTCCACCAAAATGTCCAAAATCCTTAAAATCCATTTTTATGAAGTTGACTAAACTTTTCCAAGCCAAATGGAGCCATGAATGAGCCATTCACAAGCCATATGAAGCCATGAAAGTTTGGCATGTGACCATGCCATTAATGGTAAAAGGAGGGGCTCCTTTCCTAATCTTTCATTATGCCTTTTTAACCTTATTCATGACACACACTAAACCATGTTTAGCCACCTCATCATGGATAGAGACCATACCATTCTCTCTTGGCGACCCAATCGATCCTCTCAGCCCAAAATCGAGGCCATGGGGAGGTGCACCCAACCCAAACCAATGGGTTGACCAAATTGAAACCAAAATGACCCGTCCCCATTCCATTTTAATTCAAAGCCTTTACACATGGCAATTGCCGATTGATCGCACAAACCTCCAGTCCCCGACCCACTCGGACCCGAGGGTGACCCATGCCTGCCGGCCGGCCCGCCCGGGTCGCCGGAAAGCACCATGGCCGAGACCTTGGGAGGAGCCAAACTTTGGAATTCCACCTTGCTGAGCTGCCCCATGCCCAATGGCCACCATGGCCGTTCTTCCCATGACCAGAGCAGTCGATCCCAACCCTCGGCCATCCCCGTGAGGCTCTCCAGCCACCTCTATTTAAACCCGACCCCCTCACGGCCATGAGAAGAGAGTTGCACAAACCTTGCCGAAACTACGCCAAAATTGTTCCAAACCCTTGTCCACCCTTAGAGCGAGTTGATCCCCAATGTCAATTTGCCCTAATCCCCATCGACAAAATCAAATTTCTCAACCGAAATTCCACCCAAAGCCGGGACACTTCTCCACGGTGAGCCAATCCCGAAATTGATTGGTTCTACACCTTCACCGGACCGAGGGAAGGTGTCCACCGACAAAAGCCCCATCTCCGAGGCCACCCGGTTGCTCCGGCCTCCAAGCTTTGTGATCGAGTCGTGGTCGAAATCATACCTAGACAATTCACTGGACCGGGAGACTTCATCCGGAGCTTGCGGGATCCAATCGAAGGTGCAACAACCCTCGGATCGAAGCCACACTTCTGCGAGCAAAGGTACGAGCTAATTCTTCATCCCGAGCTTCTGGAGATTCTCCAATTCAAATGCTTTAATTTCAATGCATGATAACCGTATAGATGTGTTCGTCTCTTCAAGACGAATCAATTGAGCATAAGAACATGAAAATCCATTGAGTATCGAGTGAGATATTAGGGATTTAGTGTGGACGGCTCTCGGGTGAGGACACTTGGGGACGATGAACGGATGCCGTCCATCCAATACACGCGTGGACGGACGGCCAGGATCGCGTCGGATCAGAAGATGGAACGATACAGCGGGCCCCGGGAGCGCTGAGTCAGATGGCGGCGTCGAACGGGAGCGCGCCACGCGGCGTTTCGGAGCTGCCGAGGTTGACGCGGCGCCGCATGGATAAATAGAAAATTAGGGATTTTTCTGATTTATTTAATTCCCTAAACTTCAAAAATTCATAACTTTGTGTAGAAAAATCAGAAAAATAAAATAAAAATACCCTCTTGCTCAGTGAACAGAGGAGAATAATGTGGAAAAGAAATCATTTAATTTCATCAAGTATTTTATTTTTAATAATTTATTTACTCTCTGCATATTTTTAATTCTCCATGCATTTATACAATTCACCATGACATGAGACCATAGGGCTTTTGAAGCCTCTGAATTTGGGAACATTCCCTGAATTTTCCAAAGTCAGAGGCCATCCCTATGAAAAGTTATTGATTTTTCAAATTCATATTACTGTTTTGAGTATTTTAATTCCAATAAATAACATGTTGTGAAATAAATTCTAGGAAAATTTGGTGATGTTCCTTATGACCAGGAGGACTACTAGGAAAAATAGGTTTTGAGTTAGTTCATTTAAAACAACCCTAATTGGCTTAAACACCCAAAATGGATCTCTAATTAATTAGAGCTAACCATACATCAAATTGACTTGAAATCAATTCTCCACTAACCTTCAGGATCAGAGGGACCCACCATAAAAATTTGAGGTCAATTGGACTTGTTTAGCCTACTTAATTGGGTTGATTAAGCCACTTAGTCATTTTAAACTTTAAAAAATTCATAACTTTCAAAATATCTTGCAAAAATTCACCAAATTGGTTTTGGAGCCTCTCTGATATTAGAGGAATTTAAGAAAATTAAAATTTTAATTTTCTAAAAAAGTTGATTTTTAATATTATTTTAATATTTTTAATAATTAAAAAATAATAAAAATCACAAAAATAATAAAATTCACCAAAATGTCACATTTTGAATTTTAATCACTTAGGAACAAACCCCATATTTTTCTTAGTTCTATTTAGTGAGATATCAAATTTTAAAGCTCTAGGGTAATTTTAAAATTAAAAAAATGTATTTTCTAGCATTTTCACTAAAATAATTATAATAAATCATAGAAAAATCAGAAAATTGCAAAATTTACTTCTCTGATTTCCCTGATATCATAGAGATTTTTGAAAAATATAAAATTCATTTTCAACATTTATTTTATTTTTAAATTAATTAACACGCCAAAACTTAAAATAATTATAATAAAAATAATATAATTCAAAAAATCACCAAAATTGGTCCAAGTGGTCCTCTGGTCATTAGGAATGTCCCCTAATTTTCTTAAGGACAGAAACTTTCCCTTGGTCAAGTTATTAAATTTTCCTTGGAAATCTCTATTTTCTACCAAAAATAATTATATAAATAAATTAAATACAGAAAAATCACATTTTCTCCTCTCATGTCTTTATTGACATATGAGTGAAGTCACATAAAAATTTCAAGTTCATTTGAGTTCAATTTAGTGAGTTATGAAATTATTAAGCTTAAAGGGTAAAGTGGTAATTAAAATTTTAACCCTTAATTAAAACTTTAGGTTTAATAAAAAAATTAACAAGTAAAATATTTGATCCTAATCTGATTTCGATGATTGAAATTTAAATAATTAAAGGGTAGAAACCCATTAAACAATTTAAAATGATTAAACCTTAATTAAATAATTGATTAAATTTGGGAAGAATAATAAAATTGGAATTATTAAAATAGAGATATTATTAGGAAGAGATTTATTCTTTAATTTAAAAATCCCTAAATTAATTATCTCATTAATATTCAATTCTTAATTAAAATGATAACTCAAATTCAAAATATTAAAAGACTTAATCATTAAATTAAAATCAAATTATTAAACTTTTTAAAAATTTCGATTAAAATTAAAAATAAAATTAAATTAAAAATTAAATTAAATTAAGTAAATTAAATTGAATTAAATTGAATTAAATCAAATCAAATTAAATTAATGATTAATTAAATTAAATTAAATTAAATTAAATTAAATTAAAATTAAATCAAATCAAAGTAAATTAATTTAACATCAAATCAAACTAAATTGAATTGAATTGAATTAAAATTAAATTAAAACTCAATTAAATTAAATTAAATTAAATTAAGTTGAATTAAATATAACATCACCAAAGACATAAAGAATTCAAAATAAATCTAAAATAACCTGAACACTATTCCAAATTTAAACCCATTAATTGAATTCAAACTAAATCATAAATTTACCCTCAAAAGCTTTAGTTGTCATAACTCCTAAATAGAATATTAAATGAAATGTTACTTCACCTATAGGATATTCAAATGTCCTAGTTCACTGAGCAAGACAACAAAATTTGAATCCCGGGGCGATTAATTCATTTATATAATTAAATTCATTTGGACTTAAAACAATCCTAGAAATATTGAAAAGATGTTTAAGATTTGTCTTAAGCACTTCCTCGATATGATAGGATATTTATAAGAACAACTAAATTTAATTATTCTTTGATGAAGAAAATTGTCCTCAAACCAAAACACAAGAACCTAGACGTCATAGGAAATGACTAGCTATAGGATTAGGAATTTGGTAGAAAACCATAACCCTTACCTTTGCTTTACCTAGGAACTTGCTTAAATATTCTAATTGTGTTTTAAGTGCAGCTTGGGATGACGGGAAGACCCTCCAGGTATGCTTTCCTAAATTCAAGCCAAACAATAGGATAGTCGGGAGATTACCGAAGTTCACTTCGAATCTGTGATTTCTCCTACTTTTCTTCCTTTGAATTCCCAAAACAAAATGTTCCAAATTTGATCCATTCCCTATTGAAATTCCAAACTTCAATCCTTTGAGAACTTAAACTTTAAAATTCTTGAGAGCAGAATTATTGATTATTATAGAGAGTTTTCTTAGGTGATTCTCGTCACTTAAGATGTAATTAACTATAGGGGCTTGTCCTTATAGGGAATTTTAAAGAACCTGAGCAATATAAACCCTGTTTAATGCTTTCATATTAAGCGAGGAATTTGTCGGCTTATAAAATTGGTTCGCGGACCAAACGGATGTCACAAATCTTCTAGTTTATTTAATCGAGCCCCACCATCAAGCGAGTGTGTCTATCCTTAGGGATAGATACACGGTTTGTGGTGCGGTGCTCGTTTATATAAACTATTTGGGATGTGAGATCGGTTTGATTTCATATCTTAAAATTTTCAAATTTAAAATTATTTTCAAAATCAAATACTACTTTCTAAATTATATATATATTTAAATTAAATTTAAAATTTAAATTCACCGACAACTTCTGTTAGGCGACCCCTTTTCAAAATAAAACACACAACCTAAAAATATGCCGACATACTTTCTGGCGACTCCGCTGGGGACAATTCCTCTCTCCATTATAATCAGATAATTCTGCTTTCAAAAATCAGTAGTGCATCCATGTCCTTAATGGATCAAACTACCATTCTTTCCGTTGGAATACTATGTTCATTTCTACCGTGAACAAGTATAGCCTAACATTCTCTCGGATTTAGGAGCCACTTGTTTAGACACCCCTAAACGAGAGAGGTTCCGAGATCCTTTTACCTCATTTCTGAGGTGGGGTGGACCCCCGATAGGTGTTAGTTCAGGAATGATCCTTCGAGTTGAGAAGTCTTGCATAAGACTTTCTTTTCCTTTCCAATTCCGATTCGGATTCCTTACCTTCTCTACACCTTTGAATATTATGTTCTAAATAAACGAACCCTCTAATAAATGATTCTTTTAACAAATGATTCCTTCTTATAAATACATGAACAAGAATGTGTTCGGACTCTTTTCAATTCCTTTCTTTTCGTCCTAAAGAAAAGAAGCATAACTTGGGACTGACGACCAGAATCTACCCTGCAGAAATGGAAGCCCCAAAGCTGATTTTCTCCTTCACCAACGGACTGGACTTCGCTGTCTATAAGGATGAGCTGCCCGACAATGGGATCATCCGATTCGGACAAGGATTTGAAAACACGAATGTCAAAATCACCGACGTCTCCCTCTTTGCACTGACGAACAAGGTATCTGAAGCTGAGAAGCCGCTGCTTGAGTTCAACCTTAGGTCGACCCAAGAGTTTCCTCCTCTACAAAGGATCCCGACTGGGAGGAATACTGCTGTCCGCAGGAGGACTGTTCTTACTACCCCCACTGGTCTAGTTGTTTCTGCACCTACCCCGACTTCTGCCAAATTAAAGGGGAAAGAAATCCAGAATTATGGTGAACTCGTTACAGTGGAGGGTACGGATCTTCTGTAAGACCTTCGTTTTCGAAATCGGGTCCAGTTCAAAGATGCCATCACTGACAAAGACCCAAAGAAGGAACAGAAGTAGGAAGATTGCCAGGAAGGCCGGAGCTACTGAAGTTGCTTGCCTGAAGGAAATCCCAGAACTGCCAGAAAATACACCGCTACCAGAATATACACCGCTGCTTGAATACATACCACTTTTGGGAGGAAGCAGGTTCCATCCCCTCTCCGCCGCAGAGGACGAGGAAAATGTTCGCAAGATTGCTGCCACGTTACCTCAGCCCGCATATTACAACGATAGCCGCAAGAAAAGGACTAGAACTACGCCGTTTGCTCGGCTGCGAACTTTGGTAGAAAAGTTAGCAAAGAAGGAAAAGCTGCCCGTATCGGAGATTCTACGAAGGATAGGGCGGGTGCCAGTCAAATCCCGTCTTGGGCCCCTAGTAGAACCCGCCGTCATGACAGAAAAGCCAAGTAAAAGAATGAAGGCTAGTCCGGCTGTCATCGTCTCAGGATTACAGATTAGGGAGGATACCACCTTCCGGCATTTGGCCGACGGACCATGCGGTCCTAGACCTTCTGCGCTAGAAGGATGGTATGGCGTCCCACTACTGGGCGATTGAGATTAAGATAACGGCCCGAGAAGAAAGTCTCTCCGGGAGACTTGAATGCGAAGAAAACGCTACTTGCGATAAAGGGGACTCGTGAAAAGGGGACCCGGCGGCTATCGCACGACAACCGCAAGGACGCACGGAAAGCCCCGCTAGAAGATGCCATGGAAAAGTTGAGAACCGATATCCGACGATTGGCAAAAGAAGAGAAGAAAAGTTCGGAGACGAGATTGATTCATCGGAGTTCATGGACGACGAATATGCGAAAATCAACATGGTCGAAACACGAGCTTCATCGGCTTCGCAAGGTGCTCCTGCGGCCGCGAAAGAGAGGAGCCGGAGCGATGAGAAGGCGGCTTCGGGAGAAAGACGACACGATCGCTCGAATGGCGAAAAGGATGGAAGAGATGGCGCGTAGCTCGGCCACTCTCCGGAGTCAAATGCAACCACAAAGAGAGACACCCCGAGAGGTCATTCACATTGTAGACGGAGGAAAGGAGATTACATCCGTCAACGGGGATGATCAGCTGAAAAAGGATACAACACAAAGTATGATCCCTGAAAAGGATATCAAGAACTTGGTGGAACGGCGAGTGCGAGAAGCCTTAGCACAATCGAAGAGCGGGACATCCATTCGGACGGGTAGACCTTACCCAGAAGAATTCGACGCTGTCCAATACCCGAAGGGCTTCATACCACCTCTGTTCAAGACCTTCGACGAAACCGGGAACCCCCGACAGCATGTTGCACACTTTCGTGCCAGTTGTTACAACGCCGGCGGGAGCGATGCATTACTCTTCCGACAGTTCGTCAGCGGTACTGTCGAGAATCACCTTCGGCCGGTATGCGGAGTACCAAATGGTTCGGTGAAGACATTCTCGGAACTAGAGAACCTCTTCATCGAGCGATTCGCGGGAGCTCGGCACCACATCACTATAGGTGATTTAGTGGTAGAGAAACAAAGGCCGAACGAAACTTTGGTGGATTACATACTTCGATGGAGGAACTTAAGCATGAAGTGTGAACCACAACTGCAAGAACAACATGCGATCGACATCTTACTTAAAAGCATTCACGGCCCGATAACACTTCTCCTCGAAGGATTCACTATTAAGACTTTCGAGAAGTTGTTAAGCAAGGCCGGAAGCTTGCAAGAAGAGGCGAAGCAATTAAGTTTCGCCGACAAGACGGACAAGCAAAAGCACGTGAAGACTTTTGAAAAGAAATCCGGGATCGTTGCGGCGAGTTGACAAAGGCGAGCAACCGATACGAAATACCACCGAACGGCCGCGACGAACCACAACGAGTACCGCAGCAACCCCGACCCGGCTATCGGTCATCTCCACGGTATGAACAACCGCCTCGTCCGCGACGTACATTGAGGGAGCTTCGAGCGAGAGAATATCCGTTCAAGAATGAAGCAGTGTCGAAAATGTTCCGTAGTCCGATGAAGACTCCGGATTTCCAGTCGCCGGAGCCTAAAAGACCGGAGGAAGTCAACAAGAAAGGTGATCCCAACTTTTGCCCCTACCACCGGATGCTTGGGCACAAGATAGAAGATTGCATTACCTTCGAAAGTTGGCTCGATGACAACCTTCGGAAAGGGAATATAACGATCCCGAAGGAGTACATGAAGGAACCCCGAAAGGAGGTTCCGTCGATGTTATCTCGGCTGATCCCATCATTCCGATAGATCCTACACGGCCGACGATGGATGGACTACCGCTCGGACGAGGTCTTCGAAAAGATTTTAGACGAGCATCCGAACCGCTTCGGTGCGAGCTTCGATTCGAGTTTGAGACACCGTTAAGCCGGTACTATCACTTGCGATAGAAGAACCACCTCAACGGGATACGATTGAAGAGAAGAAGAAAATCGATGAAGAAGAGAGGACCGAGACTCCTAAGGCTAGACTAGGGGCTGCTTATCCTAGGATAGTTGTTTCCGATTCGGGGAGAAATCCCTCGAACCTCCGATTTTGTATGATTATCTGCTCACTTCGGTGGGATCATATAATGATAAGGGTGATGGCGTTGGCTACGTTTTGACTCGTTTCTAACGATTACGTAACTAGCGACAATCCGGACATCGATTTCGATACCAACGACAATTCTCGAATCATACACGATCTCGACGATCAAAATAACGAAGAAGACATCCATCGAGGAGGCTACTAGAGTTCAACAAGTAACGAATCTATCTCGTGAGTTTCGAGGAGCTCCGATCGCGATAGAGTTAGAACCTTCGGACTGCGAAGCTAATCCGGAGGAGCCTGTCATTCCGATTCGGGAGGAGACACGAACAAGCTCAACGCTAGATTCGGAAGAAATTACGAAGTCAATTTAAGAAGTGGAAGAGTTCTACCTCCGAGAATGGGTCCAAAAGACAAAGGAAAGCGGTGGTTGTTCAAGAAGAACCAACCCGGCGGAAGAAATACCCATTCGAGAAGAAGCCGAGACACATGGAAATAAAGTGGATTACAACGTGCTAGCCCATCTTAGGAAACTACCGGCCAAACTGAGCATCTACGACGCTCTCATCTATCAAAGGAGATGAGAGAAGCTCTGATCAAGGCCTTACTTGATCCAGAAATTTGCTTAGCTCGAATGGTCGGAGATTCCTTAGATGAGGTTTGCTCGTTAAAGGAACGACGAGGTGTTACCTTCACGGACGATGACCTACTACTTGGGACGACGAGATCACGACCGACCGTTGTACATTTCGGTTACTAATTGGGAAGTTTACACTCTCCGGAGTATTGGTGGATCCGGGAGCGTCGATCGATATAATGAGTCTTCGAACACTAGCATACTTGGAAATTGATGCTCGTGAGCTCGAGGCCGACAAAATGTTATTAAGAGGATTCGACCGGAAAGGAGAAAGAGCCCTCGGGTCAATAACGCTGTCGATGAAGACCGGTGACTTAGCAAAGACAACAGCGAAATTTCACATAATTGATTCGAAACGTCGTTCGACACTCTACTTAGGCCGACCATGGATACATGAAAATAGGATGGTACCATCATCTCCGCATCGGTGCATCGAAATATTACGATGGAGGGGAACGAGTGCATCAAAGGTGACTTGCAACCATTCTCCGTACATGAGATTGGAATCCATGAAGACGCAGCTTATTATGCATCGCCAAGAAAACAATCTTCTCCGGAGATACCGTAACAAATGAAGCAAAGAAAGTTCGGGACAAAGAAGAACACGAAGTTCTAGTCCAACGATCACTCACCACTCCCTTCCGGCGAGATGGTGAAGGTTTCTCCACGACTCGCATCCGAGGTCGAGGCCGTGGACGAGGCCGTGGTAGAGACGTTAGGACAGTTGGACGAGAGGAAACCGGCCATCAACGTTGATTGGGAAGATAGTTACGAAGAAGAAAAAGAAATCAAACAAGAAGCGGCGACAATAAGTCGAAGAAGCAGCAATTCAAGATCTCTCTCGAAGATGAGAAGAACGAAGAATACAAATCAATGTACGAAAAGATTAACCACTACGTACATACTATAACCCTAACCCCGATCCATTCTAACAAGATCGAGGGTATGGTGGTCAAAGAAGTACGTAACGACGGTGCGAGGCCGATCAAGTTCTACCGTGGTGCTTCTACCTCCAAAGCGAAAATAATGTACAATTGGAAGATGTCACTTCATCGAATTAATGGAATTACCTTTTGAGTGGTACTCTCCCTGTGTTCAAAATTTAATTCAACATGGTTTCTTACCTCGACAATGGACAAAAGGCCGATCACAACATTTTGAAAAATTATGGAATAACTCCGGTCGTCCACCCAATTCAAAGTATGGACTCGGATTCGGCACGAGTAGGATCAATTGACGATGCTGAATTTTGCTTGGTTGTCACTTGCGAATCCAATGAAAGCTGCATGGAAACTACGGACGAACTCGAAGATGTACAAATTGGAGACGCTCCACCGAATTCGAAGAAGAAATCAAATCTACAATAGATGAGTTAACGGAAGTTAACTTAGGTACTAGCGAAGAGCCTAGACCTACCTTTGTTAGCTCCTTACTCAACAAAGAAGACTCCGAAGAAATAATCAAATTATTAATGGAATTTAAAGACTGTTTTGCTTGGAATTATGACGAGATGCCAGGATTAGCTCCAGAGGTTGCGGTCCATAAGCTAGGAGTGGATCCTACTTACGTCCCGTCGGACAAGGTCCCGGAAGAATGCGTCTAGAAATCGAACAACAAGTCGCGGCCGAAGTTAAAAAGCTAATAGACGCTAAATTTGTCGCGTGAAGAACAATACCCGACTTGGTTAGCCAATGTAGTGCCGGTCGAGAAGAAGAATGGTCGGATCGGAATTTGTGTGGACTTCGGAGATTTAAACGAGGCATGTCCAAAGGATGAATTCCCTCTACCGATCCGGAACTAATGATCTACATTGCTTCGACACATGAGATATTTTCATTCATGGATGGATCTTCGGGATACAACCGGATAAAAATGGCTCCGAGAAGATGAAAAGCTTACGAGCATTCGAACGCCAATCGAGTATTTTGCTACACGGTGATGTCATTCGGAGCTGAAGAACGCGGGAGCAACCTACCAGAGAGCAATGACAAGAATTTTTGATGACCTCATCCACAATCAAGTCGAATGCTACGTGGACGATGTGGTCATCAAAAGCAAAATAAAGGAAAACCACCTGTATAATTTGAGAATTGTTTTTGAATGATTAAGACAATTTAACCTTAAGATGAATCCCTTAAAATGCGCCTTCGGTGTCACCTCCGGGAAATTCTTAGGATTCGTTGTCCGACATCGTGGAATTGAAATCGACCCAGAAAATATTAAAGCTATCTTAGAAATGTCGCCTCCCAAAACCTTAAAACAACTACGATCTTTTCAAGGGAAATTGGCATATCTTCGACGCTTTATCTCAAACTTGTCAGGTAGGTGTCAGCCTTTCTCGGCACTAGTTAAAAAGGACGCCAAATTTATTTGGGAAGAGAAATGCCGGAAGGCCTTCGAGGACATTAAACAATATTTAATGACACCTCCTGTCTTAGCGACCCCGGTCTCGGGTAGACCGGCGATACTTTACACCGCGGCTTTAGACGACTCTCTCGGAGCCCTGTTGGCCGGGTCGATGATGAGGGTAAAGAAAATGCTCTTTACTACTTAAGCCGTCGTTTACTTCCGACGGAAGTAAGGTATCCGCGATTGAAAAGCATTGTTTGGCCACGATCTTCGCCGCTCAAAAGCTCGGGCACTACATGCTTTCTCATAAGGTCGACTCGGTCTCGAAATTTAATCCATTGCAATACTTGATGACTCGTCCAGACACTTTCCGGCGGACTTGCCGGATGGTCGATGATATTATTGCAATTCGATATAACTTTCGTGCCTCTTCGTGCCATAAAGGGACAAGCCTTAGCGGACTTTCTCGCGGCACACCCTTTGCGGCGGAATCTCCTCTCGATGACGATTTGCCGGATGAACAAATAATGAATCTAGAAGACCACGATGATCGACGTTGGGAATTGTATTTCGACGGAGCATCTTCGGCACACAAAGACGAAGAATCGCAAGTGATAGTGCCGGTAAGGCGGGAATCGGGTTAATCTTTATAACGCCGGAGCGGGGGATGTTAAGATACTCCTACCACTTAACGAACCGTGTACAAATAATGAAGCGAGAATATGAAACCCTTATAATGGGACTGGAATTAACTATTCGAATGGGGATAACGGACATCAACATCTACGGGGATTTGCGGTTAATCATTCAACGGATCATTTGGACGAGTATAGAATTTTAAAGCCGAGGCTCGAGCAATACTTCCGGTATGCCATACAGTTGTTGGAACGGATTCCAAATGTGACAATCTACAAAATTCCCGGGAAAGAAAATGCTTTAGCAAATGCTTTAGCCAGTCTCGCAAAAGAATTCGCTCGTTTGCAAGATGAATCACTTGGAAGTGTCGGTTCACGGACGTCGAGGTCCTATCACGGCTCGACATAGACACAATACATAAATCGAGAAAAAGAAAAAGAATCGATTCTGCGGTGACGAGAAAACACGAGAAGATTGGCGACGGCCATTAATGAACTACTCGCAAACGGGAAAAGCGCCGGACGATAGGTCGTTAGCCCATCGGATCAGAAAAGAACTGCGTCCTACGCATTAATAAACAACACATTGTACGGAAGGTCTTTTGATCAAATGTGGCTAAGGTGCCTAAGCGGGTCCGAAGCCCGTGAAATTGTTAAGGAGGTGCATTCAGGACTACGTGGCGCTCACTAGTCGGGTCCAAAGATGAAAATGAAAATTAAAAGACTAGGGTACTACTGGCCCTCGATGATGACCGACTGCATGAAAATCGCCAAGAATTGTCACCAATGCCAAGTGCACGGAGTGGTTCTACACCAACCTCCAAATGTGCTACATCCGACAATCTCGTCGTGGCCATTTGAATGTTGGGGCACGGATATAGTAGGTCCGATAGAACCACCATCTTCAAAAGGACATCGCTTCATTCTTGCGGCTACGGATTACTTTTCCAAGTGGGCATAGGCGGTTCCGCTTAGAGAAGTGAAAGCACACCACGTGCTACGATTTTCGAAGAACCGAGTTGTCTACCGTTTCGGAGTGCCACGCGGGATCATCTCGGATAATGGGTCGGCATTCGGAAGCACGCAAATCGATAATTTTGTCAAAAGACACGGAATCGACGGCGATACTCGACAATTTACTACCCGAGGGCAAACGGCCTCGGCGAGGCTTTTAATAAAACTATCGTTCAAATCTTAAAGAAAACCTTGGACGATAATAAGAGAAATTGGCACGAGAAGTTGTTAGAAGCCTTATGGGCCTACCGGACAACCTTCGAACTCCTACTCAAGCTACACCTTACGCTCCGGTGTATGGGTCCGAGGCGGTGTTACCTTTAGAGGTTCGGCTTCCTTCACTCGAATTGCGAGTTGCAAACAAAATCACGACGGAAGAGAACGCCAAATTACGACTAGAAGAATTAGAAAGCACCGGAAGGAAAAAGACTTGCGGCGCAACGAATTTAGAACTATACCAAGCTAAGATGGTCCAAGCCCATGACAAAGCTGGTCCGCCCAAGAACCTTCAAAGTTGGTGACTTAGTTCTTGTTCTCGAAGACCTATTCTTGCACATCGCAAAATAGGAGGAAAATTTGAACCCACTTGGGAAGGACCGTTTGTGGTTGAAGAAGTATACTCGGGGGTTCCTACCGGCTAGTGAATTGCCGGGGAGAACGACATATGCTTCCGATCAACGGACGATACTTGAAAAAGTATTACGCTACCTGATGTTTCGAAGGAATGAATTCTTCATCCCTAAGAAACACGGGTGAAGTAATTACTTATGATTGGGTCCGAACCCAAAAATAATAAAATATGCTAAAATAAATGAAGTCATGATAATTAAGTTTTCCTTGTTTTCTTTTCTGAATCAAAATCTCTTTTCTGATCTTATCCCACTTCATTCCTGTTAAATTTGAAAATACAAAAAAAAATATAATAAAAAAATATGTCTTTAATAAACATTTTCTTAATGTTCTTGTTCTTAGTACAGCCCCTGATCTTTTTCCTTGTCTTTTCGCAGGGAAATGTCGAACGGGCGGTTGGTCCTGAACTTTAAGAATGGCGTAAGCCTTGCACTCGATGAAAAGAGGGTGAAAGATGGAGCGATAATCGAGATTGACTCGGATTTCGCACCGAGCGGGCCTACGAGTACGAGGAAAGTGGCCGGGTCCCGGTTGACCGAGAAGAACTGCCGGGCGGACGAGTGATGAAAGTGGGTGGCCCGAGCCACCGATCCAACGACAAGAAAAGAAAGGCAAACACTGAAGAAAATAAGAAAATGAAGTCGCGTAGTCACTACGGCGGAGGGCGAGCTTGTCGGCGCCGCGCCCGCGGAGATTCAAGAAGTTCGGAGAGCTACTCTCACGACAACGCAACGAAGAAATAAGAATCGCCGTATCCGTAAGATGTTAACAAAACTAGGCTGCGGACCGGCGCGACGAGACGAGTTGCTAATGCCGGTACATACACTTCGAGGACACCGGTTCACCGGGAACACCGAAGAAAGGAGGCCGGCTCCTAGGATAACGAAAGGACCGGGGAAATCCCCGAGAAGATCGGAAGAAAGAAGGTTACCACGCCACCGGATAGAACCACCGGTAATGCATGACCTTGTTGCGGAAGCAACCCCGGGGGATGTCCCGACGAGCATCATCCACGAGGAGCCGAGGTATGCGGGGAGAACGTGAAGGGATTGAACCGTATATCCTACAATATGTCACCGGGCCTCGCCATCCGCGGATCATTCCGGAATACGAGCTGGAGAGAATGCGGAATGTTGAAAAGAAAACCTTTGAATACTTCGAGAGAATTAGAGGCGAAGAATCAATATACTTGAGGGCCTCGAGCTACATACGGACGTATTCTCGGAGTATGAACAACAACAAATCGTGGATTGCATCCGGGATTTGAAAAGAATGGTCTGAGCGAGCCGCCCGAGGGAAAACACATACTCGGAACCCCGGAGATGGATGCCGGGGAAGGGAAGAATCACGATACGATGCGGATGCTTGCTACTGACTTTGCGGAAGACGAAAGGGAAACCCACGGGGATACTCCGTCATGGGCAAGTGGATCCGATGCCATTAGTCATCAAGAGAATGGTAAAGAGATTGATAACATGGAGGGTACGCAGCAGATTGCATACCCAATAGTTGCATTATCAACATCTACGAGCGGGGTGATCGCATACCCCCGCACATAGATCACCATGACTTTGTCGGACCTTTACGCACCGTCTCTTTCTCGAACGAGTGTAACATCATGTTCGGATGCGACCTCCGGATAGCGAGGCCCGAGTGAGTTCCGAAGGCCGGTGAAGATACCTTTACCGGTAGGTTCCGTCATGATGCGAAGGGCAACGGAGCGGATATCGCTAAGCATTGCATACCGGGAGTACCGGTGAAGCGGATCTCGGTTACTTTCGGAAGGATGGACGACGGGAAGACACCTTACCATTTCCGGCTAGACCACGAGCTAGAGAGCCTCCGGCCTTACGAGTCGTGAGTTACATGGAAAATATCACACCTCCGATGTACATCCATACGGCATCCTTGCCGAGGATGGCTTGGAAGGTGATGTTATTGACCATGTACCCTACTATTCAGACATGGATTTTTGACAGATGCTTCTTTGGATGGACCAACAAAGATCATACATAGTCCGTTTTGAGTCTACATGGATTGTATGAGATATATTCCAGATCGAGTTGCATGATGTATCTTCGACATGATTGGAATGAAAGTGACCATGTCACATTTTTGGCGTTCACCTCTTTTGTGCAAATTGATTAGGAAACGCCATTGAAGTTAAATGAACTTCGAACAAAGAACGAGAAAAGAAATAAAAAAGAGAATAAAAGAAAACTTTCCTTAAAAAATCTAAAAAATGACGAACACCAAATTCACATGAACATTAAATAAACGATAAAATAAAATTTGAATCATTAAAAGATAAACAAAATCAACATAAATGTTAAATCGAATCTCAAATCGAATTCTCGACCAAATTCCAAATCAAATCTCGATCAAATTCAAATTCAATTTTTCCGGATTCCAAATCGAATCTCAATTAAATTCGAACTCGACCTTCCAAATGCGAAATTCAATCCGTTCTACTCTCTCCCTTGTCTGGGATGGAAGCGGTCGATTCCATTGACACGGAGCCACGAGGTTTTCGATTCGGATCTAGTGGCGAGGAATTGTATCCAATCCAAACCAGCAACTTTCCATCAACTCTTTTGAATGGGATATGAAGCATCTACATATTCCTTCCTAATCTATTCCCTTCCATGAAAGTCTTTTACAACTTTCATGAAATTCTCGAAACACCAAAATTCCACACTCTTCAAATCAACACTACAAATCTTTGCAAAATCGATTACCCATCGATATCGAATTCTTGAGGTTGAGGATTTTACATCCGATACTTGCATTGCTTTAGGATTCTTTCCCTATTGCCTTCGAAATACATCAAAATCAAACTTTTTGGGTTGAGGATTTTACATCCGATCTTACTGCATTGCTTTAGGATTCTTTCCTATTGCACTTCGAAATACATCAATATCAAATTCTTGAGGTTGAGGATTTTACATCCGATACTTCGCACTGCTTTAGGATTCTTTCCCTATTGCACTGAAATACATCAAAATCAAACTTTTTGGGTTGAGGATTTTACATCCAATACTGCACTGCTTTAGGATTCTTTCCACTATTGCATTGAAATACATCAAAATCAAACTTTTTGGGTTGAGGATTTTACATCCGATACTTGCTATTGCTTTAGGATTCTTTCCTCTATTACACTGAAATACATCAATATCGAATTCTTGAGGTTGAGGATTTTACATCCGATCTTGCACTTGCTTTAGGATTCTTTCCCTATTGCACTTCGAAATACATCAAAATCAAACTTTTTGGGTTGAGGATTTTACATCCAATCTTGCTATTGCTTTAGGATTCTTTCCCTATTGCACTGAAATACATCAAAATCAAACTTTTTGGGTTGAGGATTTTACATCCGATACTTCACTGCTTTAGGATTCTTTCCCTATTGCACTGAAATACATCAATGTCAAATTCAAACCTTTGGGTCAAGGATTTTACATCCGAGGCTGCATTGCTTTAGGATCTTTTCCCTATCGCAATGAAGTACATCAAATTCAAACTTTTGGGGTTGAGGATTTTACATCCAAGACTGCATTGCTTTAGGATTCTTTCCCTATCGCAATGAAATACATCTAAATTCAAACTTTTGGGTCAAAGGTTTTACATCCAAGACTGCATTGCTTTAGGATCCTTTCCCTATCGCAATCAAATACATCAAATCAAATTCATGGGGTTAAGGATTTTACATCCGAGACTCGCATTGCTTTAGGATTCTTTCCCTACAACGATGAAATACATCAAAGTCGAACTCTTAGAGTTAAGGATTTTACATCCAATACCGCATTACTTCGAGATCTTTCCTCATTGTAATGATCCAATCCAATTGATTCGATCTTCTTTTGGGGTTGAAGATGTTACATCTAAAACCTCGAAATTCCAATTTTCATTTCAAATCAAATCCCTTCAAATTAATTTTGACAAACTTCGATCTAAATTGAAATTCCAAATTGAAATCTAAACTCACACATCATGACTTGAACATGAAATGAAACAAAATTTGAATTGAATTCCCCGGATCATGTGATTTGGGATTCACCTCCTTTTCCTTTCCCAGGCGAGAGTTCGAGAATCTCCTGTTTCGGAGATATACTTGACACTCCCCAACGAAAACTCTTCTACTTCGTCCTAAGTTTGTTACTTGGACATCTGTGTTGGTTTTGTTGATCGCTTCGGTCAACACCAATACGCGCGGTGTGCTCCGTCAGCTCACCACACCTATTGGGGGTCCATTTATTGACCTCATTTTTGATGAGGTCTTCTCTTCTTCTTTTTAGTGCTTAGGATCTAGCCTTAGGCTTTTCCTTTGACTATCTTAGAGGACTAGAATTGGGACCCACCTTTTAGAAATTCAAACCACTTCTAAACTCCCTGCAAACTCCACAAACTTGATAGTAGACCCCTAATCACCTAGAGGGTTGAAATCAAATGTGGAAGTTTAAAGGATGAGTTCCTATAAGACTCTTTGGCACTTAGGACCGCCGCAGGTAGCACTGGTGCAGTGAAGGGGCTGAATTACACACACACTACACTTATACACTACACCTACACACTACACTTCCACACACCTCCTAAAACCACACCCATACCCAACTTGACCTCCCGACTCATGTAGGTGATTCACATGGATGGTCCTTAACCCCTAAGCCCTTGGCTAAGAGGGTTAGGAACAACATAGTGGATGCCTCAAATGAGTCCCTGCATGGCTCATGTGAGCTTGATGTGACTTCATGGCTCAACCAAAATGACTTCATTCCACTCAAATTCACCCAATCTTCAATTTTCCAAATTTTCAATTTTTGACCCCCGGGACCCTACACCCGTCTAGCCTACCCAAAACCTCGAAACTACCCAAAATTTGCAAAATCACCTAAATTGCTCAAAATTCCCCAAAATCAATCCCAAACATTTCTCTCCACTCAAATTGATCATCCATACCCAAAAATACCAAAAATTCCAAAAATACCTCCCAATACCCTCCAAATACCCAAAATACCCCCTTGACCCAAAAAATCCAAAAATTCAGAAAATTCCCAGAAAATTCCAGAAAATCCCAAATATTCCCAATTTCATTTTGTCCAACTACACCATGGGCCAATTTTGTCAATTTACCCTACTTTTGTCAAAACCCCCAATTTGACCCATTTTAACCCAAAGTGAACCCAATGTCAAACCAAACCTACTCAATTGACCCAAATTCTGGTCCAATTAAATTCTAAACTTCAATTCAACATTCCCAATACCAATCTAGACCAAATCTAAGTTCAATTTGATTGACATTTGGATCCAATTTCACTTTTGGCCATAAAGCCCGATTTGGACCCATGACCCGAACTTAACCCAAACTCACCCGATTCAACTCCAATTAACCCCAAATCTTTTCCAAATCTTCCTTAACATTCTCACAAACAAAACACTAACATGATTTGCCCAACATTTAGACCCAAACCCCACTCAACTTCAACTCAAAGCTAAAAGGCCCTATTTTGACCTAAAACCAAACCTAACCCAAATGAGCCCAAACCCCAAAATCAAAGCCCAAACAAAGTCAAAACCTCTTTGAAACACTCTCATAAACATTTCCCAACATTTATTTTACATCAATTTCAACCCTAGCCCAACATTGGCCCAACTTGGCCCACTTGGGCATATGTTGGCCCATTCACCAAAAGAACCCAAATTCGACCCAATTCAAACCCAAATCACTCCCGATTTGCTTCAAGTCACTCATGACTCATCCATGAGCTAAAAACAACATTTGTTTGGCCCAATCCTTCACAAATTCCCCATCCATAAATTTATTTCCAAACCAAAAGCCCACTTTCTTAAACCTTCCTAAAGCCCATCTCCACCAAAATCCAAAGGGCAAAATCAATCTAAGGCCCATATGACAAATTCTCTTCATCATGCATTCAATTAAAATCATCCCTAAGTCCTAATCCAATGATCAAATAATTCTAAATAAAGCTTCATCCAACTTTCCACCAAAATGTCCAAAATCCTTAAAATCCATTTTTATGAAGTTGACTAAACTTTTCCCAAGCCAAATGGAGCCATGAATGAGCCATTCGCAAGCCATATGAAGCCATGAAAGTTTGGCATGTGACCATGCCATTAATGGTAAATGGAGGGGCTCCTTTCCTAATCTTTCATTAAGCCTTTTTAACCTTATTCATGACACACACTAAACCATGTTTAGCCACCTCATCATGGATAGAGACCATACCATTCTCTCTTGGTCGACCCAGTCGATCCTCCGAGCCCAAAATCGAGGCCATGGGGAGGTGCACCCAACCCAAACCAATGGGTTGACCAAATTGAAACCAAAATGACCCCTTCCCCATTCCATTTTAATTCAAAGCCTTTACACATGGCAATTGCCAATTGATCGCACAAACCTCCAGCCCGACCCACCTGGACCCGAGGGTGACCCATGCTCGTGGCCAGTCGCACAGGTAGTCGGAAAACACCATGGCCGAGACCTTGGGAGGAGCCAAACTTTGGAATTCCACCTTGCTGAGCTGCCCCATGCCCAATGGCCTACCATGGCTGTTCTTCCCATGACCGAGCAGCTGATCCCGACCCTCGGCCATCCCCGCGAGGCTCTCCGACCACCTCTATTTAAACCCGACCCCCTCGCGGCCATGAGAAGAGAGTTGCACTGAACCTTGCCGAAACTCCGCTAAAATTGTTCCAAACCCTTCTCCACCCTTAGAGCGAGTTGATCCCCCGTGTCAATTTGCCCTAATCCCCATCGACAAAATCCAATTTCTCAACTGAAATTCCACCCAAAACCAGGACACTTCTCCACAGTGAGCCAATCCCCAAATTGATTGGTTCTACACCTTCACCAGACCAAGGGAAGGTGTCCACTAGCAAAAGCCCCATCTCCAGGCCACCCAGTTGCTCCAGCCTCCAAGCTTTGTGATCGGCTATGATCGAAATCATACCTATACAATTCACCAGACCAGGAGACTTCATCTGGAGCTTGCTGGGATCCAATCGAAGGTGCAACAACCCTCAGATCGAAGCCACACTTCTCTGAGCGAAGGTACGAGCTAATTCTTCATCCCGAGCTTCGGAGATTCTCCATTTCAAATGCTTTAATTTCGATGCATGATAACCGTATAGATGTGTTCGTCTCTTCAAGACGAATCCATAGAGCATAAGAACATGAAAATCCATTGAGTATCGAGTGAGATATTAGGGATTTAGTGTGGACGGCTCTCGGGTGAGGACACTTGGGGACGATGAACGGATGCGCGTCCATCCAATACACGCGCGGACGGACGGCCGGGATCGCGTCGGATCGAAAGACGGAACGATACGGCGGGCCCCGGGAGCGCCGAGTCGGATGGCGGCGTCGAATGGGAGCGCGCCACGCGTCGTTTCGGAGGCTGCCGAGGTTGACGCGGCGCCGCGTGGATAAATAGAAAATTAGGGA
This sequence comes from Papilionanthe hookeriana x Papilionanthe teres, assembly GCA_022702705.1. NCBI lineage: Eukaryota > Viridiplantae > Streptophyta > Magnoliopsida > Asparagales > Orchidaceae > Papilionanthe > Papilionanthe hookeriana x Papilionanthe teres. The sequence goes on from CM040426.1 coordinate 117,963,190, forward strand.
TTTTTCTGATTTATTTAATTCCCTAAACTTCAAAAATTCATAACTTTGTGTAGAAAAATCAGAAAAATAAAATAAAAATACCCTCTTGCTCGAGTGAACAGAGGAGAATAATGTGGAAAAGAAATCATTTAATTTCATCAAGTATTTTATTTTTAATAATTTATTTACTCTCTGGATATTTTTAATTCTCCATGCATTTATACAATTCACCATGGCATGAGACCATAGGGCTTTTGAAGCCTCTGAATTTGGGAACATTCCCTGAATTTTCCGAAGTCAGAGGCCATCCCTATGAAAAGTTATTGATTTTTCAAATTCATGTTACTTGTTTTGAGTATTTTAATTCCAATAAATAGCATGTTGTGAAATAAATTCTAGGAAAATTTGGTGATGTTCCTTATGACCGAGAGGACCACTAGGAAAAATAGGTTTTGAGTTAGTTCATTTAAAACAACCCTAATTGGCTTAAACACCCAAAATGGATCTCTAATTAATTAGAGCTAACCATACATCAAATTGACTTGAAATTAATTCTCCACTGACCTTCAGGATCAGAGGGACCCACCATAAAAATTTGAGGTCAATTGGACTTGTTTAGCCCTACTAATTGGGTTGGTTAAGCCACTTAGTCATTTTAAACTTTAAAAAATTCATAACTTTCAAAATATCTTGCAAAAATTCACCAAATTGGTTTTGGAGCCTCTCTGATATTAGGGGAATTTAGGAAAATTAAAATTTCAATTTTCTAAAAAAGTTGATTTTTAATATTATTTTAATATTTTTAATAATTAAAAAATAATAAAAATCACAAAAATAATAAAATTCACCAAAATATCACATTTTGAATTTTAATCACTTAGGAACAAACCCCATATTTTTCTTAGGTCTATTTAGTGAGATATTAAATTTTAAAGCTCTAGGGTAATTTTAAAATTAAAAAAATGTATTTTCTAGCATTTTCACTAAAAATAATTATAATAAATCATAGAAAAATCCGAAAATTGCAAAATTAGCTTCTCTCATTTCCTTGATATCAGAGAGATTTTTGAAAAATATAAAATTCATTTTTCAACATTTATTTTATTTTTAAATTAATTAACACTCCAAAATTTAAAATAATTATAATAAAAATAATATAATTCAAAAAATCACCAAAATTGGTCCAAGTAGTTCTGTGGTCATTAGGAATGTCCTCTAATTTTGTTAAGGACAGAAACTTTCCCTTGGTCATGTTATTAAATTTTCCTTGGAAATCTCTATTTTCTACCAAAAATAATTATATAAATAAATTAAATACAGAAAAGTCACATTTTCTCCTCTCATGTCTTTATTGACATATGAGTGAAGTCACATAAAAATTTCAAGTTCATTTGAGTTCAATTTAGTGAGTTATGAAATTATTAAGCTTAAAGGGTAAAGTGGTAATTAAAATTTTAACCCTTAATTAAAACTTTAGGTTTAATAAAAAAATTAACAAGTAAAATATTTGATCCTAATCTGATTTCGATGATTGAAATTTAAATAATTAAAGGGTAGAAACCCATTAAACAATTTAAAATGATTAAACCTTAATTAAATAATTGATTAAATTTGGGAAGAATAATAAAATTGGAATTATTAAAATAGGGATATTATTAGGAAGAGATTTATTCTTTAATTTAAAAATCCCTAAATTAATTATCTCATTAATATTCAATTCTTAATTAAAATGATAACTCAAATTCAAAATATTAAAAGACTTAATCATTAAACTAAAAATCAAATTATTAAACTTTTTTAAAAATTTCAATTAAAATTAAAAATAAAATTAAATTAAAAATTAAATTAAATTAAGTAAATTAAATTGAATTAAATTGAATTAAATCAAATCAAATTAAATTAAAGATTAATTAAATTAAATTAAATTAAATTAAATTAAATTAAATTAAATTAAATTAAATTAAATCAAATTAAATTAAAATTAAATCAAATCAAATTAAATTAATTTAACATCAAATCAAACTAAATTGAATTGAATTGAATTAAAATTAAATTAAAACTCAATTAAATTAAATTAAATTAAATTAAGTTGAATTAAATATAACATCACCAAAGACATAAAGAATTCAAAATAAATCTAAAATAACCCGAACACTATTCCAAATTTAAACCCATTAATTGAATTCGAACTAAATCATAAATTTACCCTCGAAAGCTTTAGTTGTCATAACTCCTAAATAGAATATTAAATGAAATGTTACTTCACCTATAGGATATTCAAATGTCCTAGTTCAATCGAACGAGACAACAAAATTTGAATCCCAGGACGATTAATTCATTTATATAATTAAATTCATTTGGACTTAAAACAATCCTAGAAATATTGAAAAGATGTTTAAGATTTGTCTTAAGCACTTCCTCGATATGATAGGATGTTTATAAGAACAACTAAATTTAATTATTCTTTGATGAAGAAAATCGTCCTCAAAACAAAACACAAGAACACTAGACGTCATAGGAAATGACTAGTCATAGGATTAGGAATTTGGTAGAAAACCATAACCCTTACCTTAGCTTTACTAGGAACTTGCTTAAATATTCTAATTGTGTTTTAAGTGCAGCTTGGGATGACGGGAAGACCCTCAGGGTTTGCTTTTATTTTATTGCGATTTACTTTCTTGCAATTTACATTATTGCAATTTCATTAATCGCATCGCACTTACTTTTCTTGCATGATAAACAACTCGTTGCATGAAAACCCATACCTTTAGGATAGTCCCTAAAGCTCGAAACCAAAACTAAGTTAAAAGTCATTGCAAGATAAAATTCATCGCCACAACATTTCAAAATATAAAACAACTCGAAATTTAATCACAAACGGAACACAAAACTACAATTACAACTAAATTAAAACGTCTCGTTGGATGATCGGGAATACCTCGGATGATGTAACCTACGTGTTGCTAACGGGATTTCCCACGGTCTAAATGAAAGTGTGGAACTCATTCAGTTGAGTTTAGCAAATTCATCCGGACTAAGTGAATCCGATAAAAATAATGATGCCGGAAGGATGGAACCGTGGGATCTTAACCGGTGTCGTTATAATCAACTTTAAGATTTGTTTTAATTAAAATATTGAAAACACTTGGAAATTAAGATTTTCTCTAAACCAAAACACTTTTCTCATCCTCTGATTTATGACTTCTAAAACTAAACCTCTGCAACAACAAGGAGCTTGGAGCATGGTGGGTAGCACGGCCATCATCGTCAGCAAAACTTGAATCTACATCAGCAAAACTTTCTTAGAATTAAACAACCAAGCCATAGGATTTCGAGGTAGTTTGCACTAGTGCAACATAAATCCTCAACCTTTTGTTAGGCATTTGCACTCGCAAATTAAGCCTTAACCGGTTTTAGGATTCCGAGGTAGTCGTCCGATACGACATAAACCCTCACATCTTCGAGATTTATTTGTATGATTGTGTCATACGAATATAAGTCCTAATTAATTAAAATTGGCAAGATCAAAACATCAAATAAACATTAGGACTTTCCTAAATTCGAAGCCAAACAATAGGATAGTCGGGAGATTACCGAAGTTCACTTTGAATCTGTGATTTCTCCTACTTTTCTTCCTTTGAATTCCCAAAACAAAATGTTCCAAATTTGATCCATTCCCTATTGAAATTCCAAACTTCATTCCTTTGAGAACTTAAACTTTGAAATTCTTGAGAGCAGAATTATTGATTATTATAGAGAGTTTTCTTAGGTGATTCTCGTCACTTAAGATGTAATTAACTATAGGGGCTTGCCCTTATAGGGAATTTTAAAGAACCCAAGCAATATAAACCCTGTTTAATGCTTTCATATTAAGCAGGGGAATTTGTCGGCTTATAAAATTGGTTCGCGGACCAAACGGATGTCACAAATCTTCTAGTTTATTTAATCGAGCCCCACCATCAGCAAGGTGTGTCTATCCTTAGGGATAGATACACGGTTTGTGGTGCGGTGCTCGTTTATATAAACTTATTTGGGATGTGAGATTGGTTTGATTTCATATCTTAAAATTTTCAAATTTAAAATTATTTTCAAAATCAAATACTACTTTCTAAATTATATATATATTTAAATTAAATTTAAAATTTAAATTCGCCGACAACTTCTGTTAGGCGACCCCTTTTCAAAATAAAACACACAACCTAAAAATATGCCGACAGTAGCATTTGATGTATCTTAAACAATATGACTTTCTAGTCTGTTCTTTTACAAAAGAAACTTGAATGGCTGAGATTACATGTGACTAATTTAGCCTTTGATGGAGTTCTTCTCTACTATTGTAAATAAGATCAAGCAGACATTGAACTCTCCTGCATCTACTGTTACGAATAAAGACAAGCAAGTTTTTGAGTGTTTGTCTCTAATATTTTGAAATATGAAAAAAAAATAGAGTGAACGTGTCATGTAATGAGAACCATATTGACTATACTCGTTTATGTATGAGAGAACATGATAGATGGTTTGGATTACACGAGATAATCCAATCTTCTTCTCTACTAATATGAATATGGTTAGGTAGATATTTACATTATTCTGTCGTTGCGAATACAGTCAGACAGGCATCGGTTCCCCTTCTTCAAGAAAGGATAATAGATAACTCAGATCTCACGAGACAATCGAGCCTTCTCAATGACTATACTATCTTGTAATTATAAGTCATTTACAATTTAAGTTAGGACACCAAAATCTTTACAACTGCCTGCCTAAACTATTTGTGCTTCATTAAATAAGAACCACATTTAATTCTTGTTTGGTTCTTCATGAGAAAGCATAACAGATGACTCAGAATTACACGAGATAATCCAGCCTTCTGGTCAATTATTGTGAATTTTTTCAAGTAGAGATTGTCATTGTTCTGTAAGTTAAGACTATAGTTCAAATAGACCAATTACCATTCTCCACCTATTGTTGCAATGAAAGTCAAGCAAACATCGAATCCTTTTCTCAACAGTTGTGAATTTGGTCAGGTATATGCCATCTTCGTCTGTTGTTTTGAAGCAAGGTTAGATAAATATTGGGTTTCTTTGATTCATCATCTATTATTATGAATATGGTTAGGCAGACATTGAACTTCTTTTAAGTCATTTTAATTGACCAGTTTATGCTGGTGACCCAATTAACCTTGGCTTGATTAAAAATTGTTCTGCTTCCAACAAGTGTACTGTGCCTTAACGACGGAGCACACTTATTTAGGGTCCATTGATGGTATCAATTTTTGATTTCACGCATGTAGGATGGCCACTTAAATATATTTGTACTAATGATTGTTCACTCATAGAATCCTGTAACTTTAGATATCCATTGAGGCCTTCTGGTATGTGATTTAGGCATGAAAGCAGGGTTAGTGTTGACCTAGATTTTTCTGGAAGAATTCACCATTAGGTCGCGTTAGTTTTTATATAAGACATTTCTTCTTTACATTCTAATTTTTAAGGAACATGTTCAATAAGTTTGAACCTCCTGTGGTCAAGGGCAGTGATACACCTAAAATATATAGTATTTTTATGCACATTTTTATACATTTTTTTGATGATATTGCACTGTTATAGAAGGTATTTTGTGTTTTTCTTGCAGGTATAATGAAAATGAGTGATTATGATGAAAAGGGAAAAAATGGATCATATTTGGAGCAAAAAAATAAAAAATGTAAAATTGGACCTCGGCGGCTAAGAGCCGCTTGGTCGGTGCTTAGCCACCACAGTTAAAAATCAAATTTTATTCATTTTTTGCGCTAATTTCAAGGGGTGTTTGAAGCAATTTTTAGTGGTGACTTTCTTAACTTTTCATGGGTGGCAAATTTGAATGAAGGGATGCATCTTTTGGTTGATACTTTGAATTGTGATATGATTTAAAGAGACATCAAGGCACCTTTTGGATTATTATTAAAGTTATGTCATGTGTGTGTGTGTTAGTCTTTAGGGAGAGTTAGTATTTTAGTTTAGTTTTCAAGAGTCTTTTCTAGTTTTTCAGTTTCATCTTCTAGTTTAAAGAGATTTACTTTCAGTCATTTATTGTTTAGAGTTAGTTAGTTTGGTATGAAACTTTCTTTCAACCAATTTACTTTCATCCATTTATCTAGTTTTTATTGAAGTCTAAATCCAGAGTTAGAGTTAACAGAGTTGGAGTCAACAGAGTTGGGGGCCAACCTCTGTAGTGTTGTCTAGTGAAAAGTCAAGTTTGAAAGGAACTTCAGGAGTCTTGTGGAGAGGATTTTTCAGATAAGTGTTTACTTCTATTTTCTATATTTAGTTTTTATTGTTGTGCTTTCTTTATAATTTTTATTTTCAAATCAATGTTTGTTTGTGTTTTCTCCATAAATTCTGAGTTCTTTCCTTTATCTTTTTCTTTCTTAAATAAAGAAGTAATTAAATTAGGTAGGATTGTTGTGGAATGTATAAGTGTTTAAAGTTGGAATACATTATGAAGTTTAATTCCATGAATTTAATTTACTTCTTAGTTTGGCCAGTTAAGATGTTAAATTTGTTGTGAGATTATGTAAGATCCAATGCGATATTGTCTCAAATAACAAATGGTATAAATCACATTCAATTATATAGATGAGAATTGTAGTCCATATAATTGAATGCTTAGGAGATATGTTTTTAATGGGGAGTAGAATTAGAGGTCTTTAGAGTGACAGGCTAAAGCCCCCTAATTTGGTTTGATATTTTAAATTTTGTTATGAGAAGTTAGCCCCCAGGTGGAGGGAATCGAGGGAACTCTAGAGTGAGAGCTAGTATCTTCCCCGCCTAACCATGTTTAAGATTTTAAAATTTCAAATTAACCAATGTTCTTTATAGAACCAAGTAAGGGTAAAGAATACATTTGCTCCTATTTATCACAACACATTTAAATACTTCCACAACAATACTTTCATAATTATTACTGCTTTATAAGAGAAAGAAAAATATATTTTATTTCCTAGTATTTTATATCGCATTTTAAAGTTCAGATAATTTTCATTTCCTGCTTAGCTTTAATTAAAAATACCAAAAACAATTTTCAAGTTTTTCAAATCAAAACATACTTACAAAAGTTTTTAAAAAAAGTAAAAGTATAATTTTCTTAATTCTTTAAAAAGTTTTTACATTTCCCTGTGGGTTCGATATCTCAGGGCTTAAACAGAAAGTCCTATATTACTTTATAAAAGATATGTATACTTGCGTTGTATCCCATATTATAAAATCATATTTTTCATATCTAAATCATCAACACATATATTTTGTGTGGAGTCAAGTTTTTGGCGCACATATATTTATCGGGGATCAGGCAACCATAGAACCGTTCCACGCGTGTTTTAGAGAAAATCAAGGTTTTGGTGGGTACATCCGTGTGGTGATTTGGAATGTTCATTGGTAATAAAATTTATGATATATAACCTATAAAATGTTCATCCTTAATTTGTAAGGCTGTATTCTAGTGATGTGTGGTCTTCAATAGTTTACGAATATAAAATATCCTTTCAACGGGCTTGCCCGAGTAAATGTTTCATTTTACAACATTATTCATAGGATTTGACATGTCTAGAATGTTCATTGTAATGCCTGAGAACAATATTCAATAAAAATAGGCCTTTCATAATTCAAATATTCATAAAAGGCTACCGCACAAACCCCCATGTAGGAGGCCATTACTTGTGCTTGGGTGCCTAAGAGACTAACACTCGGTATAACGAGTGTGGGTGCCTAAGCTCCCATGTATGGGCATCTAGCCGCCCAAGAAAAGCAGGTGCGCTTCTTGCCACCAGAGAGGGTGGTGCATATGGGCCACTTTGGGGCGATTAAACGCCCCTTGTACAGACTTCTCAACAAAAAATTTTGACCAACTTCACACTTGATCTCCTATTTTTACATTATGCATGGGATAGATGAAATGATCCATTGGAAGCTGTTATTTGTTGCCCACCTCTCAACAACTAGTAGGATGTGTTGGAATGAAAGAATAGTAATTTTTATTTCTAATAAATTTGGAGAGAAAAACCTCCAATACATGGCCAATTGAGGGGAGTAAGTAAGGATCTGAATTTCATTTGCTTGGGTCTAGTTCTCATCTGAGGAAGAGAGCTAGATGAGCTTGAGAGGTTTCTCCTTGGGGAGCTTTGATAAGGCAGAAGTTTCCTACACATTCTTCAGCCTTTTCTCACCTTCTACTTCATCTTCTCCTCTTCCATCTATATCTCTTGAGGAAAGTTTAAGATAGTGAGCTGGTTGGAGATGTTTCTTTGCAAGAAGAGTAAACATCTACATCCTATCACCAGAAAAAGCAAGGATCAACAAAAAGAATGCTTCCACAAATGTTACGTAGGTGAAGATCTCTCAAACTCATGTTTCATGCTTTTCTTAGCAAAGCCTTAGGATTCTGGTGAGATAAATAAAGTAGGCTACTTTTAGAGGACACTAGGTTAGGAGCCTTTTCTTGTGCTTCCCCTAGGATTCCCTTAAGATTTTCTTAAGCCCTAGTTTATAAGCCCATTCAGTCAGGATTATAATAATTTTGTAATTGTTTGGTGGCTTCACTCATGATTAATGGGTTCAAGAAACTGTTTAGATCTAGAGAATGAGGAATTTCTTTGACCCCTCATTCCGTAGATCGCAAAGGTTATGTCTATGATAAACCCTCATTTTGTGAAGGCTTTCTCTCATGTAAAAGCTTTTCATAAATTTTTCAAGAAATTAGAGGTATGCCCTTCAGTACGTTGCGTAATGAATGATAGATATGACTTCATCCAAACGATAGTTTTCCGGTGAGATCGCTGCGAGAGATGGTTTTCCATCAAGCATTATTGGGCTCATCCTTATGTGCACATTTGCATCTAATGAGCATATGTATGATGAACATAGTGCATGAAGCATTGAAGCATCGCACGACAAAATATATTTTTATTATATGCTTATGGAAATGTGCATTTTATTATGATCATGGATCATTGGTAAATGCATGAAAAAAAATATTTGTGCATTGCCTATGATTAAATATAAATTCACATAAAAATTGAATTTTACATGATATGTACTTCCACTTTCATGTTGCATCAAAAATTACTCTTTTAATCTTGATGCTTAGTGTATTGTATCATGTAAAACTATGTTTAAGCTTGATTCTTAGTGTATTTTGGCATGCAAAATTACATTTTAAGTGTGAAAAATTATGCTTTTAAGCATGATGCCTAGTGTATTGTAGCATGTAAAACTATGTATAGGCTTGATTCATAGTGTTTTGTGGCATGCAAAATTACATTTTTTAAGTGTGATGCTTGGTGTATCATGATATGTAAGATTATATTAGTAAGCTTGATGTTTACTTGCATGCATATACAAATGATGCATGAAAGGTCATTTTTGCTTAATTCCTATTCTCAAATTATTAAAAAAATTTATTTTGCTTAGTGTTATACTTTCCATATTCATGTTACAGAAGAAATATTATTGGCCTAGGTGCTTGCATTCCTATATCTTGGGTGCAGGTAAATGTATCTTTGAGGTTTAATGACTGATTGTGTATGCATGAAAAAGAATATTTGATCCTAGTGTTTAATCTACATGTTTGAAAAAAATATTTAATACTTTCTTGATCCATATTTGGCATTGGCAAAATGATATTTTGACGTGCCCTCCTTGTTGGCACTTGACACTCTTAGCCATCGTAGTAGATCTCGATCATGTTTAATCCTTCATGTAAGGATCCAACTTGATCCATTTGCATGCAGCATTGAGCATTTGCATGGTTTGTTGCATATTATAAGCCTGCCATATGTATGTATGTATGTATGTATGTACACACACACACACACATATGTATGTATGTATGTATGTATGTATGTGTGTGTGTGTGTGTATGCGCGCGCATTTCTCATTGTTGTATGTGTGAGGTGTAATCTTCCCTTAAATGTCTCATACCCATCACAGTTAGGTCATTTATATGATGCATTATTGCATCTGCGAGTCATTTGATTGACTGTCTAGTGGCCTCTCGGGTGAGGTGTAATCCCCTCCCCAGGGTGTTGTTTACCCGGGACAACCGGACTTAGCATTATATGCGTATGTTTCGTAAAATTTTTAAAACATTCATTAGCACTTGTATGATCAGTCTAATCGTCATGAACATATGCCACCATATGTTTCACAATATTTGCTTAGCATATTGATAGTTTAAAACTATCATCTAATATTTGATGTGGCTATTCATGCCTTGATAGAGCAGTCACTTCATGTCAAACCATCCGACATGTTTATCATGCTTGTTTATGATTGCCCAAAACACCTTTGCATATTTGCAAAATAGTAGCCCGATTAGCCTAGAAGGCATCTTCAAAATGGATCGGTATCAGTGACCACCCCATCAAAATCATACTCCGAACATAGCTACACATTTTTCGCACACACTTAGATGTTTTGTTAGGACACCCTTGCTTTATATGATTGTTAGAGTAGGGCTAGGGTATCGTTAGAATTTTTATATGCTTGGCTATTGTCATGGCTTGGGGCTAGCCAATCATTTTCTTTGAGACTTTTATGTGTTTATTGAGTTTGGGCATGCACAATAATATATTTAGAGGCGATTTTCTTGCAGGGTGACTGATCCCAGATATTTATGCTTACATTTTTTATACTTTATATTTTCTTTCAATTATATCTCTTTCTTTACAACGACGCCAAAAACTTGATGGCAATGCAAATGAGAGTTTAATTGATATTATTATAAAATGAGATTTTACGCAAGTATACGTATCGTTATCAAGTAATATAAAACTTTCTGATTAAGCCCCGAATATCGATCCCACAGAGATCACAGTTAATCACAACAGCTTTCAGGAGAAGTTCTAGTCTACAATAACATGCCCTAGCTTGGAAGGTCGATGAAGGTTTAGTTTTGATTATATCTAACAATTATCACAAAAATACTACTTCTAACGCTAAAATACTTAATGAAAATCAAAAAGTGGGGTTTAATTATATTAAAAGTACTCTTCCTCATACAATAAAATTAGTGACATGTGTAAAAGTAAAACAAGTAGTGAGAGAGATTGTGATGAATATGAGCAATTATATTCTTTACCCTTACATGGTTCTATAAAGAACATAGGATAATTTGATGATTTGAAATTTTGTAGATGGATTAGGCAGGGAAGATACTAGCTCTCACTCTAAAGTTTCCTCTCTCCCTCCACCTGGGGGCTAACATCTCATAACAAATCTTTTCACATCAAACCAAATTAGGGGCTTTAGTCTGTCACCCTAAAGTCATATAATTCTACACCTCTTAAACATGCATATCTCCATATTTATTTGCACTCAATTATATGGACTACATTCTCACTCATATAATATCATGTGATTCTTACTAATTGTTGACGGAGACAATACCGCGGTGGTTCTTAAATGTTCTCACAACAGATTTTAACATGCAAGTTGATCAAGTTTAAATGTAAATGAAGAACAAAGTAAAATCATCACAACATACTCTCACTCTACTCAATTCTATATCCTACACATGTATACTAATTCATTATAAGAGGAAAGAGTAAAGAAATCTACTTACTACACATGGAGAAACAATAAGAACTTTTTATTGCACAAGTATTTAAAACTATACAAACAAACTACTAAATCCAAATCAAAATACAATGAAAATACTTCTCTGATATGAAAATCAAACTGTTCTTGTATAGCAAAAGCAAACTTCTTGCAATCCTCTCCAAGAACAAAGTGAAAAGAAAATAAGAAATTCTCACACTCTCTCTTTCTCTCTCACCTTGTAGCCCCACTTGGGGCTCACGCCCAAGTGATCTTCTTTTTCTACAAGTCTTCTTCTCTTCTAATCCTTCTAATTCTTCTTCCTCTCAAGAGTCGAGAGATTTCAAGAGATTTCTTAAAATATCTCAAATCCATATTTATAATATCCCAAGAGATGCTTAAGTGCTTCTTCAAAATTATTCAGGTTCAATGAATCTTCCAAAGGGTGCCTTAAGTGCCTCTTCAACCCAAAAGACACATCTCTTCAATAATAACTCCTCATAACCACCCCCAAATCTTCTAGAAAGTCCTTTTTATCATTTACAATGAATGCCTGTCGAAATAAGCTTTGCAACCCATCGAAAATCATCAAAATCTGAGTTATATTGAAGAAATTACGCCCAAAACCGTCATTAGCGCCTAAGCGCCATCTGGTTAGTGCTTAAGCGCTAGTGTCTAGCGGCTAAGCGCCAAATTTGGTGCTTAAGCACCATACACAGGTACCTAAGTGTTCAATTCGACCCGTTTTAGCCTGGTATGCTTCAGTTTGACCCGTTTTGCTCCGGTATGCTCCATTTTGGTCCCTTTTTGTTCCTTTTGCTCAAATTACTCTAAATTCTTCAATTTTATGCACCTGCAACTAAAAACACAAGAAAACATACCTTTAAAGTGCAATATCATTATAAAATATGACATAAAAAGTAGTACATTTTTTGGTGTATCAAAATCCCCTAAACTTAAATATTACTTATCCTCAAGTAATATTACACTTTAAAAATAATTTTTGTAGATCAGAGTTAATGGGTCACCCTTTAGAATTATTAAAATTTTGTTCTAAAAATGGGATAATTCAACTTAGAAGACCTTCTAGTGAATTAGACTAGCCCAGGGTCCAAAATATTTATTATCAAACTTGGGAATTTTTTTTCCTATCTAATTCAAAAAAATATGCAAAATTTTCAAACTTCGGATCCTATGAACTTTACTTTCTCCACTTAAGAACTCTCTTAAAAATAATTTAACTAATGTATGTATAAAAACCAAGCTTAGGATTATTCTAAGTTCTTTACTATAGAAAGACTAAGTAAAACCAATTTTTGATTAGGACCTCTCCTCATGCTTCTCCTCACATTTTATTTTTTTTCTCTGTTTTTTTTCAGGATCTTTTTGATCCATTTTTTCTGCTTTTTTCTTTTTTTTTAATGTGAGGATTACTATATCTGAAGAAGTCCTTAAATGATTTTGAATTCCACTATCCTCCTCTAAAGTTAAAACTTATTACTTTCATTTACTTAGAAAGATATACATATATTTTTTTAAATACTTTCTAAAAGAGCCTTAAATGTTTGAAAATAAAAATTCTAAGAATCCTCAATTTTCTAAAAATACATTCATTCCTACTAAAGAGAGTTATTCATTTTGTCATGTTCTCCACTAAATATCTTTAACTCTAGGTTCACCCTTTTCACTAAAAATATCAACTAAGTTTTTTTTACTCTATTTCTATACTTAAAATTCTAACATTCTTAAGATGACTCCACATAACAATAATCATTAAAAATAAAACAAAAATTTATTTGTAGTACTTTTGAAAACAAGTATGGTTTAAATTTGAAACATTTTTCTTTCCCCCGCAAACTTAAGCTCAAACATGTTTAACAATAAAGTACAAAAATATATGGCAGGGAAAGATCACTTTTACAATTTACTGCACATCCTACAAAAATATCAACAAATAGCACATGGTAGAATATTGCAGTAGAAAGTAAATCTAGCTTAAACATGCTTGACATAACACTTTAAAGGAATTTTAAATAGTAGAATAGGTATAAACTAAAGATTAAACATGAACACATTTTAAACTTTTTAAAGGAATTGCTAGATGCTAACAAGTTTAAAATATTGATATAAGTTTTGTTGTCTCCAATGACTCATTCAACTTGACTCACAAACATAGACACACAAACTCAAATACATAGACTCACAAATTTTATAAAAAAACAATAACTGAGGTTAATTTGATCTCCTTTCTACTCACATTTCCCCTCCATACTTTCAATTTCTAACGGAAGAAACTACACTAATAACGTGGGTGTATTATAAAATTTTTAATATGGTTATCTCTCTTGGACCAAAATTCCCCTATTATAAAAACTAATGTGTTTCCAATGTCAGGTTTACTCCAAGTCTAAGGTATACATAATTTGGTAAATAAAAGTAGTGCAGTTTATCCAGATGTTGTTCACTAAGTTCGTTCATGACCTTACTCAGAAAATACAAATTTAGATAAAGGAAGTCATAGAGTTGACATGGAGTGGTCCAAGTCTAAACTCTTAATGCTTCAAGGTAATGCTCAGCTCCGGAAACTAAGTCGTTACAGACTCGTTAGTCTGCTACTACCAGAAGTCATAAACAAATTTGGTCAAGACCAAGGCATAACCTCACAACATTAACCCAAACCACTCTTACACATCAAACATCAATCAATATGATCAATCCATGAAAACACACTACAACACTAACAATCATAACTCTCAAGCACACTAAATCAAACCACACTGATAACTATGAGTTGCTTCCCATAAAGCACTAGGTTTAACGTCGCCAGCCCAACAAATGATTCCTCCTAAATCAAAATTCCATTTAAGTAATCCTTGATCAATCGCCCAATCTTTTTCGGATCCAAGGATTCCTATAGCATCCTCAAATTGTAATTTTTCTTTCAGTTTTTTCCTTTTCGGATTGATTCATATCATTGTTCCACATATTTCTTTCTAGATCCAATATTCTTCTAATGATTTTCTCAATTTTCATATTAATATCTTCCTTGAAACTTATAAGAAATGGTTCTCTATAAAATACTTCAAGATCTCCCAAATTTTGGATCAGATTCTCTCTAGATAATTCAAATTTTGGATCAAATTCTTCTAGGATATTCTTCTGTCTCATGTTATCTTCTAATGGTCTTTCAAAATCCTTATCCTATTTTCTCAACCCAAAGTTCTTTTAAAATATATCCTCAAATTCTCTTCCAAGTCTTAATTCTATAACTTTATGATGTTCATCATTCAATTCAAGTTCTTCTTGTGATTGAGTCAAATCTGAAGATATAAAGACTGGTGGTGTAGATGAATTCCCTAAATAGGTAGGCTTTAAAATTGAGTGTGGTTACATTCATCTTAAGTTCATGAGATTTTTTAACAGATGGAATTAAAAGTTTAATATTTTCGGTAACATCCATCATTTTACACCTCTCCTGAACATACATAGAACCTTCTTTAAATAACATTTTCAACTCATCATGAAATTCCATTTCGATCTCATCTGTTAACTTACTCTCAAAACTCTTTTGGAAATGGTCTTTACTTAGATAATCAATTTCATCCATCCAAAAACAATCATCATCTTTTCTCTCAATGTTTCATAGTCTTTAATACATCAAAAGTTACTTCCTAGTCATTAATATTCAAAGTCAACTTTCCTTTTTGTACATCTGTCATAGCTTGTTTAGTAACAAGGAAAGATCTCCCCAAAATAATTGGATTATTTTTATCGTCCTTCATATCTAATATAATAAAGTCCAAAGGAAAGATAAATTTATCCACTTTAACAAGCACATCTTCTATAACCCCTTTTGGATAAATAATAAATCGATCAGCTAACTGAAGGGTTATAGTAGTAAGAGAAATATCGGCTAAACCTAAACTTCTAAATATAGATAGAGGCATCACATTAATGCTCACTCCTAAATCACATAAAGCTTTTCCACATAATTTTTCTCCAATTGCACAAGGAATTGTAATGCTACAAGGATTTTTAAGTTTCTGAGGAAACTTTTTCTGAAGTATAGTGCTACACTCCTCACTTAGTGTAACTGTCTCATAATCCCCAAGTTTCCTTTTCTTGTTTAATATCTCCTTCATAAACTTTGCATAACTTGTCATCTGTTCCAAAGCTTCAGTGAAAGAAATATTTATCCTTAACTTCTTAAGTACTTTTAGGAATTTTGAAAATTATTTATCCAACTCATGCTGTCTAAGTCTTTGAGGAAATGGAGGTGGTGGTCTTTCAAAGTTAATTTTAGTTGGAGATAACAATTTTACCATATCTTTAGAAACATGTTCTTTAGGTCTTTTAGTTTCCATTATTTCTCTCACAAATTCTTTCTCTTTTCTAACCACATTTTATATCTCTCTTCCACTTCTTAATCGACAACTTCTACCTGTTCCTTAGTGTTCCCTTTAGGGTTGATCTCAGTGTTGCTAGGAAGTATTCCTTGGGGTCTATTTCTAAGTGAATTAACAATTTGTCCCAGTTGATTCTCTATGTTTCTAGTTGCAGCATCTTGACTTTGCAACTGGTTTTCCATTTGCAATACCACTTCTTCTATAGACATCTTCTTATCCTTAAATTTTTGATCATTTTTAAAGCCCAGTAGCTATGAAGGTCTATAGTTTGTGTTCCTCTGATTATTCTAATTTCCATTAAGATTAGCATAATTAGTTTCCCATTGTTGGATTCCACCCCCAGTAGTATGATTCCAGTAAAAATTAGGATGGTTCTTCCAACCTGGGTTGTAAAAGTTAGAATACGGGTTATTTATGGTATTTAAAGTCTCATATGATAAGTTAGAATCAATCATAAGCCCTAATGAACTTTCCTCACTTACTGGAGTAAATTGAGGTTGGTTCATTCCAAATTGGTCCAACTTCCTTGATATTGCAATAACATGAGATGCAAGAATTGCAACCACATATGTATCATGAACACTGGCTACCTTTTTAGGATTTACCCTTGTAGAGGGCCATTGAAATTTATTTGTAGCAATTTCTTTAATTAAAGCACATGCTTCATCATATGGTTTTGACATTAACGATCCACCAGCAGCAACATCAATTATGAACCTATGGGATCCTACTAACCCATTGTAAAAAGTTTGAATGATTAACCAATCAGGCAGAGCATGGTGTGGACACTTTCTTAAGAGTTCCTTAAATCTTTCCCAGACTTTGTATATTGATTCCCCTTCATACTAACAAAATGAAATAATATTGTTTCTAAGTTTAGAAGTCCTTGAAGGTGGAAAATGCTTAGCTAGGAATTTCTGAGTTAACTCCTCCCAATTTTTAATAGAGCCAGGTGCTAATGAGTATAACCACATTTTAGCCTTATCCCTTAGTGAAAAAGGAAAAAACCTTAGTCTAACAGCATCGTCTGACATGCCTTTATAAAGAAATGTAGCACAAAGTTCTACAAAAATTAATAAGTGTAAATAGGGATCCTCCAAAGGAGTTCCCCCAAACTGATTATTCAACACCAGTTTTATAATCTCTGGATTTAGTTCAAACGAGTTAGCTTCTATGATAGGGTTCTGTATACTTGAGTGAATTTCACCTATCATAGGATTTACATAATCCCTCAATGATTTATGATAATTTTTCAAGTTATTATTTTGAATGTTTTCCATTTCCGTTTCTAATTTTTCAAGTCCTTTTTCTTTTTTGATTTTTTTCTTTTTTTTCTAACTCGGGATCATAAGGCATATGTCCTACAGATCCTTTAGTTCGCATACCTAACACAACAAATAATATATTAACAATTAAACAAAAGATAATTTCAACATAAGAAAATATTTTCATAAACACCTTGTTTTTCACACAAACAGTTTCTTTACAACACTTTTTCATACAAAAAACACTTTTTCACACAAAATAGCTTTTACGACACTACAATATTCCAAGTCTAAGACTAAATACTTCAACAAAAATCCTCCTAAAAGTCAAGATCAACTGTTGCGATCCTCGACAACGGCGCCAAAAACTTGATCCCAGATATTTATGCTTACATTTGTTATGCTTTATTTTTTCTTTCAATTATATCTCTTTCTTTACAACGACACCAAAAACTTGATGTTGACGCAAATGAGAGTTTAATTGATACTATTATAAAATGGGATTTTACGCAAGTATATGTATCGTTATCAAGTAATATAGGGCTTTCTGATTAAGCCATGAATATTGATCCCATGGAGATCGCAGCTAATCACGACTACTTTCAAGAGAAGTTCTAGTCTACAATAATACGCTGTTGACCTCATTTTTGGTGAGGTCTGATCTCTCTCTCCTTAGTGCTTAGGATCTAGCCATAGGTTTTCCCTTTGACTATCCTAGAGGACTAGAAGTGGGATCCACCACTTAGAAATTCAAACACTTCTTGGCTCCCTTCAAACCCCACAATCTTTATTGTAAACCCCCAGACCACTTGGAGGGTTAAGATCAAATGTGGAGGTTTAAAGGATGAGTTCCTTTAGGACTCTTTGGCCTTAGGATTACCCTGGGTGGTCTGGTCCTGGTGAGTGTAAGCTTGCACACACCACACTCTCACACACATTATAAACCCTAAAACTACTTTCATCCAAACTCAACTCTCTGACTCATGTAGGTGATTCATATGAATGGACCTTAACCCCTAAGCCTCTCGCTAAGAGGGTTA
The DNA here is from genome assembly GCA_022702705.1 of Papilionanthe hookeriana x Papilionanthe teres. Classification (NCBI taxonomy): domain Eukaryota; kingdom Viridiplantae; phylum Streptophyta; class Magnoliopsida; order Asparagales; family Orchidaceae; genus Papilionanthe; species Papilionanthe hookeriana x Papilionanthe teres. The sequence goes on from CM040426.1 coordinate 117,981,450, forward strand.
GGAACAACATATTGAGTGCCTAAAATGAGTCCTCTCATGGCTCTTGTGAGCTTAATATGGCTTCATAGCTCAACCAAATGGTTTCATTTCACTTACACCTAATCAATCTTCATTTTTTCCAGATTTCAAATTTTTGACCCCCGGGACCCTAAACCCACCAAACCTACCCCAAATTGCTTAAATTGCCCTTACAACACCAAAACTATCCAAAATTTCCCAAAATTTACCCAAAATTCCCAAAAATCCTAAAAAATGTTTTGAAACAATTCTCACCTCTTAAACCCACCAAAATACCCCAATACCCTCCAAATAACCCCCAAATACCCAAATACCCTTTTAGCCCAAAAATCCAAAAAATTTCAAAAATTCCCAGAAAATTCCATAAAATCCCAAATATTCCCAATTTCATTTTGTTCAACTACACCATAGGCCAATTTTGTCAAATTAACCCACTTTTACCAAAACCCCCCAATTTGACCCCTTTTTTAACTTAAGTGGACCCAATGTCCAACCACGTCACTCCAATTGACCACAATTTTGATCCAATTCAATTCTAAACTTTAATTAAATATCTCCAATATTAATTTAAACCAAATCCAAATCCAATTTTATCAACATGTGGATCTAATTTCAATTTGAAGCTTAAAGCCCAATTTTGGCCCATGACCTAAACTGGCCCCAAACCAACCCAAATCAACTCCAATTAGCCCCAAGTCTTTTCTAAAACCTTCCTAACATCCCCAAAAACAAAATACTAACTTGATTTACCCTAAATTTTGAATCTAAACTTCACCCAAGCTTAACTTAAGCCAAAATTCCCTAAATTGGCCTAAACCAATCATGAACCCAAATAAGCCCAAATCTCAAAATTACGACCAAAACAAAATTTAAAACTCTTTTTTAAACCTCCATAAACATTTTACAACATTAATTTTACATCAAAACCAACATTAGCCAAACCTTAGCCCAAGTTAGCCCAATTTGACCCACATTGATCCTAATACTAAAGAGGCCCAAATTAAACCCAATTCAACTCCAAATTACGCCAAACTTGTTCCAAATCATTCATAAAACATTCCTAAACCAATTGCAATATTTATTTGGCACAATATTTTACAAAATTTTCATCCAAAAGTTTATTTTAAAACATCAAAGCCCACTTCCTTAAAGCATTTAAAAGCCCATCCCAAGACAATTTCAAAAGCCCAAAATTGACTCTAAAGCCCATATGACATTTTAATTTATCATCCATTTAATCAAAATCATTCCTTAAGTTCCAATTCCATCATCAAATAAATCTAAATCAAGCCTCATGCCAAAATACCCCTAAATTTTAAAAATCCCAAAATCCCTTTCTCATGCAAGTGAGCCAAGCCATTCCTAAGCCATGAGCAAGCCTTGTAGCCTTGCACAAGCCACAAGAGAGCCATGAGAATCTTAGGATTATCAACACCCCATATGTGGAAAAAGGAGGAAGGCCTTTAAGCACTCCTTAAAAGTCATTAACCATTCTCATGTCTCCCATAACCCATGCTTAAGCCTAATTGTACTTGGATTGTGACTTGACCCCACTAATCAAGCTGATCCAAATAACTTTTTCTTCAGCCAAAACCAGACTTGGGGAGGTGCACCTAGCCTAATCCATGCATTGGACCAAATTAAGCCAAAATGAATTCCCCCCATTCCATTTAAATCAAATTCTTTACACATGTCCAAAGCCAATTGAACTCACCAAACTCCAGCCCTGACCTCACTGGTGAAGATGGTGACCAATGCCTGGCCGGCCGACCACACGGGTCTCCGAGAAAACAACATGGCCGAGAGCTCAATGTGAGCCAAAATTTCAAATTCTCTCTTGCTGAGCTGTCCCAACCCTAGTGGGCACTAGAGCTCTTCTTCTCCTCCCCTGAGCAGCTGATCCCAACCTCCAATTATCCCTGGGAAGCCCTCCAGCCATGGCTATTTAAACTCCTCACCTACACGGCCAGAAGGTTGGATGCACTGGACCTTACCAAAACCCTGCTCAATTCATTTCAAACCCTTCTCCTAACATAGAGCAGTTCATCCCCACTGAAATCCAGCCCTAAAACCCCCCTCTGTGAGCTCAATTTCTGAGCTCAATTTTAAGCCCAAAACTAGGACACTTCACCACAGTGAGTCAATCTTCAAATTAATTGACTCTACACCTTCACCAGACCAAGAGGAGAAGTTCCCTAGCAAAAGCCCTCTCACCAGGCCAACCATTCTCTCTATCAGCCAAGTTTTGAAATTAGGCTTCATGGAAATCGAGTTTAGACATTTCACCAGGACCAGAGGCTTCATCCCTAGGCTCCTCCAGCTCCAACGAATGTGTCGAGCACATTTAGTCGAGGCTTCACCTCCTGAACTAAGGTGTGGAAACTTTTCTTCAACCCAAGCTTCTAGCGATTCTCCATTTAATTTGAGTCAATTTCAATGCATGTTAGCCGTATGGATAGACTCCTCTAGGCTAGACGAGCATGTGGGAAGAAACTGCACTCAATTTGGTTGAGTATCGAGTGAGATATTAAGTCTAGAAGGTGGACGGTTCTCGGGTAGGGGCACTTGGGGACGATGAACGGATGCCGTCCATTCACGTGTGTATTGAATGGACGGTTCATATCACACTGGATCAGGATACGGGATGAAACTACGAGGCCGCGTGGCTTTGAGGTGGAAGGCAGCGTAGAATGGAAGCGCGCCGAGTGGAGTTTCGGATCTGCCGAGGATGACGGGGTGCCGTGCTGGATAAGTAGATAAATAGGGTATTTTTTTATTTATTTAATTGCCCTAAACTTCAAAAATCCATATCTTTGTTTAGAAAAATCATAAAAATAAAATAAAAATACCCTCTTGCTCAGTGAATAGAGGAGAACAATGTGGAAAAAGAATTAACTTATTTTGATGAGTATTTTATTTTTAATTAATTATCTACTATTTTAAGTATTTCAATTCTCCATGCATGCATACAATTCACCATAGCATGAGACCATAGGGCTTTTGTAGCCTCTGTTCTTGGGAACATTTCTGAATTTTTCAAGACCAGAGGCTACCTCTATGGTTAGTTATTGATTTTCCAAATTTATGTGTCTGTTTTGATATTCTAATTCCAGTAATTAGCATATTGCTTAATAAATTCTAGAAAAATTAGGGGAGGTAGCCTTATGGTAGAAGACCCTAGGAAAATTATGGTTTGACTTAATTCTTTAAAAATAACCCTAATTAGCTTAAACACTCAAAATTGAATTTTAATTAATTAGGAGTAACCACACACCCAAATTACTTGAAAATAATTCTCTACTGTCATTTAGGATGTAAAGAACTTCACATAAAAATTTCAAGAAAATTGGAAATGATTTAATCCATTAAATGAATTAATTAAGTGACAAAGCCATTTTGAAAATTAAAAAAATTATAAAACCCAAAATACACTTCAAAAATTCACCAAATTGGTTTTGTAGGCTCTCTGATATTAGAGGAGTCTAAAAAAATTAAAATTGGAATTTTCTAAAAAATTTCATTTTTAATCAAATTTTAAATATTTTAATAATTAAAAATTAAAAAAATTACAAAAATATTAAAATTCATAAAAATGTCATATTTAGTCCTCTAATCACTTAGGAATCAATCAAATTTTTTTCCTAAGTCCCTAGGTTAAGATATTGAATTTTAAAGACTTATGACAAATTTTAATATTAAAAAATGAATTTTTAAACCTTCCCACTAAAATAATTCTAATAAATCAAAGAAAAATCAAAAAAATTATAAAATTTGTTTCTCTGACTTCCCTGAGGTCGGAGGGACTTAAGAAAAAAATAAAATCTATTTTTCAACATTAATTTTATTTTATAATTAATTAATAATAAATCAAATATAATTAAAAAAAATCACCAAAATTGGTCCAAGTGATCCGCTGGTCAGTAGGGAAATCCCATAATTTTCTTAAGGATAGAAACCTCACTTTGGTCATGTTGTTGAATTTTCATATAAGAAACCTCATTTTGCATTAAAATAAATATATCAATTAAATTAAAAATAGAAAAATCACATTTTCTTCTCTAATGTCTTAATTGACATATGAGTAAAGTAACATAAAAATTCCAAGTTCATTTGAGCTCAATTTAGTGAGTTATGAAATGAACAAGCCTAAAGGGGGCATAATGGTAATTAGGGAATGTTAACCATAACTAAAATTTAGGCTAAACCAAAGGGAGGGATAAAATATTTGAACTTAAATTCTTATTAGATGATTGATACTAAGGTAGTCAAAGGGGTAGAAACCCATTAATCACTTTCAACAAATCAAAATGAAACTTTAATTAATTAAATAATTTAAATTTTGGGAGAATAATTGAAATTTGGATTATTAAAATGGGGATATAATTTAGGAAGATTATGATCATTTAATCTAAAATCCCTAAATGAACCATTCCAATAATATTCAACTCTTAATCAATTTTAAAGACATGATGATCAAAATTAATAGTTAAAAGGGAAATAATAAATTGAAACTTAAAATATTAAATGATTTAACAATTAAATTAAATAAACTTAAAGATATTTAAAACTAATTTGGGATTAATTAAAAATCAAATTGGAACAAAATCAAGATATTAAAATTGATCTAAAAATTGTTTAAGACTCAAATCAAAATAAAATTTAAAACATTAAAGATCAACCTAGAACAATGCATGATTAAAACATTATAAATTAAATCATTTTAAAGCATTAAAATTAACCTAAATTAATATGATCAATTCAAACCAAATTTAAATTATCAAAATTTAATTAAATAAAATAATTTAAATAGCTCTTTCAACTTAAGTAAACTCAAAACACTTAAAAGAAAATCAACTTGAATTTTGGAATTAAATTAAAATTACCTTAAAATCATCAATCTAACTTGACATCAAAATGGTTAAATTCCTCAACAAACTAATCCCCCCCTAAAGACTTTTATTATTATAACCCTCAAATAAAGCATCAAGTGAAATGTCATTTCACTCATCGGATAATCAATTGTCAGGGTTCACTGAGCAAGAAGCAAAACTTAACTAAATCTCTTGAATGATTAATTCACTTGTACAATAAAATTTATTTGGACTTAAAATAATCTCAGAAGTATTGAAAAGATTTTTAGTACTCGTCCTAAGCACTTTCTCAATACGATGGGATGTTTTAGAAGAACAATTGAACTTAATTTTCCTTTGGTGAAGAAAATCATCCATAAAATACAAAGAACCTAGACGTCATAGGAATTGACTACCAGTAGGATTAGGATTTTGGCAGACAACCAAAACCTTTCCTTAGCTTTACCTAGGTACTTGTTGCAAATATTTAAATGCTCTGACATGTGATTTAAGTACAGCTCGGAATGACGAGAAGACTCTCCAGGTACGCTTTTATTTTATTGCAGTCTATTTACTTGCATTGCACTTTACTTCTCTTGCTTGATTAAACAAGAATGTCACCCTGCATGAAAACTGAAACTTTTAGGATAGCCACAAAACTGAAACCCAAAACTAAATTAAAAGTCACAACAAGATAAAATTCACTGCCACAACATTCAAAAGATAAAACAACTCAAAATTTAATCACAAACAGAACAACAAAACTACAACTACAATTAAATTAAAATGTCTCGTTGGATGATTGGGAATACCTCGGCTGATGTAACCTACGTGTTACTAACAAGATTTCTCACTGTCTAAATGAAAGTGTGGAACTCATTCAATTGAGTTTAGCAAATTCATTTGGACTAAGTGAATCTGATGAAAATAACGGTGCCGGAATGATGGAACCGTGGGATTTTAACCGGTGTTGTTATAATCAACTTTAAGATTCCTCTAATAAAACATTAAGACATTTGAACCCTAAAACTCTTCTAAACCAAAAACACTTCTCTCATCTCTTGATTTTCACCTTTTAAAACTAAACCTCTGCAATAACAAGAAGTTTGGAATATAGCGGGCAGCACGACCATCGTCATCAGCAAAACTCAGGTCTACTTCAGCAAAACCTTTTCTAGAAATAAATAACAAATCTATAGGATTTCGAGGTATTCCGCCTAGTGCAACATAAATCCTCAACTTTTCGTTAGGCATTTTGCATAATTGTGTTATGCAAATTAAGCCCTAACCGGTCTTAAGACTCCGAGATAGTCATTTGGTACGACATAAATCCTCATACCTTCGAGGCTATTTGTATGATTATGTCATATAAATATAAATCCTAATTAACTAAAATTGGCAGGATTGAAACATTAAATAAACTCTCAAATTGAAGCCAAATTATAGGATAGTTGGGAAGTCACTGAAGTTCACTTCGGGACTGTGACATCCTCTACTTCTCTTCCTTTGGATTCTTAAAATAAACTGTTCCAAATTTGAGTTATTCTTTATTGAAATTTGCAAAGTCCAATTATTTGAAAACCTTAAACTTTGAAATTCTTGAGAGCAAAATCACTGATCATTATCGAGAGTTTTCTTGAGTGTCTTCGGACATTTAAGATATAATTAACTATAGGGGCTTGCCCTTTTAGGGAACTTTAAGAACCCAGGTAATATAAACCATGCTTAATTCCTTTATATTAAGCAGGGGAACTTGTCGGCTTATAAAAATTGGTTCGCAGACCAAACGGATGTCATAAATTTTCTAGTTTATTTAATCGATCCCCATCATCAAGCAGTGTGTCTATTCTTCGGGATAGATACACGGTTTGTGGTGTGGTGCTCGTTTATATAAACTATTTGGGATGTAAGATCAGTTTGATTTCACATCTTAAAATTTTCAAACTTAAAGTTATTTTCAAAATCAAATGATTCTTTCTAAAACTATATATATATATATATATATATATATATATATATATATTTAAATTAAATTTAAAATCTAAAATTCGCCGATAATTTACGTAGGCGACCCTTTTTAAAATATAACACTCAACCTAAAAATACGCCGACACACGACCTAGCTTGGAAGGTCGATAAAGGTTTAGTTTTGATTATATCTAACAATTATCACTACAATACTACTTCTAATGCTAAACTACTTAATGAAAATCAGAAAGTGGGGTTTAGTTATATTAAAAGTACTCTTCCTCATACAATGAAATTAGTGACATGTGTAAAAGTAAAACAAGTAGTGAGAGAGATTGTCACAAATAAGAGCAATTATATTTTTTATGCTTACTTGGTTCTATAAAGAACATAGGATTATTTGATGATTTGAAATTTTGTTGATGGGTTAGGCAAGGAAGATACTAGCTCTCACTCTAGAGTTCCCTCTTCTCCCTCCACCTGGGGGCTAACATCTCATAACAAAACTTTTCACGTCAAACTAAATTACGGGCTTTAGTCTGTCACCCTAAAGTCCTATAATTCTACACTTCTTAAACATGCATATCTCCCTATTTATTTGCACTCAATTATATGGACTACATTCTCACCTATATAATATCATGTGATTCTTACTAATTGTTGACTGAGACAATACCGCGGTAGTTCTTACATGTTCTCACAACACATTTTAACATGCAAGTTGATCAAGTTTACATGTAAATGAAGAACAAAGTAAAATTATCACAATATATTCTCACTCTACTCAATTTTATATCCTGCACATGCATACTAATTCGTTATAAGAGGAAAGAGTAAAGAAAACTACTCACTACACATGGAGAAACAACAAGAACTTTTCATTGCACAAGTATTTAAAACTACATAAACAAACTACTAAATCCAAATTAAAATACAATGAAATACTTATCTCTGATGAAAATCAAACTCTCCTTGTATAGCAAAAGCAATCTCCTTGCAATCCTCTCCAAGAACAAAGTGAAAAGAAAATGAGAAATTCTCACACTCTCTCTTTCTCTCTCACCTTGTCGCCCCACTTCGGGCTCACGCCCAAGTGATCTTCTTTTCCTCCAAGTCTTCTTCTCTTCTAATCCTTCTAAATCTTCTTCCTCTTAAGAGTCAAGAGATTTCAAGAGAGTTCTTAAAATATCTCAAATCCATATTTATAATATCCCAAGAGATGCTTAAGTGCCTCTTCAAAATAGTCCAGGTTTAATGAATCTTCCAAAGGGTGCCTCAAGTGCCTCTTCAATCCAAGACAGATTTATTCAGTAATAACTCCTCACAATTTCTTCCAACTCTTCTAGAAATTCCATTTTATTATTTATAATGAATGCCCCTCGAAATAAGCTTCGCAACACATCAAAAATCGTCAAAATCCGAGTTATATTGAAGAAATTACGCCCAAAACCGTCACTGGCGCCTAAGCGCCATCGGGTTGGCTATTAAGCACCAGTGTCTGGCGGCTAAGCGCCAAATTTTGGTGCTTAAGCGCCATACACAGGTACTTAAGTGTCCAATTCGGCCTGTTTTAGCTCGGTATGCTCCGGTTTGACCCGTTTTGCTCCGGTATGCTCCATTTTGGTCCATTTTTGTTCCTTTTGCTCAAATTACTCCAAATTCTTCAAATTTTTTGCACCTGCAACCAAACACACAGGAAAACATACTTTTAAAGTGCAATATCATTATAAAATATGACATAAAAAGTAGTACATTTTTAGGCGTATCAGTGACAGGTCCAAATGGGAGGAGTCGTAATGATTTATTCTAACGCTTTTCTTGTAGGTGCCATTAAGATCCCCTCCTGCCAGACATGGAATATTTCACGTTGCATGATATAATGCATGCTAACTCTTTGGATGAAGGTTTTGTCCTTGTTTAGACTCTTACATGTAATTTTTAAATTCCCTAAGTAATGTCTATATTAGATAAGGTACGAGCATTGGTTCCAATGCATTTGACATACAAAACTGAACGGCGTAGACTAGGAGTAGAAACCTATATCATGTACCTTAAGTTTGAATCTATTTTGTTTTATATATCTAGAAACAGGTATGTATATGTAGAGCTTGACTACCTTTTTAACTTTTAAGACATATTGTCGACTTAGCGACACCCGATATGTACTATTATTTCATTTGGCTTGTTTACTTTTCTAATGCTCACCTGAAATGCAATTTAAGCTTTTTAAGGACCCTAAAATTATAATTTTTTAACAGGAAAAGATTAAGATTGATCAAATTTTAGAATTAAACTTGAAACCATTTTCAAAATTAGCATTGCATCTGTGCATGACCTTCAGACTGATTTTAAAAAGGGTTGCATGCATGGATATCACTCAATCACAAAATTAATTGGGCCTTCTTACTTAATGACCACTCATAAAATTAATGGCATGCATAGCCTACACGGGTGATATAAAAAAAATTGATGTCAACATAGCCACCATCCATTTGAAATGCGAGAGACTTTCTCTCTATCCTCACAGCTTGGTATAGACTTTAAATAACCAAGATGTTCCTATTTGAGATAACCATCTCTTTTTGACACACCCTTCAACTAGTTATCAGAAAGCATAAGTAAGACCCCTATTTATCGAGAGTATTCTTGGGTATCTCTCAATATATAATTAATTAAAGAGAAACGTTCCTTTGGAAGTTACTTTTGAATCGAAAATAAAAATGTTCTTTTTGACTCTCTTGTTATGAGTTGCTTACGTAAGGTCTCGTCTTTTTTGAATCCCAAAGTCAATGAATTTACTTTAATACGATTCGCTTATGATTCACACCCACCTAAAAATTAATTTAAAGATCTGAATGCCAACTTGATAAATTCTAGTCAAAATCACATACCCAGAAGCAAATTTTCGAAATCAACTTTCTATAATTAAAACTGTCATCAGCTCCCATTGCTGCAAGACCAATTCAACGAACACTCGATTGGCAGCTCAGCTTGACCTTACTTTAAACATTGTCCTTTCACCGTTAACCTCAATTACGACCCCCCACCAGCAAAGCTAATAAATAGCTCCCTCCAATAATAACCCCGCAATCCCTTCCTTTCTTCCACCCACTCTGAGTAAGAGGGCAGAGATGGCGGCTATAGCGCCTTCAGCTCCAGATAGACAGATGGGAGAGAAGATGGAAGGCGATCCAAATAATATGGGAGGCAGTAGTACTACTGAAACTGCTCAGAAGCAGCTGGATGCCGGAGCTCTCTTTGTTCTCAAGTCAAAAGGTTCCATAAACTACACTTCTTCTGCCTATTAAGTTAATGGATTCTTGATTTCAGATTCTGATTTTTAGCTATTGGTTTCCAAATTAGATTTATTTCATGCAATAATCACTGAAATTATATATCTCTCTGTCTGTCTGTCTGTCTGTCTGTCTGTATATATATATATTTCAAAAAGAAAATTGATATTTGACAGAAGATTAAATATCGATTTCTCATGCGCATTATAACCTCATGATGAGAGCCACATCATGTGCCTAAAATTCGAGAGCTCCCCGTCACCAGCATATAACGCGCACGCGCACGCGCACGCGCACGCGCACGCATACATATATATATTTTTTTTCTATTTACATTTCGACTTCTGATTTCAGTCTCTCTACAAGTGCTGAAGGATCTATAGCTGCCATGGTGATTAGACATTAATGATTGAGAGTTGGAATCACATAATTTTTAATTTATTATTCAACATTTCAAAAGAAGTTCTCCTATTCTTCGAATAGACCTTTAAGCACTGAAGTTTGTACTTTTTTATTATTATTAGAAATAGCTGTACTATATTATGATATTAAATCAAATAAATTAGTGGGATATAGAATTCAATATATAAATCTGCATATTCAATATCTAAATTCTAAATTTAAGAAAACTAATGTTAGTGAAATTTTGTATAACATTCAAATAATTACAGATGCTCATGTTCTCCTATATTATTATATAATTTCACAACTATATTATTAGACTTCAGGGCTACGTTTGGGGTAATTGCAGAACTATCCAGAACTTATTCGGATAAGTTTGTTTATCCTGATAATCTGCTGATAAGCAGCTGATCTGGATAAGTTGTCTGACTGTTTGGTTTGTGCGTTTGAAAACAGCTGATTATGGAAAAATAACTAACATGCCCCTGTTTTGAGTGATACTTTGAATTTACGCATATCTCACACCAAGTTCTTCATATTTACACATCTTTGTATTCTATGCATTAAAATGTAAATTTTACTTATAAAAAAATTAATAACAGTGCTATATTTGATGTGATTAAAGTATGAGATATGTACATATATATAAGTGTGGTTGCTATGTATATTTAATGCTAATGAATTTGTAGCCAAACAAAATAAGAAATGCAAAGAAAGATTAATAATTCAGCGGTAGAGATGAGCTAGGACCTTCGGCAGTGATGAGGTAGGACCTTCGGCTTCCTTCAGCGGCAGAGATGAGGTAGGACATTCGGCTTCCTTCAGCGGCAGAGATGAGCTAGGACCTTCGGCTTCCTTCGGCAAATAGGTATGGGATGAGGTAGATCGGCTTTCTTCGGCCAGATGATCGAGCAGGGGCCTTCGGCTTCCGTCGACAGTGCGAGGAGCGACGGAGGGCTTCGCCTGGCTTTCGGCAGAGGAGTGACGGAGGGATGACTGTGCGAGGGAAGGGAGGAAGATCGGGATGATCGATTCGGGGCACGGGAGTAAATTCGAACAAAAATGCGAATAAAAAAGCGGCACGCGGGGTGACCCTTGCGGGCCGCTTCTTTCACAAATTTAAAACTCCGTTTTTGAATAAGTTGGAGAAACGCGCAATCCAAACAGTATAGCGACGTTTTCAAAAACGCAATCGCACTTAGAAGCTGCCCCAAACGGACCCTTAATCACAGATTTTTAAGATTGCTTAGGTCATTATTAAATTTTGTCTTAAATATTAATTTTTAACTAAAAATAAGCTTTTAATTATATGTAGTAGAATTTTCTTATAAATTATAAACATTTGTATAAATTTTACTCATAAGAAATTAACATGTAGTATAAATGTGGAAATTTACGGCAATAACAACAGCTAAAGACACAGCATACATAAGCAAAAGAGCCGAAAGGCAAAAGATTGGAGGCAGAAAACTCTTCTAGAAAAAATGGACAAAAATTATTTGTTTAGCTATGACCATTATATAATAGATTTTAAAATTTTATTTCTTTTCAGAAAATAGGATTTAAAAACAAAATTATATGACCTGTTTAAACAAATAATAAAAGTCTGAATTAATTTTATTTTTCATTTTATTATGAAATAAAAAGCCTATAATATAATTAATTTAGCAACATAATCTTGATTATTTAATTAATAACTCTCATCATGAAAAAATTATTGCTTGCGTTCAGCGTACGCAAAATTGTGTCCGGACTCCAATTAGATAACGACACTGTTTGTGTCGGTCTCATTCCTCAAAACACAAAAATACAACCGCGGTTATATTCGAATATTCCAAAATATACCATAATACAACCGGAGAATATTCTAATAAAGTCGAAGAATTTTCGAATACAATGATGAGAATATTCGATTACAACCGTTGTTGTATTGGAATATTTCATAGTTTTATTGTGTTAACGGAATACTACCATAATAAAACCGGAGAATATTCCAATAAAACCACAGAATATTTGTATACAACCAAGACTTTATTTCTATCGAAAAATTCGGTCTAGTCGGGCCGCGTGATTAAATTTGCCAGTTGTATTATAGTAGTATTCCGGAATATTCGAATACAACCGCAGTTGTATTTTTGTGTTCTGAGGGATGAGGCCGACACAAACACGCGTCATTATGTAATTGGAGTCTGAACACAATTTTACGAATGCTGAAGGTACGCAATAATTTCTCCTCATCATGGCCTGTAAAAGGGTAATTTTGAAATACCAAGCATTTTTGAACATCCCAAAGAAAGATACTATGTGAAGTTGATTTCCTGCAAATTAGAATTGAGAACGTTATTTTTCAAAATATTTAATAATAATATCTAATGAAGTCATATTGACCAATATAGTATTATATCAAAGTCTTTGATGTGACTTTGTAAAAAGATAAAAAAGGAAGCAATATTTTCAAGTTTTTTTTCAAAGATAATTCTAACTAAGCTGGACCAAGTGTTGATATACAGTCTGTTTATTTTATCCTAACATCTAATTTGTTATTTTATTGTACGTATATATAGGTATTTTCTTAAAACTTTATTTATATTATAAATAAATTATATATTTTACTTTAACTAGATAATTAAAATCTTCTTATAAATTATTTAAAATAGTTATAAAATGAATACTAAATAAGAAAAAATAAACGTTTAAGGGGGACATAATTTTTAGTGTATTGTAAAATAGTAAAGATTTGGTATTTAGGAAGGATTATTCTGTCCCTTAAAAACCGATCACCCATATATACAAATTTGACCCAAGTTAGGATTCGAACCTGGGGCAGAAGGTACTTGCGCCGAAATTGCCATCCAACAGGCCACGGTAGCGCGCGCGCACACACACATATATATATGCCATAAGTCTTGGTATGTTGGTTGGCAGGTCTCAATATAAGTTCCCTTAGGTCAAGGGTTCTAGCATGGGGTTCTCAAATATTATGCACATGACGCAGACACCCCATCATAGATGCCCGAGCGTAAAAAAAATTGATATTTGGGGACCACCGGACTCAAATACTGATATATATATATATATATATATATATATATATATATATATATATATATATATATATATATATATATAATAAATGTTGGAAACAGTCTAAAATGAAGCCTTAAAAAAGTATTGTTCTCAATCTATTTCATATAAAAAAAGTCTAGATTTGGATTAAGTACAGTTGAATATATAAAGTAATCCCAAGGACCATAATTTGTAAACTGCTTTTTCTAATGCAAGATGTGAACTGGCTTGATTAGTCAAACAAAATTAATTAATTCCGACTATTAAAACTATTCCAACTTCCAAATAGAAAATTATAGTATTCGTTGGTCTAAACGTATTTAAAAAAAAAACAGTAAGAAAATGTAAATCCTAAATGACAAATACTTAGAAATTGATGATAATTAGCTCTGACTATTCTGCGTCGACTTAGAACGAGAACATGGACATGCATGATCCCTTTATGCTATGCTTTAAAATATATATTTGAAATAAGCAAAATTAGATCTCAAGATATTGATAATATTTTTTTTAATTTTTTGTCAGCTAAATTAAGTGACACTCACAATTTCATTTTTTTTAATTGGATATTTTCCGATTTCTCTGGGTTCATAAAAAAAGACGTGGTGGATTGATGCTGCCGACCTTTACTAATGTAAGAATTTATGATTTTATATTAAAATATTTTTAATAATTTTTGTAAAAGTCATAATTTCAAACGCAAGTATACGTATCGTTTCAAGTAATACAGAACTCTATTGGAGTCCGGTTATCAATCCCATAGGGAAGATTAAGTGAAAAATAAAATTTAAGAAATATATTAGATTTTCAAATTAAAAGTAATTATTATTTTTATTTCTTTTCAAAATTCAGATTTTTAAGTTTAGTTAAATTTCTACTAAATGTAAATAAACAATAATAAAGTAAAATGTTAATGCATGTATAAATAAAACAACTTTCTCCTTTTTCAACTAATTTAAGATTTTTCAGAATAATTATCATTCGTTGAGAACTTGAAATTATGGTATTGCGCTAAATAGAAGCATTTCTATTCTTTACCTTCACTCGATAGTATAAAGAACATTGGATAATCTATAGATCGGTTCAAGATGTATTATTAGTAGAATTGGTTAATCTAGGCTCACACTTCTAGATGTCCAAGAGTGGCTATGGTCGGCCCTAATAGTGACCCGCTCCCTTTCTATAAACCAAATTATTAGAATTTAGTCTGTCACTCTAAAAACTAATCAATTCTACGCCCAATAAACAATATCTCCCTATTTATTTGCACTTCACCTTGAATAACCCGCATATAGCCTTCGATTACCCAAGGATTCATGTGATATCTACTAGTTAAGAACTCATCTCCGGATAGGTTTCAGAATTCTTCAACGGGTTTTAACAATTCAAATGGTCTGTTTAAAAAGTAAATTAAGATCAGGTCTTAATATCATCGCAATAATTAAAAATCTAAAGTTAAGTTCTCTAACGAAATTAAATTATCTTATTATCTCTTCATAATTGAAAGGAGAAACAAAACTAACTACTCAGAACACATTGAATTCACACAACAAAACATATTTATAAAACTTTGAACCAAGTTACAAATACTTATCTGGAATGTTCCTTCAAGTGATCCGCTGACTCCTACTGACTCCTACTGACTCCAATGCAAAATAAAAGACTTCAACAACAACAACACTTGCAAACTCACACTTACTACTAAAGGAATTGAATAGTAACACTCAAAATAACTAAAATAAACTCACTAATTACTTAAGAATGTGGCTCCCTAAAATTATTTCAAGCGTGAGAGAACTCTAGGGTGCTTTGGGGCACTTTTCTCTGTAGAATTGACTCCTATTTATAGAGCTTTGAAAATGACCAGGGGTTGCTTAAGACACATCTTCAAAATTCGTCCAAATACAATGTATCTTCTAGAAAGTAACTGTGGCGCCTAGGCGCCGGACTCCGTGACCAAGTCTTCGCACCTCTTCATTTTGGATCGCACCTCTTCGCTATTAAAATTGTTTTCCCGTGTCCAGATGCATTGTATCACATGTCCTCTGTATTAGGAGTAACTTCCAGTCTTCTAGAAGGTCTGATAACTGCTTAACACCGTTAAAATAACTGCCAAAAGTCATAAAAAATCTTATCTATTTCTGTATTGAACTGGCGCTTAGGCACCGGATTCTGGCGCTTAGGCGCCAGACCTAAAATTTTGGAGACTTTGCTTTTTAGCTCTATTTCTGCTCATTTTTTTCCTTCTTGAACTCTTTTTTTATCACATACATCCAAAAACATAAATATACCTTTCATTAAAACATAATATCCTTAAGAATTGAATCATAAATAAGGCATAAAAATATGTATTTTTAAAGTGGATCACGAATGACAAGCGTACCTTTTCAAAGATTACATCTAGGTTTCATGGATTTTTAGAACTCATATATATATATATATATATATATATATATATATATATATATATATATATATATATATATATATATATATATATATATATATATATATATATATATATCATCTACATGCCGCCATTTGTAGCTTATTAGTAGAGCGAACTTGCTTTGAAAGTCGTAAGTCCTCTTAGGTCACATGTTTGAATCTCCCCGACCGGTTCTACCGGTAGTGAAGGCGATCCTCGAATTGTTAGGCACATGAAGGTGGCTGGAGGCTCGTATAATAGTCTCCGGACATTTTTTTTAATATATATATATATATATATATATATATATATATATATATATATATATATATATATATATGTAAGTATGTAAGTATGTATAACATCTCTAAACTTTTATATTTACTTGCATAACAATTAAATCTTTGAAATCACACCGTAAAAATCACTCTCTAAAATTTAAAAATTGAGACACACGTGCCTCATACGCATGCTTATAATATCAAAATGTTATAAATATAAATATCAAAATTTAGATTCCAATATAAGAATTCGGTGATAGTATGTAAATTACTATCGAACTGCTATGCTAAGGACCTTTACATTTTTTTTTTCAGAATTAGTATAAAATTTTAAATCATATTTGTTAAAATTTCTATATAAATTTTAACTTTTATTTTTAAATCTTGTTAAAATAATATTAGTGTTCATTATGTTATAATGCTTTGTTGAATTGTAAATCTATCGTCTGAATTTTTAGACGTAGATTTTGAATGCAAGATACCTCACTCGTACAAATGTTTTAAACTGGATGACTTTAGAGCAGTAAAAAGTTATAGTCAATTACTGATGCAGGATCATGGCTTCATTGTGGATATCATCTGACGACTTCAATAGTAGCGCCGGCGCTACTGAGCTTGCCATTTGCGCTGGCGAAGATGGGATGGGGTGGCGGGGTAGCCTTCCTCCTGCTGGCGACTGTCGTCACATTCTACTCCTACATTCTTCTCTCCGTCACCTTGGAGCACCATGCCCAGCAAGGCAATCGCCTGCTTCGCTTTAGAGACATGGCTCAATACATTCTCGGTTAGTCATTTTTTTTTTCTTTCTTTCCTTCAAATAATTTCTACTATTTCTTCAAATATTGGGATTGAAATGCATATCTTTATATATATATATATATATATATATATATATATATACAACAACAACAACAACAACAAAGCCTTAATCCCACTAAGTGGGGTCGGCTACATGAATCCTTTTTCTCCATTGCGTCCTATTTAGTGTCAAATTTTCGTTTAATTCTAATAAATTAAGATCATTTTTTATGCAATAAGCCCAAGTTTTCCTAGGTCTGCCTCTGCCTTTCTTAACATAAGTTGTATTTAAAACATCTACTCTCCTAATCGGATCATCAGGTGGTCGACGTTTAATGTGACCAAACCATCTAAGGCGACCCTCTCTAATTTTATCCGTCACTGGTGCAACTCCAACCCTTTTACGGATATATTCATTTCGCATTTTGTCTCTAAGTGTAAAGCCACTCATCCACCTAATCATTCTCATCTCGACAACACTTAACTTAACATTATGCTTCTCTTTTAAAGGCCAACATTCAGCACCATAGAGCATTGAAGGTCTCACCACCATCTTATAAAATTTTCCTTTCAGTCTAAGCGGTACTTTTATATCACACAATAGGCCGGACGCATTCCTCCACTTCAACCAACCAACCTGAATTCTACTATTAACATCCCCATCTATATCACCATCGCTTTGAACAATGGACCCGAGATATCTAAATCGTTCACACCTTTTAATAATTTGATCACCCAAAGTTACACTGCTGTCACTAGACCCACTATTACTAAAATTACAATCCATGTATTCAGTTTTAGTTCTACTCAAACGAAGACCTTTAGACTCCAATGTAGACCTCCATAATTCAAGTTTTTCCTGGACTTTTTCTTTTGTCTTATCCACAAGGAGGATATCATCAGCAAAAAGCATACACCAAGGTACATCCTCTTGTAAATGCCCAGTAAGACCATCCATAAATAAAGCAAAATCCTTGATGTAAACCAACGAAATAGTAAAATACTTGGTCAATCCTCCTTCAGTTCGAACACATGTAACGGCTCTAGCATACATATCTTTAATGACTTGAATATAAGTCATATCAACGACTTTCTTCTCGAGGACTCTCCAAAGAACATCTCCGGAACCTTATCGTAAGCTTTTTCTAAATCAATAAAAATCAAATGTAGATCCTCCTTATTATCTCTCGTACTTCTCCATCAAACCTCTCAATAAATATATAGCTTCCATGGTAGACCTGCCCGGCATAAATCCAAATTGATTATGAGAAATCTTCGTAATACGTCTTAACCTATATTCAATTACCCTCTCCCATAATTTTAAAGTATGACACATCAATTTAATTCCTTTATAATTTGCACACTCTTGTGCATCTCCTTTATTCTTAAAAATGGGGACCAAAATGCTCTTTCTCCACTCCTCAGGCATCCTTTTAGTTTTTAAAATAATATTAAAAAGTTTAGTAAGCCAGGAAACCCCCAAATCACCTAAACATTTCCACACTTCAATTGGGATATCATCAGGTCCAACAGGCTTTCCCCCCTTGGTTTTCTTTAAAGCCTCATCAACTTTCTTTTTGCTAATGCGACGGTAAAAATGAAAAGTTTTATTATTATTAACGATATTAAGATCACTAAGTTCAATCATACTTTCAGCATCATCATTAAAAAGTTTATTAAAATAACTCACCCACCTATGTTGAATATCTTTTTCTAAGAAAAGCACTTTTTGATTTTCAAATGCTTTAATACATTTTACTTGAGTTAAATCTTTACATTTCTTTTCTCTTTGTTTGGCTAGTTTATACATATATTTTTCACCTTCCTTAGTATCTAACATGTTATAAAGATCACTAAAAGCGAATTTTTAGCGTCACAAATTATTCTTTTACACTCCCTGTAGTCTGTTTTATATTTTTCCCGATTCTCTACGCTTTTACATTTAAACCAATTTTTATAGCACAACTTCTTATATTTTATCTTTTCTTGCACATTATTATTCCACCACCAACTATTTTTATTTATATAAACTTTTTCTTTTGATTCTCCAAGTACATCTTTAGCCACTTGTTTAATAGTATTAGTTAATTTTTCCCACATAACATTCGCGTCTTCATGAACATCCCAAATATTTAAATCTTGAATTTTACTCATAAAAATAATTTTATTTGTGTCTTTTAGGTGCCCCCATCTTATTCTACGATGTTGAATCATAGTATTCTTTATTTTACAACTCATCATCTTAAAATCTAGAACTAATAATCGATGTTGGGTACTTAATTGCTTACTTGGAATAACCTTACAATCCTTACAATCTCGACGATCTCTTCTTCTCATAAGAAAATAATCAATTTGTGTTGTATTAGATCCATTCTTATAAGTAATAAGATGCTCATCTTTTTTCTTGAATAAAGTATTAGTAATAATCATATCATACGCTAAAGCAAAATCTAAAATGGCTCTACCTTCTTCATTAATCGCTCCATAACCGTAGCCACCATGAATATTTCTGAAATCTTCTACCACTCTACCGACATGTCCATTTAAATCTCCTCCAATAAAAATTTTTTCTTCAAGGGGTATCAAGTGAATTAAGTCTTCAGATCATTCCGAATTTATCTTTAGAGCCTATATCTAAACCTAGTTGAGGAGCATAAACACTTATAATATTAAAAATCTTAGTATCGATAATAATCTTAAGTCTTATAATTCTATCTCCAACTCTATTAATTTTGACAACATTATCTTTCAAACTCTTATCTATAATTACACCTACACCATTTCTAGTACGACTCTTACCGAATACCATAGTTTAAAACCTAAGTTATCAATCTCCTTAGCTTTTTCTCCAACCCATTTAGTTTCTTGAATACATAGGATATTTATCTTTCTATGGATCATAATATCAACAAATTCCATTAGTTTACCATTGAGAGTACCTATATTCCAGGATCCTATCCTAATCCTAGTATCATGGACTAACTTCTTTACCCGCATCCATCCGTAATGTGGGAACCCTTGCTTACTTGACACTACACCCGGGCACCGGTGTAGCGGCCCTTATACACTTTTCACTGTATTCAGGCCATACAGCGCGTCGCTTCCAGGGGACGCCCTAGCATTTACACAATGATCAAAAGGATTCATGTCATGATTTTTTTTCGACAAGTTTTACGGCCGTCGTCGACTACCTAACGCAACCCTCCACTTTTCACATCCGGGCTTGGGACCGGCAACGACGATGTTATATATATATATATATATAAGCAAAAGATATAATTTATTGAAATGAAAAGGGTACAACAAGTGATATGGGAGAGCTCAAAAAATAGAGCTGTACCCATAAACAAGACTCACATAAATGACAAAACAAAGCAAGACATGTAAATAAGCAGTGCAATGGAAGGGGTCGCCTAAGTCTTCCTCTTCCTCAGGATCTTTCTTGAAGAATAGCAAGAAAATAAATTCTGAAGAGCTGAGCCCATGCCAGGACAAGCCGAAGTGTTGTCCAGTAATCCAAGCTGAAGATTACCCCTAACTTTTTCCTTTTTTCGAGAAGTGTAGACGTACCATTTTTCTTCTTCATATTCTTCTTCTTCTTCTTCTTCTACTGAGAACTCTTCGACATAATCAGTATGTTGTGCAGCGACACCTTGAACTCCTACTCTCTCAATAGACAGTTCTACCACAATTAGGGAGTCATCAACTAACTCCACCGTAATAGTAACTGCTTCACTAGCATTTGAAGTAGAGGGGTCTTAGTGGCAATCCTAATGTTGTCGGGAACAACATATATATATATATATATATATATATATATATATATATATATATATATATATTTAAAGGCCTCAAGGGACAATTTCATTAAGATAAAACAGATACAAGAGCTTGTGGATGGGCCCGAAAATTAAGCCCAACCCATACGATACAGCGCTAAACAAAATGAAGCTTAAGGTCATAAACAAAAAATTACAAAACAGTCATGTCTACGAACGAGAACGTGCTGCTCTCGCTCTGTTCCTAGGAGATCCATAAAGTAAACTCTTAACAGCTGCACCATTGCCATGAGTGATCAAAGTATCATCAACAAAAAGAGAATCGCCAGGCTTCTTCTTCCGTCGAGAAGTGTAAACCTGCCAATTCGCTGCCTCTTCTTCTTCATCATCTTCTTTTTATTCAGATGCTTCGTCTTCTGATGTCTGAATCTGCGAACACTTACCGGTGAGTCGGTCAGAAGCGACAGCTATGGTAGCCTCCTAAGCTGTTTGCACCGCAGGAGAGGGGGTCACCAAACCAGCTTGTTCAACAAGCACAGTGTTAATCACCGGAGAGGCAACTATAGTAGGATGAAGAGTCACCCCGACAGCCATGTCAGGCTCAGATTGTACCGTGTTCCCCTTTTGAACCAGGGCGATATCGGCGCTTTGTTGAAGAATCTCAACAGAGCGGTAAAGAAGGCTCGGAGGCCCTTTTCCTCGAGGGGTGCGACTGTAGCAAGTGCCCCTAGTGTGCCCAAACATTTTGCAATGCCGGCAAAAAAGAGGTTTATCCTCTACCACCACCTTCTGCCAAAACCCATCTTTGTCGTCCGTGATCCAAATTTGATCCACATCTGGGAGGGTAAAATCCCTCTCAACCTGAACCCTCGCACCATCAGACGATACCATATCATAAGTGTTTGAATCCACTCTCAGAGGAGTACCAAGCGCTTGACTAATGTTATATAAAGCTTTATGTTGGCACAAATGAAAGGGGAGTCCCAGAAGCTTGAACCACATAGAAACAACAGGAGGTTCCTTAGATGGGTCAAAATGCGGAGTCCATTTAATAATCTTCATATAGGTACCAAGCAACTGAGCTGATTGTTGAGCAAAAAATCTCACATAATCTTCTTCCTTTTGAATTCTGATAAGTAGATGTCTACCATCCAAAACTCCCAATCTCCAACCTCCAATGAAATTCAGATCCTCAAAGAACTTTCTGACCAAATCTATTTTGGGATGACCAAATTGGAATTTCCCAATTAGCGTGTAATTTACTAATACTAAAGATCACATAAAAAAATTGTATTTGCCTGAAGGATAAGTTAAAATTAACAACATTTTTATGTGATAATTAGGGATTAAGTTGCTTTATAAATGTTGAAGCCTGATTTGTTAATGGATTCATGTCACCAAAGAAAGAACGATGAAAGATGATGAGACCGGAGAATCTAGATAGGAAATAAAAAGAAATTGGTGTATTTTGAATATTGAGGGAAATGATTCCCTATAAACAATAAAATCCAAAACACATATGTGAATATCAAGGGATATATAATATATCTTTGTTTTTCCCCTAGCCCTCTCTGATAAGGCAAATGAGCTTGTAATCTTATACCCATAAGGAGCTATCCTTTTCTTTTGTGTCTTTATTATAATATATTCCTTGCAAATTGGGCTTTGCACAAATGCTTCCTTTTCTACATTTTATATTTGATAATCCTTTTGACGGACTATTTGGCCATGAGGTGAGTTGATGGGATCATTCTACTTGTTTGAGAGAACTTGTCATTGTGTTTCTTGCCTGCGCCAGGCTGGGTTTATTTTCCAAGAAAATTTAGCTTTGCTATATGGACGAATAATATTGGTTGATCATACTGGACAATATATCTAGATAGGCATTATGGCTAAACCGCCTTGCTAGACTGCCTAGACAGGTTAGTGTTATGACCCGAAGCAACTTCAAAGGCTTTTGTTATATATTTTGATTCTTCCATCTCTTTATCAGTAATAATGTTAAAAGAATAAAAAAATGATAATTTCTATCTTTCATAATAACAATATACATCATAGTGAAATTATTTGATGATTTAACAACTCTTTCAAGGTTTAGGCTCTCCACTATTTCTATATAAATAAAAGAGACATGACATTTGTTGAATTATTCTTGTCATAAGTCAATTTTTTCTTCCCAATTTTGCTCATTGGCTTTATCTTCCTTAGTATAAGAGTCGAAAATACCTCAAAAAAAAAAACTTCATGATTCTCGAGGTTGAACTTCTAGAAGGGTTGTTTAAGAAACATGCTAGGTAGGATGATTGTGTTGATATAAGCATGATATGTCTATGATAGTACTGCGTGAAAAGCCATATGCTAGGTGATATGACTCCTGCTAGGTGAAGTGACATGATATGCTAGGTGGTATGACCCATTCAAGGTAATATATAACAATGCTATGTTGGCTTTATAAGCTATTCACCTCCTCATATGATGTACCAATATCCAACATGAGCATATGAGGTCATATTCTCATGCAAGGACAATAAATATGTAAATGAAAATGCAAAATGTATTATAAGCTATTCACCAAGATCGAACCAGAGTAGGAAATGCACAACCCAGCTCTACTCACTTCTTCCACGCACCTCAAGTTCCTGTCATTATCATTATAACATGAGGGAGACCTCACTCTTGGATTTTATAAGAATGTCTTGCTAGGGCAATGAAAGAAAAAAGAAAAAAAGGGTAAGAAAGTGGATTGAGAGGAAGTGAGAAAAGTATAGTGTAAAGATGTAACTCATTTGATGGTTTATTATGAGGCTTGAGTTGGTCATGTCTTTTTCTACATGGTATCAGAGAGCCACGCTTAACAGCGATCGATCCATGGAATCCCCAAATTTATCCATGATCAAAACAAACCAATCCTCATCGATATCTTTCAACAACATAAAGGAAATTAGCATACCTGCATCACTCAAATTCTTATGTCAAATATCAAGACATTGTCAACCTCACCTTTGCAAAATGATGGTTATCAATTATGGAAAACTCAAATGCAAAAACTATTTAGAGCAAATGGATTTGAAGAATTTTTTGCAGAGAATTCCTCCATTCCTCCTTAATTTATCAGAACTGAATCAGGCAACTCAGAAGAAAATCCATATTTCAAACTTTGGCATCTGGTTGATCAAAACCACACACCCTCAATACTATCAACCATTGCAAATCAATTCTACCATATGTCCTCAACCTCAAAAGCACCACAGAGATTTGGACAACCCTCAAGAGGAACTTTTAATCAATAAATAGATCCTTAGTGATCCTGCTGGAAAAAGACCTCCAAAACATTCCAATGGGGAGCAATATCATGTCCCAATATCTAGAAAACATTAAAACTATAATTGATAATATTGCAACTACAGGAGCTCTGATAGAAAAAGAGGGCGTCATCCTCTACACATTGAATGGATTATGAACTCAATACCAGAGATTCAAAATCGTGATATGCACGTAGATAAATCCCATCAAACTTGAAGAAATCCAATTTAATAACAGAAACCCTAAAACAATAACCAATCATAGCTCTATACATAAACAAACCTGAAAACTCACATCCACACAAAAACACTCAAAATCAACTCAAACCTAACTACAAGAACGAACACCAATCCTCTCAATCCTCCTGATACCAAACCAACTCACACAAAACAAAAAAATAAATAACTTTCAAATCTTTCTAAAGCAAGGTCACTCAACATCACAGTGTTGGCACATGACCAACTTACAATACAAAACAAACCCATGCCCACATCACATGATACTCACAATAACCAACAATACCACTTCCAATCTTGGATCCTCTACACAGGTGCCACAACAAACCTCATAGTTGATTACATCGTTAGAACCATAAGCCATCTTAGTTGATTAAATCTTTAGAACCGTAAGCCGCAAATAAAACCTATCGATTAATATCATAAGTTGAATTGCTAGAGATCAGGTTTTCATAATTGGACTGGAGATTTAAATTGAAAAAATTAAGTTCAAAAGGACGGGATTTACAATCTGATGACGACATGTCATGGAAAGAGACCAAGACATAATAATGATTCAAAAAGATTTAATAAATTTGGACTAATTGAGTAAACTCAAAAAATAGATTAGGGATATTGGATTAGGCTGACATGGTCGATTGAATTCTAAGCTAAGGATGGAGTCGGGTATGAAAACATTTCAAAAATGAAACTTTAAACTCAATAGGAAATTATATGGGTGGACTAACCTAGAATTTGGGAATAACGTCCTTGGTCAAGATGCTCATGGCTTTTCATCATCTTAGGAATGTTGATATCCGTTGGCTATGACTAGCCTCATAACCAGAAATCCCCCTAAAATGTCAAAACAAGGATGACTAATAGTTTCAAGATAGTATGAAATTACTTCATCAGTAACCATGGATTACTTCATTCAAAGGTATTATGTCAAGTCTCAGGGAGTAGGTTTGTTATTTTGCATGTCCTAGTCTTTAGAACTAACTAGCTACCTAAACAAATCTAAGCTTGTATGGGGTAAGTGAATGGCCCTCGGTTCGGTGTCTAAGTTAACTAACATAAATTCTATGTCAAATGTACCTAGGATCAGTTCTCATTCTTTATCTTGGTGTGCTTTAAATATTTATTTGAAGTTCAATGTTTTAATTCATGTCTTATTTTACTCCTAGGTTTGTTGGTCATGTTGATAAATCAAGTTTTTATATGTTTTAATATTTCTTTTATTTGAGTTTTGATTTTTGATGTTTGTGGAGAAAATTGAGAAGTTTTCATCCTTGTTTTAATTTTTTATGTATTTTTTATGTTATTTTTGTTTTGTTTATGAAAATGAAATAACACGTATGAAAATAAAGCATGAAAGACATATGAAATAAAATATGAATTGACATGTGAGAAGTAACATATAGATTAACATTTAGCCTTGGATTAGACTTAGATTTGGTTTGAGTTGGGGTACACTAGGTTTCAGCTTAAGTTAGCTCAGGGTCGACCAATTTATGGTATGAGATAGTTGCTTTGGGCCTAAGATGGCTCTAAGCTAACCCAGGTTAAGTTGGTTTGGTTTGATTTTGCTCGGATTTGCTTGGGTTGACTTGGGTCGACTTGGGTTTGACTAGGGTTAAGCTGGGATGACCCTATTTAGGTTATTTTTGTTTTGGGTTTGATCCAGGATAAGCTGGGTTGGAGTTGGTTAGGTTGACCCGGGTTAGTTTTGATTTAGGTTACGCTAGGTTGACCCGGGTTGGTTTTGATCTAGCTTGACCCAGCTAGGTTGACCCGATTTAGGTTAATTTTGATTTGAGTTTGACAAATGTTACGCTAGGGTGACCCGGGTTGGATTAGGTTTGATTTGGGTTTAATGGGGTTAAGCCGGTTTGACCCGAGTTGGCTTAGGTTTGATTTAGGTTTGACTCGAGTTAAGCTGGGTTGACCACGTTGACTTACATATAGTGTGAGGTCAGGGTTATATCATATTTGGTTTAACTTTAGGTCAGGTCTGGGTCAGATCAGAACTGGGTTATTGGATCAGTTCTTGGTTGGGTCAGACCTAGCTCAGGTTTAGGTTTGGGGTCAAGTCTGAGTTTAGACAGACTTGGGTAAGGTTTAAGGATAGGACTGGTATGAGTTGGGTCAGACCTAGGTTAGATTTAGGATTTGGGTCAAGACTGGGTTTGGTCTAACCTGGGTTAGGTTTAGGATATGGGTTTGCTCTGGATTGGGTCATACCTGGGTAAGGTTTAAGATTTGGGTTAGGTTTTAGTTGGGTCAGAATTGGGTTACGTTTAGGGTATTTGTGAGGTCTAAGTTGGGTCTGACCTGGGTTAGGTTTAGGATTTGGGTTAGGTGTTGGTTGGTTCATAAATGGGTTTGATTTAGGTTTTAGGTCAGGTTTGGATTGGGTCAGTCCTCGGTAAGGTTTAGGATTTGGGTTAGGTCTAGGTTGGGTAATGCCTGGGTTAGGTTTAGATTTTAAGTCAGGGTTTGAGCTTAACTGAGTTGGGTTAGGTCAAGTGTTTGGGTTAGGTTTTGGCTAAGTGAATTTGGGTTAGTTTAGCTAAGTGAGTTTGGGTTAGGCTAGGTTCGGGTCAACCTGAGTCAAACCCAACCCAAGCCTAATCCAAAATTATTGAGTTGATTAAACTAGCCTAAAGCTAACTTGGAACTCAATGTAAGTAAATTCTTATCCTAGAAGAGGACTAGGAAGGAGACTTATTGAGAGACGATGGCTTGACTAGAGGAGGAGGCTTGGCGGATAACCGGTTCCCTTCTTCTTCTTCCTCTGCTCGGAGTAAGTACCAGAGAGTTTGAGTCAATCGTGTGGGTGTCCGAGGAGTGTCGGAGGTGGCCTATTTTTAGGCCCAGAAGGCGATTGCGAAGCCCTTTAGAGCCGTATGATTGCATATCACATCCATGTTGGAGATTAGTCTGACGGTTAGTGAGCCACGAACCGCTAGTGAAACGGTGCGATGATTTGTGGTTTGATCCTTGGACGAAGTACATATATCATTGGCGTGTGAAGACAATTTGCTTGGGCGTAGTCATGCCTAGAGCTAGCGTGAAAATGTTAAGGAACTTCTGAGCGTGGTCATGCCTGGTTCAGGCGTGACCACGCTGAGGAACTTTGGGGCGTGGTCAAGCCCAGTTGAGCACGCTGGACCAAAAATAGGACAGACTGCCTTTTATCCAATTTTGCTATGTCGAACCAATGGGCGATATCCATGCAAGTCCTATGTGACAAAAAATGAGGTCAACATCCATCATATCATATTCACCGACTAATTCACCGACATACTTAGAAAATCACTCCCTGTGTCCACGAACATATTCGTCTCAATCAAGTCGACTCTCCAACAGGATCCCTTAGTTCGAGAAGGGGTAAAGAGAGAAGAATCAAGCCATAACACATAACACATCTGAATGAGAAAAAATCATAATACTTAACACATTTGACAGCGAAACAAAAAAATGAAAAAGGGTATGGGGATTGAGAAAAAGTGAGAAAATCATAGTACATAACACATATGGCAGTTTATTACGAGGCTCAAAGAAGTCCTATTTTTTTCTACAAGATTGTGGTAGTTTCTTGAAATCTTTTTTTATGATTATTTTTCTTATACTTATTGATTCTCGACTGAGCGAGTTGTCTTTGGTGGCATTTTCTGTACCGTGTCTCTATTTTGAGCATTATTAGTAACACATTTATCTTCTTTCCCACACCTAGTTGTTCCTTCTACGAGTGTGCGTTTTTTAATGGGCATTTACATACATTCCACACTATTTTTATGTATTTACATATCTAACAACCAACATTCATTTTTATTTTATAACACTCAAATCTTTCCTGTCACATAAGAGATATCACAATAACTTTAAAAATGTGAAATACACATTTTCAACCATAGATAACATAGTGTGATCGTAAAAATCAAAGTTTAGGTATTAATTACATAAATAAGTTTGAATTGTGTGTCATATATGTATCTCTTCATTTTTTTAAAGGTAATGCTGCCTATACTTCTCCTAGAAAATTCAGACAAGTTTTTTATTTTTTTATTTTAATGTACACATGGTTGATGTGCATTAAATACAATGGATAAAGCTATTGCACTCATTGGATTGCGATTAATTCACATGAATGTTGTGCCGAACAAATAGTAATGAAATATTTGAAATATGAATTGTTTTGATGAATGAAGCATTACTCTTTCCGTTAGGAGTTACATTTAAAATGATAGAGATTATTAGTTGAGCACTCGTGCAGGTTCGTTTTGGGGCCGCTGCTATGTTGCTCCGATTCAGTTCGGGCTTTGCTTCGCTGCGGTGGTAGCTGGTATTCTGCTTGTAGGCATAACCCTAAAGGTTGTTCTTTGAATTCCTTATTTCTCTTTGTATATATATATATATATATATATATATATATATATATATATATATATATATATATATATATGTATATATATATGTACATGTATAATTATATCTATACACATACATATAGAATACGTATCTATGATATTTATCTTGCTCTTTCAAATACTTCATCTCCATATCTCTTTGGTCTTGCACTTTCTATATCTTTCTCTCTTTCTATCATTTTCTCACTATAACTCTATTTTACTCCTTTTTTTTCTCTAGCTCTCTAAACTCTCTTATTTTTCTCTCTCTCTCTCTTCTCTTTGCTTTCTCTTTAACCCTCAATCACTCTATGTACATATATGTATCTATACACATGCGCGCGTGCTCGCGCACGCGCACACACAAATATATAATATACTTTTAAGTAGAATAAAACAGACAAAAAATTCTTTCTATATCAGTCTATAATATTAAGATTGCTTGAAATTCTTTCTCGAGAAGAGTAGAGGCATCGATCTTAGCCAATTCAAAATTTTCTGAAGAGAAATTGAATCGATCAAACATTGCATTAGAAAATGATGTAGTGAACAATAAAAAAAAAAAATCCTTTTAACCCAAATTTTTTATCATCAAATTTAACTTTAATTTTAATTGAAATTTATTTAAATCATAATCTTAAAATGGCTCATAATGAGTGAAGATTTTTTTTTTAATTATTATTATTTTTTTAGTTGATATCAAGTGATATTCTGATAGTATTGCAATATCACTTAAATACTAATAATCCACGCATAATTACGAATATCCTATGCAATACTTCTTCTTTAAACTGCATCAATCCAAAACCATTTTTCCCTCTTTACTGTATCTCAAGCTCCCACATCCAATTACAAGGAAGTTAATAAAATAACCATACACCAGGAAAGATGAAAAAGATATAATATTAACTGATGATATTTAGGACTAATCTTGCATACATATCACAAAAGTTTTACCTATTTATATACCAAATACTTAAAATCTTTATATTTATTTATATAATACTATGAATATTTAAATCATATAAAAGCCTATGCATTAAAGCTATACCGTTTACCTCTATATTAATTAATATTAGTTAAGTTAGTTAATGTTAGTGACATTATTTGAGGCGAAGGCTTTTGTTATAAAAAGTTAAATATTAGACTTTTATATATAAAAGAATTTTGTACGTAGTATAGCTAGCTTAAATAAATATTTTATTGGTTCATCTTTTTGGTATTGTAGGCTGTGTACTTACTAGAGAAGCCAGATGGAACCATGAAGCTGTATGAGTTTATAGTGTTTGCAGGATTATTCATGTTGGTACTTGCACAAGTCCCCTCCTTCCATTCCCTGAGGCACCTCAACCTCATCTCCCTCATTCTATGCCTTGTCTACAGTGCTTGCGCTGCAGCAAGCTCTATCTATATTGGCAAGTCCTTCAAACTTATTTCCATTTTATTTGGTTATTTTGTCGAAATGCTTGATTATATTGTTCCTTGGAGAGTATATAAAATTATACTCTAGATTATTGCTGCAGAGTTATACATGATGGATTGATCTAAGATGTGGGACTATTTTCATAGTTGTTTAATAATTTGGGGTTGATGGGTGCAGGACATTCTTCTCGTGCTCCACCAAGAGAATACAGCATACCTGGCTCAGGCGAAGACAAACTTTTTGGGGTTTTTACTGCAATATCTGTAATTGCTACAACTTATGGCTGTGGGATTATTCCAGAAATTCAGGTGAACACACATAATCTCTCTCTCTCTCTCTCTCTCTCTCTCTCTCTTTATGTGTGTGTGCAAATGGTCAGGTCTCAATATTCTTTTCATCATAATGAAACTACTATCAGTTGATATGTATATATTATATATTTGTTGCTTTAGGTTTCTTAAAATAAGAGTGCATTTAAACTATTTAATTTATTTAGTTTGAAGATTAAAAACAATAGTATTTATATATCAACATTAAAAACATTAATGGATCAATTTAATTTTGGAAATTAAATTGAATCGGACTGAAGCTTAACTCAGACTGGCACAATGGTGAAAGAAAATAAGTAACTTTAACTAGAATCTAATTACAATAGGTTTAAATAAAATATGATATTTACTAAAATTAATAATTTTGCCATTCTGTAGAATGCTAGCATGATTGATGCCACCTTCTTATGTCTGTTATGCGAAAGAAATGTGGAAACGAAGAAATTAACACAATAACAATCAAACACAAAGGAATTATGTGGTTTGACATTAAGTTGATTCGTCTATGTCCACGGGGAGGGATATTCACTAGCACCGGATGGGAGAAAGAAAAAAGACAGGGAATTACAACTCACACTTCTCACCATAACTCTCTCATAAGCCATAAGTCCCTTTTATAGAGGAGGACTAGAACATACAAGCAAATGAAGCAAAAAGTTAATTACCCCTAATTATAATAAAAGCCATAAATACAACAATTTTCACTTCATCTCTTACTTTCAGATAAGTGAGATGATCAAATGAGCTCCAAACTCCAATTCAGCTTCACCAAGTTGATTGCATATGTACCCCCTGACCCTCAATCCGCAGCAATGCACCAAAAATTTGGTTTGCAATCACCAAACAATGCAGTAATTTAAGCTATAAAAATATGTTATAGTCAATACTTTGACTCAAATAATAATAGCGGCTAGTGTATATAAATATAATTTTATGGAAAATATTTTACACACTAGGAGTACTACGCAAGTATACGTATCGCTTCAAGTAATATAGGGCTTTAAATAAAGATTTCAGTATCGATCCCACGAGGAGGATTATAGATATTTTTTAAATATTTTGATTTTATTTTTATGTATTTCTTTTAAAGTTAAAAAGTTGATATTTAATTTACTAGATGCGTAAATAAAGCAGTGATAAAGTAATGATTGATGTAAATAAAAATAAACGAAACAACTTTCTTCCTTTCAATTAATCCAAGACTTTTTAGATAATATAATGTTCGTGGAGAATATAAATTTATGGTATTGTGTCAAATAGAAACATTTCTATTCTTTACCTTCGCTCGATAGTATAAAGAATATTGGCTAATCTATAGATCGAGTTTGGATGTATTGCTTAGTAGAATGAGTTAATCTGAGCTCACACTACTTAGATGTCCAAGGTGGCTATGGTCGGCCTCTACTAGTGACCCTTTCCTTCTCTATAAACCAAACTACAAGAATTTAGCCTGTCA
Organism: Papilionanthe hookeriana x Papilionanthe teres; assembly: GCA_022702705.1. Lineage (NCBI taxonomy): Eukaryota > Viridiplantae > Streptophyta > Magnoliopsida > Asparagales > Orchidaceae > Papilionanthe > Papilionanthe hookeriana x Papilionanthe teres. The sequence goes on from CM040426.1 coordinate 118,013,471, forward strand.
CTCTAAAAACTTATCAATTCTACGCCCATTAAATAATATCTTCCTATTTATTTGCACTTCACGTTGAATAGCCCGCGCAAGACCTTTGACTACCCAAGGATTCATGTGATATCTATTAGTTAAGAATTCATCTCCTTCTAGGTCTCAAAACTCTTCAACAAATTTTAACAATTTAAATGACCAATTTAAATAGTAAATTAAGATCCGGTATTAATATCATCATTATGTTTAAAATATATATAGAGTTTTTAATTCTCCAACGAATTTTATATTATCTTATTAATCTTTTCATAATTGAAAGAAGAAAGTAAAGTAACTACTCAGAACACATTGAATTTAAACAATAAAACATATAAATAAAACTTTGAATCAAAATACAAATACTTATCTCAAGTGTTTCTCCAACTAAACCTCTGAATTCTTCTGACTCTAAAGTAAATAGACTTCAAAAGCACCGACTCTTCAAATATTCTTAATACAAACTCTAAAATAAACTCACTAATTAATAAAAGAAACTATAAATATGACCCTTAAAATATTTCTCTAATCTCTCTCTCTAAATGGAACTATGGGGCTATGTTGGGCGTGGGTGGTTTTTGGTTGGTTTGTGGGCTTGGGCGTGGGCGTGGGCGTGGGCGTTTTCTCTGAAGGAGTAGCCTCCTATTTATAGGCTTCAAGGGTTATCTTGAGGCACCTCTTCAAAATGTGTCCATGTTCATTGAATCTTCTAGAAGGTGTGTTTGGCGCCTAGGCGCCGGAATCTGGCGCCTAGGTACCGGACTCTGCGTCCAGTTCTTTGCTTTGGATCGCACCTCTTCACGATCCTAACCGTTTCCAAACGTCTAAATACAACACCGTCAAAATAACCGTCCAAAAGTCATCAAAAATCTTATAGAATTCTGTATCGAACTAGCACTTAGGCGCCGGATTCTGGCGCCTAGGCGCCAGGCCAATTATTTTGACAATTTTGCATTTTGGCTCCATTTTTGCTCATTTTTGCTCCTTTTTCATCTTTTTTTCCTTCTTGGACATTTTTGCATCACATACATCCAAAATAAAAAAAATATCTTTCATTAAAGCATAATATCCTTAAAAATTTGATAAAAATTAAGGCATAAAAATAGGTATTTTTTTCATGGATCACCCCCCTTCCAAAGGGATCAAGTTTAGTGTAATTCTTTAAAATGCCCGACAGGAAATATTTGCTTTTAAAATTCTTGATCCAAAATAAAAAGTTCTCTGCTTGAATTCGCTTTCTGATTTGAACCTATCTAGTTTGTAGTATAGATAAGTTTTCCTCTTTTATATAGAATTTGTTGAGTTATAAATTATATAGGAAAAATTGGTTAAAGAGTTTATTTTGTTCATTCCACCAACGAGTATTTATGCACAAATTTACCTCAAAAGTCATGAGCTTGGATGTTCATTAAAAATCCCGCAATAGATGAAATTCTGGACTGGTAGTATCTTCCTTAGCATGTCCTCTGGATTCTCCTTCGTATTCATCTTCTTTAACAAAACATTGTCATCATCAATCAAGTCCCGAATAAAATGATACATCACATCAATGTGCATGGTAAGATGATAATAAACTATATTTGTTGCCAATAATATTGCACTTTGACTATCATAGAACACTGTCAGAGACTCTCTAATTGACTCACAAGTCATCCAATAAGTATATGTGTGAACATCGATAAAAGATACTAAGTATTTTTGCCTGTTGAATGGTGTTATCTTTGTCGAACCCCAAATATCTTTGTGAACATACTTTTAAATATATTTTGTATTGCGGATGACAGTGCCAAAAGATATCCATGTCTTCTTACCAAATACATAATGTTTACAAAAATAAAGCTTGTAGATGCTCGCTTCTTTGATCAATTATTTCTTCAGCAAAGCCTGAAGTGAAGCCTCTCAAACATGAGCTAGTCGCATATGCCACAACATAGTGATGTCAGAAGATTTATCAACGACAACAGCCGTTCCAGTCACTGTACTACCATGAATATATTAAAGGTTGTGATGACATTCATAAAAACCATTGCTCCACAACACATTGTCAGAACGCTTGCTTCAATAACTACCTTATAGCCCTTAGACTCTAAAGCCTCAACTGACAGCAATTAATTTTTAATATATGGAACATGTTTAACACCAGTTAACTCTCTCACAGTACTATCATGCATCTTGATAAAGATACTCCCGACATCAATAGTGCGAAAAGTTTGATTATTGCTCATAGTCACTACACTGCTATCCAATTCCTTGTACGTATAGAATCACCTTCGATGGGAACAAATGTGATAGGTAGCACCAATGTCCAGATTATATGATGAATCATCTGTTAAAAAACTGCGAAAAACTATAGATAATGATACATTTGAATCCATCTATTTACATTTTCCCATTATGATATTGGCTTTCGCTCCTTATACAACTTCCTCTCCCTTCTCCTTTAGCTTCGAAAATCCTTTCTTCCAATGACTACTGTCTAAAAAGAAAGCTAGCACACTGATTTTTCCCAAGACTCTGCCCACGAGACTTGCCCCACTTTTGAAAAGTTTTGTCACCGCCATCTTTCTTTGCCCAAATTTTCTTCTTTTTTATCTGTCACTTTGGAGTGTAAGTGCCTAACATGCAAATTTAACGTAAAAATTTCAAAAATCGGTTGTTAATGGTAAAAAATAATCCCGGTGATCACTTTCCAATGATTAGAGTAATAGAGAATGGTTCAATTGAAATGGTTGTTATAAGGCGGTGTATGATTTATTCTTTTGAAATTGTTGAGTAGTCAGATTAGATAGCGAGCTATCCTTAATAAATTTGAGCATTGCGTTAGATTAATTGCACGTAGCTTAAATGTTTTTATTAATGTGTTAAATTTCATCACCCAAAACTTTCCACCAATTAAAAAAAATGATTTAGTTCTCTTACTAATGTTCTCATGAAGTGCGATCTAAATATGTACCATATTATCATCTAATCTACAAGTTATTCTTTCTTACATATGAAATATATCCTCAAATGTATAAGGCATGAATGTAAACAACAGAGAAATTTTATTGAGTAAATAATATATAGAACATACATACAAAAATACATACATAATATAAATATATTCATTAAATCCAAATAGATCGGTTCATGCCTAAATGATAGAGCCTAGGGATCAAAAGAGAGAAAGTGGAAGAGGGAAGAAAAAGAGGAGTAGAGCAACACTTTCCTCAGCTGTTCCGGGACTCTTTGACCTCTTTTATTAGTTGAAAATAGATGTTACAAGAGAGGGGAATGAGAGAGTCCCCCAACATAAGGATTTTAGAGAGAGGAGAGCCTAAGGTCCCTAATACATATCATGGGTCTTCTATTTATAATAAATAAATAGGAGAATTACAATATTATATTTTTTTCTCTTATTTAATGCAGGGTATTTTTCCTTCATATCCTAGACCATCAAATTGTCTCAAGATCCATACAGATCATTTTAGGGTGTACATATTAAGTTCCTCAATTTTCTTTTTTCTTGATAGCAACAACTGCGATAAGAACAAATGAATTTATAAAGAAAGTACATGAACGCATGAATCAGTAATGATACTCCCTATTAGTCGATTAGTCGTTGGATGAACTTTTGGGATGATTTTCCCTTTACTGCTCGTGTCTTTTCGTTATTGGTTATAGGGATCATTTTCATGGATGAGAAGAATTTTAGTATATCAGTTGAAGCTTGACCGGAAGATCTTAGCATCTCGAATAACTGCTTTCGTTTGGTTGGATAGCTTGTGGGTCTACGGGTCTTTCTTGACGATATAGCTGATCAATTATATTTGTGGGTCCGACCGGACAAACTTGGAGCCATGAATGACAACTTTTGTTTGATTGAATAACTTGTTGGTTCAGCCAGACAATATTGGTGTCACAACTAACCGCTTATATTTGTCTGGATGGCTTATGTTGTTACTCTATGGGAGGAGGCCGCCTACACCTCTCTGAGATGATTGTCGTTGTACACTTCACAGAGTAAGTTGCTACCAGACAAGGAACCATATCTAGATTTTTCCAATAAAACATATGATTCTTGAGCTCATTGTGAGAAATTTTTTGGGCTGACCCTTACTACCGATCAGACATTTATAGCCTTATTGTCAGTTTTTTTTTTTCAAGCTATTGGACATATATGGTGTCATTTTCCATTTTTTATGTTTTTTTATCGATCCGACATCTTTTGCATTGTTGTTGGTTTTGCTATCAAGTTCAAGCCCCCCGAGTGTCGAGTGGCTCCTATAGTGCTTGAACTTCTTGAGCCCGACAAGTCTTGACCCGAGCTTTCACATGCATCATATATAATCTTTAAGAAAAATAGCATGGTTATGCATAAAAAACAACCACCAATGTATGCTAGAAATAGTTAGATTTCTCTTTGAATAATCATATTACTTTGCTAATATATATTTACGTATTTGTAATAAGAGCTACAAGGTATGAATGTAAACATATATATATATATAAGAATTGATTGGTATTTATGTAAATAATTTTAACCTTTTTTATTTTTTTAAAATTTTTGAGGTGGTCGGCTCAGTTGGTATCCAGTTGGAGCAGAAATGGCCAACTAGTGAGGCAGCTGATCGAAAAATAAACTAACAAAGTTTATGGGTTAGATATAAAGAGAAGAAGGGGTTGTATGTGAGTAAATCTTTCCTGATTTGAAAGGACCGATTGGAAGCAGATGGTTAGTCGGAAGTTAGTGGTTGGCCGGAGGCAATTGGAGTAGCGGACGATCGTATGGGAGAGTGTTTTGTTGGAAACACAAATTAACTAAGCAGTATGTATGTAAATATGTAAACACCTAAGAATTGCGTGTTATTTATGTAAATCTTCTCTGATTTGAGGTGGCTAGTAGGAGGCATCCAGCCGGCATGTGAGGGCAGGTGACTGGGAGGAAGCAATTGGTCGGTGGAGGTGGCCAGAGCAATGGATGGTCTGTTAGGTATGGCTCATATACCAGTTAAGGGACATATGCTAGATCGGAACGGAGCGAGCCAGTGGAGCGAAGTGAGCGAACGTAGTGGAGCTCACGAGCGGAGTGAAGAGGAAGCATCTGTCCAATCAGGAGAGTTTTGTTATGTGGGCTGGGAGTGCAGGGGAAACGCTCCCGCTGTACGGTACATGGGTAATTTTATAATTACATATTGTACGACAGGCTATATATACGTTGTATAGTAACCCTAGAGGGACTTATACTTTTTTTTTAACAATGAAAGGAATGTTGCCGCTCTGCTTCCGAGGACATAGGCATCTTTGCCAAACCTCGTTAATTCTTTGTGTTCTTCTTCTAAATTTGTATCGATTTACGTTTTTATGCTCTAAATTTTTCAACAAGTGGTATAAGGGATATGTTATAGGTTATAAAAGAGCTCGCTGTAAGAAGAAGAAGATTTGATGGCGACCACTGCAGCAGTATTCAAAGAAAAGATCGGAGAAGAAAATTGGAACAGGTTTAGCAATTTCCACATAGGAGATACAGCGAAAACTTCAGCGTTCTGCGCAACTTCTTACGTTTGCCACACAAATGTTGTGAATTGCGACCAGTTGAATTCGGAGCTTTGGCCGCTTCAACAAAGTTCGGCGACACAGGTAGTGGAATCATGTCTAGATCTGCGAGTAGGCTTCATGCTACAGAAACTTCGATATTATGGCAGAGGAGTTCACGACAGATCCCATTCACGAATCAGGACTCGGGCTTCTTCCGCGATAGAAAAAGTTCATCTCGCTACATGAGGTGTTCGAGCGTGGGTTATTCGCACGAAGGTTATCTCGCAATAGAAGAAGACCGAGTTCGTGACGTTTTTGCAGAGGATTTCACGAGTTGTTCGTGACCGGGCAGAACCTTCAGCGATCAAGACAGAGGAAAACTCTCAGTTCTGAGAGGGATTTAAGTTCACCGATTTACTATTTTTCTTCTTGAATCAGTAACATTTTGGGAAGAAATTATGGGTTCAACAAAGAATTTCATACAAAGAAATTTGGTGAGTTAATCAGCAACTGAAGAAGATGAATTTACAATAAAGTTCGTGGCAGTAGTAATTTCAAATGACAACTTCTGGTGTAAAATTGGAGGTGGTGAAGTTTGATGGATCCAAAAATTTCATATTGTGGCAAATGCGGGTGAAGGATTTGTTGGAATAACAAGAAATCTTGAAGGCTTTGAGGGCAACAAAACTAGATGTCATGGAGGATGAAGATTGGGAAGAATTGCAATAATGAGCGATATCAATCATACGCCTATGCCTGACATATGAGGTTATTTATCACGTGCTGAATCTAAAATCTCCAGGAGAGGTTTAGAAGAAATTAGAAACTCAATTTATGTCAAAATCTCTGACGAATAATTTGTATCCGAAGCAAAAGCTGTATGGGCTGAAGATGCCATATGGTTCTGATCTGGCGTAGCATACGAATGGCTTCAATCAAATAATCACATATTTATCACAGCTTGATGTGGGTACTGAGGATGAATACCGAGCAATGATTCTGCTCTGTTCATTGCCTTTCTTGTATGAACACTTGGTGACTACTCTGACATATGAGAAAGAAACTATCAAAGTTGATAATATTACTGCAGCATTGTTGGCTTACAACCAACGGAAGCAGAATGTAGGGGAAAGCTCTCATGGTGACAAGTTATATGCCAAGGATAATCAGGATCGTGAAATGAAGAAAGAGAAGGAGATTCCTGGAAGGTGAAATTCCAGATCAAAGTCTAAAGCAAAAAAGATGATTCATTGCTACAAGTGCAAGGAGCCAGGTCATATGAATAGAGATTGTCCAAAGCTCAATAAGCAGACTGAGGAGAAACGTGATGCATCATCTAAGTCAGTAAATGTGGTGTAGAGTGATAATTTAGACGCCAGTGATGGTGATATGATTTTAGTTTCATCAACTTAGTTCACAGATGCGTGGATTCTTGATTCAGGATGTTCTTATCACATAAAACCTAATAGAGAGTAGTTTACTTCATACATGTTACGTAATATTGGCTCAGTCTATTTAGGTGATGATAGATGCTACAATATTGTTGGTATTGGTGATGTCAGGATTAAGATGTATTATGACACTGTTAAAATATTATGTGATTTCAGGCACATTTCAAATTTGAAGAAGAATTTGATTTCCTTGGCACTCTACATAGAAATGATTTTATTCCTAAGACAGATGAGGATAGGAAAACCATAAAAACTGTTAAGGGTGCACCGACTGTGATGAAAGAAAAATTAACTGCAGGTAATATCTACAAACTGTTGGGGGGTACAGTTGTAAGTGGAGTTCATTTTGTTGAGTCATATAATGATAATACAAAGCTATGACATATGCGTCTGGGTTATCTTAGTGAACGTGGGATGTCTGAATTGCATAAATGGAATTTCTTGCATGGTGTTAAAAGTTGTAAGCTTGATTTCTGTATGTTATGTGTTCTTGAAACGTGGGATGGCTAGAGTCAGTTTTATGACTGTAAAGAATAAAACTGAAGGGATTCTTGATTATATGCATTCTGATGTATGAGGCCCTACCAGGGAATCATTATTGGGAGGATCTCTGTATTATTTTACATTTATTGATGATTTCTCCATGAATGTTTGGGTGTATTTATTGAAGTAGAAATTTGAAGTATTATCTAAATTCAAGCTGTGAAAAGCTGAGGTGGAGAACCAAACTGACAGAAAGATCAAGTATTTGAAGTCTGATAATGAAACATAGTACACAGATTCACAGTTTCAGAAGTTCTGTGAGGAACATGGGATTCAGAGACATTATTCAGTGCGAAAGACACCACAACAGAATGGCTTTGCAGAAAGGATGAACATGTCTTTAGCTGAAAGGTTAAGATGCTTAAAACTGAATGCGGGGCTTCCTAAAAGATTCTGGGCAGAGGCTGTGAATATGACATGCTATCTCATCAATAGATCACATCAGACATCATTGGGTGACAACATTGCAGAAGAGGTATGGACAGGTAATCCAATTAATTTTGATCACTTACGAATTTTTTGTTGTCCTGCTTATGTGCATGTACATGGAGATGAAAGATCAAAACTTGATCTAAAATCCAAGAAGTGCATCTTTCTAGCTACAAGAAAGGTGTGAAAAGAAAAAGTTTTGGATCCGATTACAAAAAAGATTGTGATCAGCAGAGATGCAGTTTTTGATGTTCAATTCATGTTGCAGCATAATCAGGACAAGTTGTCAGGGAATAAGTCTAGTTCAGATACAATGCAGATGAATCTAGAAAAATATCTAGTAGCAACTGAGAGAGTTAAAAGTTCAGATCCAACACCTGGTGATGCCAATACAGATGACTTGCAGAATTACAATCTGGCCAGAGATAGACACAAACACACCAATATAAAGCATCATAACAGATTGGGTTATGAAGGCTTGATTTCTTGAGCACTTCTCATCAGAAATGATGATCCAACTACTTTTCAAGGAGCTATCACCAGCCAGGAGAAAGAGAAATGGATGGGTGCAATGTTTGAGGAGATAGAGTCTTTGCAGAAAAATCACACATGGGAGCTAGCTCAGCTTCCTGAGGGAAAGAATGCTATTAGGTGCAAATGGGTGTATAAAAGGAAACCAACACTATCAGAAAAAGAAGAGGAAAAATTTAAGGCTCGATTGCTTGCAAAGGGATTTTCACAGCAGAAGGGGATAAATTATGATGAAATCTTTTCTCCTATGGTTAGAAATACTTCAATCAGGGCAGTGCTTGAATTATTAGCTATTTAGGATTTGCATCTGGAGCAGATGGATGTTAAAACCGCATTTTTACATGGTGATATGGAGGAGAAGATATACATGGAACAGCCAAAAGGATTTAGTCAACCTGTACTGGAGCATCTGGTCTGCAGGTTAAAGAAATCACTGTATGGGTTGAAACAATCTCCAAGACAATGGTATAAGTGGTTTGACTCCTACATGATTCAAATTGGCTACAAGCGATGTGAGTAGGATTGTTGTGTTTATATTAAGAGCCTTGATGATGGTTCTATTATTTTTCTACTACTGTATGTTGACGATATACTGATTGCTGCGAAGAATATGCATGATGTCCTTGGTTTGAAAGCTTTATTGAGTCAGGAATTCGATATAAAAGACTTGAGTCCTACGAAGAAGATTCTTGGAATGGAGATTCATTGGGATAGAGGCTAAAGACTGTTGTGTTTATCTCAACGAAGCTATGTTGAGAAAGTATTAGACAGGTTTGAGATGGGCAACACTAAGCTTGTGAGCACTCTATTAGCAAATCATTTCAAGCTTTTTTCAGAACAGTGTCCGAAGACAGATGGAGAAATCGAAGACATGACAAATGTTCCATATGCTAGTGCTGTTGGCTGCTTGATGCATGCAATAGTATGTACTCGTCTTGTTTTGGCTCATGTTGTTAGTCAAGTCTGCAAATACATGTTTAAACCAAGAATGCGACATTGGGAAGCAGTCAAGTGGATTTTCAGGTATCTGAATGGTAATGTAGGACATGAAATTATTATTGCAGTCAACAGAATGATCCTTCAGTTATGAGGTACGTTGATTTAGACTTTGTAGGTGATTTGGATGGCAGAAGGTCTATAACTGGGTATGTGTTTACTCTCGGTGGAGGGCCTATATGTTGGAAATCAACAGTTCAGTTTATTGTGACATTATCTACAACTGAAGCTAAGTACATGGTAGCAGCTAAAGCTGCTAAAGAAGCGTTTTGGCTTACTGGGCTAGTAAAGGAACTAGGTGTTGAGCAAGATGAAGTTTAGTTGCATTGTGATAGTAAAAGTGCTATTTATTTGGCTAAGAACCAGGTGTACCCTGCGAGAACAGAGCATATTGATGTCAGATATCACAAAATCAGAGAATTGATTACTTTTGGTGAGATATTGTTGTAGAAAGTTCATACTAATGAGAATGCAGCTGATATGTTAACCAAGCGAGTTACTATCAATAAGTTCTTGCATTGCTTGAACTTGTTGAATATTCAAAGTTGCTAGAGAAGCATGGTGACCTAACTTACATTGGTGCATGAGAAACTCTCAAGTTTATTTCTCCTAAAGGGCTAGATATTCGCCAAGGTGGAGATTTGTTAGGTATGGCTCATATAATAGTTAAGGGACTGTGCTGGAGCGAAATGAAGCGAGCTAGTGGAGCGGAAGCATCTATCTAATCGGGGAAGCTTCGTTATGTGAGTTGGGGGTGCGGGGGAAACGCCCATGCGGTATGATACATGGGTAATTTTATAATTACATATTGTACACAATGCTATATATATGTTATATTGTAACCCTAAAGGGGCCTTGTAGACTTTTTATGAAATTGAAAGAAAAGCCGCCGCTCTGCTCCCGAGGATGTAGGCATCTTTGCCGAACCTCATTAAACCTTTGTGTTCTTTTTTGGATTTGTATCGATTTGAATTTCTTTTGCCCTAAATTTTTCAACACGGTCGGATGATAGGTTACTAGACGAAGGATGGTTTACTAGAAATACAAACAAAATTGAGTGGAATCAAGATAAATATATAACTATATAAAAATTGAGTATTATGTTCGTAAATTTTTCATTTTGGGACTGCCGACTACACCAGTGGGTTTGGCCGGCCAGAGTGAGGAGGTGGCCGGGCTCAGGGTTACGGCGGGATGAGATGTATATGTACAAATAAAGTGGCGTGCATGTAACTTTTTATTTTTGAACTGGTGGGGCGCCGACCGGAGGCACCAGAGCAGCGGTCAATCGATCAGGATTTCTGGAGAGAAAGGGCCGGTGGACAAATGGAAAAGCGACGCATAGATGAAGAAATCGACAAGGAGGATCGAATGGAATGGGGATGAGGGATCAATTAATGATCCTAATGCTGCCGAAGTCGTCGATCTCCTTGTGAAAGGTGAGATTGGGGAAGTAGTAGTTGCTGCCAATTTGGTCCCTGACGTGCAAAAATGTATGTGAAGTTTCTCTCTGGTAGAATTGAACTGCTGGCGCCATAAACTCCATCCTGTCATGAATTCTTCCTATGCGGCAATCAATTCCATGAGATGAGGAATGGCTTGTGGGGACTATCATAGACGTTGACGATTGACATTATCGTCGATTACAACCTCAATTAGCGGCCCTAGAAACTGGTCATTGATCAATATCCCCTGCTGCTTCACGTGAAGGGGCCACATATCGCCGTAGGTGACGTTTTAAGTAAAGAAGCGGAAGGGATCTTCAGCGGTGGAAGAGGAGAGCAGCAATAGGAGGAAGATGAGAGAGGCCACAAAGAATAAGGGCCTTGCCATTTCTACTTATTTCTTCTCCGATTGCTCCGTCACCTTCCTCGCTTTTTGGTTCTCACTGTATCTGAGGGAATGAATGGGCACTAAAATTTAAGTGCGGAAAGCTTCGCAGAATGGCCTAATGGATGAATCGACGAAGAGAGCATACTTAAGACTGCCCACCACTCACTATAGTCGCTAGAGAGGCGGGGAGACCATCGGTGTATTTTTTTTGCACAAGAAGCATAAGCATCCTCTAGCAGATTTGCGGAAAAAGAGGAAAAAATATTCCGTAAGGGCTCCGTATTTAGAGTTACGTGCAGAGTCCAATCGTTGGGAGCCATATAGAATTCTAGAATAACACATGAATAACAGAGGATTATTTCCCCGTGTTACTGCGTGGTCAGCAGTGTTTTGGCTGAATAACGCGGAATAACATGGGGAATATTCATTCATGTTATTACAACACTGAGAATATTCCTTCGTGTTATTCCGTGTTATTCTAGTGTTATTGTGGTGGTATTAATGTGTTATTGTGGTGATGTTATAATACCACCGCAATAACACCTGAATAACGCGGAATAACACGGAGGATGTGTTACAATACTACCACAATAACACCTGAATAACGCGGAATAACACGGAGGAATATTCCCTGTGTTATTCTGCATTATTCAACTAAAACACCTCTGATCACGGAGTAACACGGGGGAATATTCTTCCGTATTATTCGTGTGTTATTCCGGATTATTCTGAGATTCCACGTGGCTCCGGGAGATTGGACTCCGCACATAACTCTAGCTGCGGAGTCCTGATGTAATATTTCTTTAAAAAAAAAGGAGGTCTATTTTGGGTATCGCGGGGATGGGAAATAAATGTAGTTAATTTATTACTAGGTGAGTTTTTCTTATGTGCTATTTGTAAGTAGTGTTTCTCTGAAAATTTTTTTCTCCTTGCTGCTCATCTTCTTATTTACAATACGATTCACACTCATTACATTTTTTAAGATTTTTAATTCAAATTTGTCCAATCATATCTAAGGGATGGAGCCTAGAGGCAGAGGGAGAGAGAGCAAGACAAAGAGTGAAGAAGAGGTGGAGAATAAGACTTGCCCCATCAGGGTTAAGAGGGGTGTTGGTAGATTATTTTATTTTCAAAAAATAGACTTTATAAGAGAGAGGAAGAGGAGACTCCTCCCAACCTGAGCTTTTTAGAGAGATGAGAGCCCAAGACCTCCTAATACATGCAATGAGTCTGCTATTTATAACAAATAAAAAGGGAGAATATAATATTATATTTTTACTATCGTTTTATAGAGAATAGTACATGATATTTTAGTCTTCATATTTTGGACCGTCAAATTGTCTCGAGATCCATGTAGATCAATTTTTGGGTACACAATATTATTCAATTAAAATTTACTTTCCCCTATATCTCCTAAATGTATGGCCTGCATGTCTGTGATCCTCATCAGAGGCACATGCTCCAGTAATTTTGTGTCACTGAACAATGGCTTGGATGGATAGCTCGAACACAAAATCAATATTTTCAAACGTGTAAAAACATAAAATTTGATACAACTAATTGTACATCCCAGCCACATATTTCCTATTTTTTATCATCTAATACATAAAATTTGATATTTTGAGATTTCACTGTTATGCATTTAAATTTCACTGTTAGGCATTTAAATCATAAGAATGCTGTGGCATGTATATAAAATTTATATCGCAGGCAACCCTGGCTCCACCAGTGAAAGGCAAAATGTTCAAAGGCCTCTGTCTCTGCTACGCTGTAGTGATCAGCACCTTCTTCAGCGTTGCAATAGCAGGCTACTGGGCTTTCGGAAATCAATCACAAAGCAACGTTCTTTCAAACTTCTTCGCTTCAGATGGCAGCGTCCTTATTCCCAAGTCCTTCTTTTTGATGATCAACATCTTCTCCATCATCCAAATCTTTGCAGTCTCAGTGGTAGGAATCACACAATTATACCCCCAAACCTTATTATACTGCAAATTTATCATAATGTAACACATATATTCATGCAGGTGTACCTTCAACCAACCAATGAAGTGCTGGAGCAGTTGCTCTCCAACCCGGAAAGGAACCAATACTCCATGCGAAATGTGATTCCGAGAATCATTTCTCGATCATTAGTGATCGCCTTTGGAACTCTCGTTGCCGCCATGATTCCCTTCTTTGGCGATCTCGTTGCATTGGTTGGAGCATTTGCAATCCTGCCATTGGACTTTGTAATACCGGCAGTGATGTATAACATAACGTTCCGACCGCCGGCGAGGACGGTAATTTTTTGGATCAACACCACGATCGCCGTGATTTTCTCGGGATTGACAGTGCTGGGATGCATTGCATCTGTGAGGCAGATTGTGCTGGATGCCAAGAATTACGAGTTATTTGCCAACGTGTGAGGGGGCATGCAATTAATCTGCATGCCATGTTAGGAATTTGGTCTCCTAAGTTGGAGTGAATATATTCACATATACGGATTGATGGTATTTGACTGTATTTGATAGTACTGTGATGATATTTTATCATAATAATACTACAATACCATAAAATACCATCAAATTCGCACTTATCAGTACCTATCTTATCCGAATATAATATTATTTTCATGAATGTCAGAAATGAACCATATATGAATTACAAATGTCAAGTGTGATATTTATTTTCCTGCTTATGTTTTCTTTAATCAGAATAAAAATGATAATGATTGATTAGATTATGTTGAGCATTAGCAAAGGTTTCTACTAAAAGGTAGATATCAAAACACCATTTGGAATCTATTATGAAATAAAATGAAACTGATTAGCACAAAAAATAGATTTGAATAGTAATTTGATTAACACAACAAAATTATAAATGTTAATGTCAACACTTGGCAGGGAAAACAATATGAGATCAAGTCCAAGGAAAACTCAATATATTTTACATCTTTTTATTTGTTTTTAAATTTTTGCCTATGTTTTTGTTTGTAATTTGAATTGAAAAAAACTAAACATATTTGATATGTTATAATAAAATATGCTTATTTAAAAAAGAATAAAAAACATAAAATATTTGAGTCATTTTAAAATATGAACTCTTGAAAATATAAAAAATAAAAATATGTAAGAAACACATAAAAAGCCATACTATTAAGAATCGAAGAAAAATAAAGATAAAATCAAGTAATAAATGATGAATAAATCCTTAGAAACCGTTTATTTGTAAGTATTTCTAAATCTAGGTAATTTAATATACAATCTAAAAAAAAATATGAGTTTAGTGAAGCAATAAATGGATTAGGGAAAGAAGTGATGATAATATGTTGGTTAATCACTTGATTTTTTTTCTAATTTTGATGCAAATTAAGTTATCAATCGAGGCATTAGATGCCTCAATATTAGAACCTAGATTTTGCTCAAACACATGGAGGGCAGCTTGCCCATCATTGAAATTGCATGCAAGGATAGGAATGAAGCGACTATCACGGAAAGAGATAGCTTATATTCATTGAAATTGCTTGCCCATCATAGATTGTTGAGTAGCTTGTTCACACCATAAAGTTCTTCCTTAACACAACCATATATTAGAGACTTAAATAAAGGGAGGGATGAAAATGAACGTATTGAAGGTCATATGTGGCATCAATGCAATTTGGGATCAATACCAGTGGTGGTTCTGGTTGGTTCTAAAAGGAAAATGAATAAGTCTTTTAGAACTTGAGGTAGTGGATAATGCCTTCATCAACTACTGAGAGAAGGTAACTATAATTAACTTAGAAGCATTTGGCATTTAAGCCTTGTTTCTATGTTGAGGAGAGCCTGTGAATCTTCTTTTGTCAATGTTAGAGTAATAGTAGTATTGAGTAAGATAGTTTAAATAAGAAATTTAGGTTAGAAAGGTAAGAAATTAATTTTGGGTTAGCTTTATGTTATTGCTTATTATCCTTAGTAAGCCTACCCATATTATGATTCAACCCATGCCTGAATGTGCTTATCTTTTTATACGTGCCATTTATGTTAAGTGGTATATGTAAATCCCACCAAGGTATTACATAATATAACTAAGTTAGTATATTGTGACCCAATCCGCAATTACATAATAATTTAGCTTCCAAAATATTATAAAAAACTTGACCCAATTTATATTTAGCGACTAGTGTGAAAAATAGAAACGTTATAAAATATAGAAAATAGTTCACACACTAGGAATTCTATGCAAGATTTATGTAATAGATAGAAAATACGTAACGTCACAAGTAGGCCCGACCATAGACACCCTTGGGGGGGGGGGAATAAGAAGTGAGAGTCTAGAAATTTGTCATTTACTACTAACAATACATCCTGATCTAATCTTCTAAAACTAGCCAATGTTCTTTATACACTTGATCAGAAGGTAAAGAATATATATGCTCCTATTTGTTACAATACCTTATTCTCAAAGTTCTCAAACTAATTTATGTTTACTAATCATGAAATATTTCATATGGGGAAAGAATTTTTGTTTATTGTGTTAAAACATTTAAATTACAATCTTATTTACAATTGCTACTTTAATAACTTGCATATTATTACTTTTTAATTGGTTAGTTTTTAAATAGATTTTCTTCTTTCTTTCTTAATTTTTACTTAGCCTTCCCCATGGGATCGATATCTGAGGTTTTTAAAAGAAAGCCCTCTATTACTTGAAACGATACGTATACTTGCGTAGTACCCCTATTGCACGATGCATATATTAAAACTTTAATTTTTAATTATCGTACATTAGCCGCTTAATTTTATTTGGGGTTAAGTTTGGCCATAATTTTATAAGTGATTTTACTTGAGTAATTACAGTCTCTAAATCCGTGATTAGGCTGGGAAGATACTAGCACTCACTCTAGGGTTCCCCTGTTCCCCTCACCTGAGGACAAACATCCGCTTGAGTTTTCAAACACCTTAAACAAATTGGGGATTTTAGTCTGTCAAACTAAAATCTCTAATTCTACGCTCAACAAATTATATTTCCTTATTTATTTGAACTCAACCCCGTGGACTACATTCTCATCCATAAAATCTAATGTGATTTTTACTTATTTGTAGAAAGCATAGCCTCTCGGATCTTATGCTTCATAATAAATTTTAACATTACAACAGACCTAAATTGCAATTTAAATGAAGTTCAAGTAAAAACCATCACATTTATAATTAAAACATCTTCTAACATGCATCCCAAAATCCTAAACATAAATCTTACTCATTACAAAAGAAAAGTAAAAAAGAAAACAACGACATAATCTTCTCATGCCACTATTTTCTAAAAAGAAGAAAGAGTAAGAAAAAGTACTCACAAAACACGAAGAAAACACAATGGAAAAATTCATTACATAAAAGCGAACCCACTAGATAAGTGTTTACAAAATCATAAGATAATGTTGAACTCAATACATATCATTTTTCCCTTGAATGAAAGATAAAAATCTCTTCAAAAAAGTCTCCCACTGATCCATGCAATGCTAGTACAATTTCTTACAAATTCTCTTAAAATCCCATCTCCAATCTCTCCAGAAAAGGTAGAAATCTACATTTCTACTCCTATTTTAAGATTTCTAAACATTTTTCATTTTTCCAACATACACACACTTTTTCCATCATAAAATCACTATTTTATAATGTAGGGAAGATTTTCCATGAGTTTCCTTTGACACCCCTTTAAAATTCATCCAAATTAAATGCATTTGGAGGAATAACTATTTATGGTGCCATTAGCGTTGTTTCTCTAGATTTTGGCGTCATTGGCACCAATTTTGGTGCCATTGGCGCAACCCTGCAAGCAGCTCCACCATTTAGCTCCGTTTCAGCTTTGTTTCGCCCCATTTTAGCTCCAGTTCTCTCCAAACTATTATAACTACAAGATAAGCATGAAATAACTTTTCTTTAAAGTATAATTTCTTTTAAAAATATGTAATAAATGTGAAGGGGATTAAGCATAGAAAGACATATTGAAATGTGCCAAGTCAGAATTTTCTTCCTTGCTCATTTTTGCTTCAAATTGTACCGTATTTGCTTCATTTTTTCCTAAACTCCATTTCTTGTACCTAAAATCAATAACATGCAAAATACCTTCATTTAAAGTGAAATATCATTAAAAATAAGCTAAATTATATATATGAAAATAGGTAATTTTAGGCGTATCAAATCCCCTAAACTTAAATGTTACTTGTTTTCAAGTAATCCAATAACTTTAAAAACTAAATTTGTTGATTTGAGGTAGTGGGTTTCAATAGGTTTTCCTATAATTTTGTCTAAGAAATTTTATTATGTAACTTAGGAGAAATTCTAGCAAATCAACCTAGGACTAGAGTATAAGAATATCTCATATTCAACTAAGGAATCCTTATTTTCTATTTATTTCAAAAGTTATTGAAACTTGTCAAATGAAGATTCACAGAAAGTTTAAAATAGAATTTAAGCACCTTTTATATACCAATTTTACCAATACTTTTTTGAAATAAGAATTAACTTAGGACTGTTTCTAAGTTTTTTCATTTAAAAAGATTCAAGTGAAACCCTTTTTTTATTAGGCTTCTCCTCACTTTTTATTTCTCCTTTTTTTTTCTTTTTTTTCCTTTAGGGTCATTTTCAATCCCTTTTTTTCTCTTTTTTTTTCTTTTTATGTGAGGATTACTATATTTAGATAGACCTTTCATAGCTTTGAATTTCACTATCCTTTTTCTAAAGTCCAAAACTCAAACTTTCCCTCACTTATTAAAAGTGTAAGTATTAGTTTGAAAAAGGTTTCAATAAAGGCTCAATTCTCGTTAAGTATAAATTTAAGAATCTTAGCTTTTCAAATATTCAAATCCCTTTTTACCATAAATAGCAAAATCATTTTCCTAATGTTTCCTACAAAATATCTTAACTCTAGAACAGTTTATTCACATAGGATTTCAACAACGTTATTTTTCTAACATTCATAAAATCAAAGTTATAGTAACCTAAAGATAACACCACATAGTCATTTTAAAAGTGATATTAAATTAAATACGGGCTACTGAGGACAAATAAAGTTAAGTTTTTGAAAATTTTTCTTCCCCCCAAACTTAAATTTTTAAATATTTTTCAATTAATTCCATAAAATGTTGGAGGAAGAAAAAGTAAAAGTTGAATATACTAGCTGCTACAACTTCCTATCAAATTCATATACATGCATAATTATGATAGAATGACTGCAGAAGAAAGTAAATCTAGCATAAAACATGATTTCAATAATATTAAACTAAAAGGAAGTATACTAAATTTGAAATTTATTTTTCATAAAATTTATAAGAAATGGATCTTTATATGATAATTCGAGATCTCCTGGATCAGATTCTCTCTATATAATTTAGATTCTATATCAAGTTCTTCTATGTTACTCTTCTGTCTCAAGTTATCTTCTAATTATTACACTTAGTATTGGGTAAATGGTGGGGGTGGTCTTTCTATATTTATCTTGGTTGAGGAAATAAGTTTTTTTAATTACTTAGGAATTTTTTCCATTGGTCTTTCAATCACTTTATCCTCATTTCTCAACTCAAAATTCTTTTGAAACATATCCTCAAATTCTCTTCTAAGTCCTAGTTCGATAATTTATCTTGCAGATCATTCATCTCCTTAAGGTCTATCTCAGGGTCACTAAGCAAAATCTCGGGGGAGGGGGGTAACTGTTAATTACATTAATAATTTGTCCCAATAGCTTTTCTATATTCTTTATTGTGACCCCTTAACTTTGTAATTGTGCTTCTTAACTTTGTAATTGATTACCAATTTGAATAACAACCTCTTCTAACAGTGACTCATTGTCCTCATTATGTGGGTTGAAGTTAAAATTACTAGGAAAAGAGAGTCAATCATTAAAATCACCACGACTATTCCAATTACATGTCTGATCAAATTGATTATTTTTTCCAAAATTGATTTTCTCCAAAATTATTTTTCGATATGAGGTTTTAATGATTTTTTCAACTTGGGTTGTAATAACCGGAATAAGGATTGTGTATCTCATGGCAAGTTTCAAAAGAGTTTCTCTCGATCAATTGTCCAAATAAATTTTTCTCAATATTTAAGGGCCCTTGAGGATAACTTTCTACATATTGATCTAACTTCCTTGCAATATATGCAACTTGAGAAGTTAAAATAGTAAGCTTATCTTCTTGAAACTTTGCTACTCTCTTGAGGTTTACTTTATCGAAGCTACAAGAATTTTTATGCAAATTTGAATGTTCATTATATCGTTGATCTACCATTTCTACATAAAATTCATCATCCTTCTAAAGGTTCTCTCTAAATCCGAGTCGAATAATTCAACGTCTGTAGCTCCTGAACTACCCATAGAAATCTAAAGACTTAACTAATAGGATATATATCAAAAATATTTTTGGTATTTTGAATTTTTCTTGAAAATAAATACACAATAATTAAACAAACTATTTATTATTAAAATTTCCAAATCTAAGTTTTACAGTTTTAACTAAAATTCTCCTAAAGTTCTTACCGTTGCTTCCCTGCAGCAGCGCCAAAAACTTGAGCCGACCCGCAATTACACAGTAATTTAGCTTCGAAAATATTGCAAAAAACTTGACCCAATTTATATTTAACGTCTGGTGTGAAAAATAGAAATGTTATAAAATATAAAAATAGTTCACACACTTGGGATTCTATGCAAGTGCACGTATCACTTCAAGTAACATAGGGCTTTCTTTAAAAATCTCTGTATCGATCCCACATAGAAGCGTGGTAAGAAATCCCTTAGGCTGTCTACTACTATCAGTCCTTTGTCTGGAAGGTTGATTTAATTAGTTTTTATAACAAGTACTCCTAAAGGTAAGTCTTAAGTTTAAAACAACAAATAACTACACTTATATGAAAATATTAATCCTATATATAACTCTTTTTGGTTGATTTGGAGAATTTTGAGATGTATAAAACTACTATTTTTATGTAGTGAATTGGATAATATATATGAATGAGATAAATTAAAAATTGTATGCGCCAATAGAAGCAATCATATTCTTTCTCCTCTTTATGAGCGAAAAAGAACATTGGCTAATCCAAAGATCTTCGATTAGGTTGGGAAGATACTGACACTCACTCTAGAGTTCCCACATTCACCTCACCTGAGGGCTAACATTTCGCTTTAGTTTCCAAACACCTAGACCAAAATGTGAATGTTAGTCAGTTACCCTAAAATCTCTATTTCCTTATTTATTTCCACTTAACCCCATTGACTACATTCTCATCCATGAATTCAAATGTGATTCTTACTTAGTTGTAGAAAACATAGTCCTCTCGGATCTTATGTTTCACAATAAATTGCAACATTACAATAGACCTAAATTACAATGTAAATGAAGTTCAAGTAAAAACCATCACATTTATAATTAAAACCTCTTCTAACATGCATCCTAAAATCCTAAACATAAATCCTACTCATTGATCACCCTTAAAATTACCTAAATTTTTATATCATTTTTAACTAATATTTTAACGATATTACGCTTTAATGAAAGGTATTTCTTATGTTTTTGGTTGCAAGTACAAGAAAATGAGTTTATGAAGGAAAAGAATAAAAAAAGAAGTAAAAGGAGCAAAAATGAGTCAATTGAAGAAAAGAAGAAAAAAGGGCTGACTCTGGTGCCCAGGCTCCAGATCTGGTGCCCAGGTGCCAGATCTAGTACCCAGGCGCCAGACTCAGCAAGGAAATGTAGAGAGTTCTTGGACAGTTTTGTGACGATTATTGATGACTCAGAAGAAATCTAGAAGTCTCTCGACAAATTCCCATATGTTATAAACAAGAAACAATGAATATAGACACAGGGAATCCGATATTCAACTAAGAAGTGCAACTCAAAACCTGAAGGGATGCGTCCATTCGTGCCGGAGACTGCTGCTTAGGTACCACAGTTAGCTTCTAGATTATTCAACGAATTTGGATTAATTTTGAAGAGGTGCCTGAAGCAACCCCTGGTCATTTTCGAAGCTCTATAAATAGAGGACAACTCTACAGCAAAGGGTGGTCGTTTTGGAGTGTGTAAGTGTCATAAGAGTGAATGAGGTGTGCCATTTCATTTTGTTAAAGAGTGGGAAGTGTTATTTACATTCTTTAGTGAGAGTTCAGAGTGTTTATAGTGTGATTACTGGAGTTCGAGTCTTGTAAAAGTCAGCCAGAGTCAGAGAAACTTCAAAGGATTGCTTGGATATAATTCCAGATAATTATTTATAATTTGGTTCTTAAGTTTTGTACTTTGAATTTGAATTATATAAATATAGTTTGTGGTGTGAATTCTATGCTTTCTGAGTAGTTTTCTTCTCTTTCTCCCTACAAATTTAAAATGATTTAGATAAGGATTTAATTTAGTTTTGAGAACTTATTTTTCTTCATCCATAATTTGTGATAATACTTTACCTAATTTTCATTTACACTACAACTTGATCACTTGTAATATTAAAATCTATGGAGAGTTCTTAAGATCTGACAATGGGCTAAGAGTTCTTAACTTGTAAGTATCACATTTCCCTTGGAAAGGTAGATGATAAATCCTTAAAGGGGGAGGTGCGAATTGATAGGGAGATAATTTTTGAAGAGCATAGAATTGAATATGTTTTTAGAGTGACGAAGCTAAATTCTATCGGCTTGGTTTAAGAGGAGGTGATAGGTCACTAGTAGGCCCGACCATAGGCACCCTTGGGGGGGGGGGGGTAACTAGAAGTGAGAGCCTAGAAATTTATCCCTTACTACTAACAATACATCCTGATCCAATCTTCTAAAACTAGCCAATGTTCTTTATAAGTTGGACCAAAGGGTAAAGAATATATTTGCTCCTATTCATCACAATACCACATTCTCTAAGTTCTCAAAGTTATTTAAATATTTACTAATCATTAAATATTTTGTATTCAGAAAGAATCTTTATTTATTATGTTAAATAATTTAAATTAAGATTTTATTTACAATTGCTACTTTAATAACTTGCATATTAGTACTTATTAGTTGATTAGTTTATAAGTAGATTTTCATCTTTCTTTATTAATTATTTGTACTTAACCTTCCCCATGGGATCAATATCTGGGGCTTAATCAGAAAGCTCTATATTACTTGAAACGATACATATACTTGTGTAATACCTCTAGTTTATGATTTAAATTTATTTATAAAAACTTTAATCTTTAATTATGGTACATTAGCCGCTTAATCTGATTTGGGGTTAAGTTTAGCCATAACTTTATAAGCTATTTTACTTGCGCAATTGCGGTTGGGTCAAAGTTTTTGGCGCCGTTGCCGGAGAAATCGAACATAAGCACTAAAAGATAAATAATTAAAGAAAGATAATAATTTTTATAATATTTATATTTTAAAGTATATTTTTGTTTTTATTATTAATTAAAAATAGTTTCTAAATCCTTTTATGCAAAGTTCAGTATTTGAAGGATTAATGCCTTATAATTCTGAATTAGAACGCACTGTAAGAAAAATAGAAAAGAAAAAAAATTCATAATTTGCTAGAAATAGCTAATATACCTCGAAATAATATGGAACAAAATATTGCAGAAAATGAACATCAAAATTTACATAGACCCTTAAGAGAGTATGCTAACCCTACACATGATGAAATTCACTTAAGTATTTAAATCCCTACAGTAGCAGCAAAATCATTTGAACTTAAACCTGCAATTATACAAATGGTCCAAAATAATCAGTTTGGAGGATCTCTTATTGAAGATCCTAATTTACACATTGCTAGTTTTCTAGAACTTTGTGCTACTTTCAAGTATGATAATGTTTCTGATGATGATATTAGGCTTATACTTTTTCATTTTTCTTTAAGGGACAAGGCTAAGATGTGGCTAAATTTGTTAGCTATAGGATCTATTAAAACTTGGGAAGAAAAGACTCAAAAATTTCTAGCTAAGTATTTTCCACCTTCCAAAATTGCAAAACTTAGAAATGATATAACCTCATTTACTCAATTTGAAGGAGAAACTATTTATTAAGCATAGGAACGATTTAAAGAACTTCTTAGGAAGTACCCACATCATGCTTTACCAGACTGGTTAATTATACAAACATTTTATAATGGATTAATAGGTTTTCTTAGATCTATTGTAGATGCTGCTACTGGTGGTTCCTTAATGGCTAAGTTATTTGATGAAGCTTATGCTTTAATTGAAGAAATGATAACTAATAATTTTCTATGGCCTTCTGATAGAGTAAATACTAAAAGAGTGTCTGGCATTCAAGAAAATGAAGCCTTTTCTATTTTAGTATCTCAAGTTGCTGCAATATTTAAAAAATTGGACAATTTGTCTCAATTATCTCCCTTTAGTAATGATAATTCTGGAATTACTGATGAATCTCAAACCTTAGAGACATTGCAAGCTATCGCTAGCAAAACTAATAACCCATATTCTAGTTACTATAATACAGGTTGGAAAAATCACCCTAATTTAAATTGGAATAATGCAAATTCGTAATGGGGTTATAACCAACCTAACCAAATTGAAAATTGGAATAATCAAGGTAATTCTAACTATCGATCTTCTTATCCTCCTGGTTTTAATAACCAGCAATTTGAGAAAAAGAAAGTGTCTATAGAAGAATTAATTTTACAAATGGTAGTTAGTTGCAAAGTCAAAATGCTGCGATAAGAAACATGTAAAATCAAATGAGGCAAATTATAAATGCAATTAACAACAACCACAGAGAACACTTCCAAGTACTGTTGAAGTAAATCTAAGAGAAAATGGAAGAGATCAAGAATAAATTAAATCTGTATTACTTAGAAGTGGAACAAAACTAAGGGATTGAAAGGAAAATAAAATTCAACAAGAGACTGAAGTGATAGAAGTTGAGAAACCTAAGGAAATAATCACTGAAGAAGAAAAACAATTTCTATCTCAAGATGAATTTGAAAAACCTCCACCTCCATTTCCACAATGACCGAAACAGCAGAAATTGGATCAATAATTTTCAAAATTTTTTGAGGTATTTAAAAATCTTACCATTTATATCTCATTTGCTGAAGCTTTGGAACAAATGCCTAAGTATGCTAAATTTATGAAAGATATTCTTAATAAGAAAAGAAAATTGGAAGCTTTTGAAACTGTTGCACTAAGCGAAGAATGTAGTGCAATTATTCAGAAAAAGCTACCTCAAAAGCTTAAAGATCCTGAAAGTTTTACTATACCTTGTGCCATAGAAGACATATTTCATGGAAAAGCTTGTCGGCATATTTATAGGTTGAGTGTTGTATATATATATATATATATATATATATATATATATATTTATATATTAAAAAAGGGGTCGCTTACAGAAGTTGTCGGTGAATTTTTTAATATTTTAAATTTAATTTATATATATATATATATATATATATATATATATATATATATATATATATATATATATATTGAAAGGTAGCATTTGATCTTTGAAAATAATTTTAAGTTTGAAAATTTTAAGATATGAAATTAAACTAATCTCACATCCTAAATATTTAATATAAATGAGCACCGCATCATAAACCGTGTATCTATCCCGAGGAATAGACACACTGCTTGATGATGGGGCTTGATTAAATAAACTAAAATATTTGAGACATTCATTTGATCTGCGAACGAATTTTATACGTCGACAAGTTCCCCTGCGTAATATAAAGGAATTAAGCAGGGTTTATATTACCTGGGTTCTTAAAGTTTCTTATAAGGGCAAGCCCCTATCGTTAATTACATCTTAAATGACAGGAATCATTTAAGAAGTATCGCGATAATGATCAGCAGTTTTGCTCTTAAGAATTTCAAAGTTTAAGGATTTTAAAAAATTGGACTTTGGAGATTTCAATAGGGAATAGCTCAAACTTGGAACAATTTATTTTTAAGAGTCTAAAGGAAGAGAAGTAGGGGATGTCACGAACCCGAAGTGAACTTTGGTGACTTCCCAACTATCCTATGGTTTGGCTTCAATTTGAGAGTTTATTTAATGTTTCAATCCTACCAATTTTAGTTAATTAGGACTTATACTTGTATGACATAATCACACAAATAACCTCAAAGATGTGAGGGTTTATGTCGTCCCAAATGACTACCTCAGAGTCATAAGACCAGTTAGGGCTTAATTTGCATAACTTGATTATGCAAATGCCTAACAAAAAGTTGAGGATTTATGTTGCACTAGGAAAACTACCTCGAAATCCTATGGATTATTGTTTAATTCTAAGAAAGGTTTTGCTGATGAAGATGACCGTGCTGCCCACTGTGCTCCAAGCTTCTTGTTGTTCCAGAGGTTTGGTTTTAGAAGGTGACAATCAGGAGATGAGAGAAGTGTCTGGTTTAGAAAGTTTGAAAATTGAGATGGCTTAATGTTTTAATTAAAATAAATCTTAAAGTTGATTAAGCAGAACCGGTTAAGATCCCACGGTTCCTTCATCCCGGCACCACTATTTTCATCGGATTCACTTAGTCCAAATGAATTTGCTAAACTCAACTGAATGAGTTCCACACTTTCATTTAAACCATGGGAAATCTCGTTAGCAACACGTGGGTTACATCATCGGAGGGATTCTCGATCATCCAACGAGACATTTGAATTTTAGTTGTAGTTGTAGTTTCATTTTTGTTGGTGATTAAATTTTGACTTGTTTAAACATGCTGGGTTCGATCATTTTCATGCATTTATATGTACATGAAAGTAAGACATTTAATAAATAGCTAAATGTAAATTGCAATAAACTTAAATGCGTACCTGGTGGGCACTTCCGTCATTTTCACCTGCACTTAAAACACATATTAAACATTTATATATTTGCAGCAAATACCTAGGTAAAGCTAATGGAAGGTTCTAGTTATCTACCAAAATCCTAATTCTATTGCTAGTCAATTCCTATGACCGGTTCTTGTGTTTTATGGATGATTTTCTTCATCAAAGAACAATGAAGTTTCCCTTTTCTCTTAAAACATTCCATCAAGTTAGAGAAGTGCTCAAAACTTAATTCTGAATAAGGGACTATTTTGAGTTTAGTTTGTTTCATTGTGCTGATGAATCAATCACCCAGGTTACTCTTGCTTAATGAATTAGGATGTTTGATTATCCTTGTGAGTAAGATGACATTTTCATTTAATGCTTCATTTAAAAATTATGATAATGAAAGCCTTTAGGGGCAAATTAATTCATTAAAGATTCAATCATTCTTAATTTAAAGTTTGAGTTAATGGTTTAAAGTGATTTTGTTATAAAATTTTGATTAATTATTTTAAGTTTGGAATAGTGTTCAAGTTGTTTAATTCAGTTAAGTTTTCTTATTTCAGAAGGTCTTAACTTTTTAGGTTCATTTGAATATTTTAAATTGATTTAATTTTCTTGAATTATAATCTTGTAATTTATGAATTATACCAAATTAACTTTAATGTTTTAAATTTATTTTTTATTTAAGTTTCAAACAACTTCCGATTAGTTTTAATGTCTTAAAGTATTCCGATTTAGCTTTAACATTTTGAACATATTTTAATTTAAGTTTTAGACAATTTCCAATTGATCTCTTTTAATGTCTTTAATTTAATCACAAGATGTTCAAAAATTGTTCTTTCCTTAAAGTATTAATTTCAATCTTCATTTTAGAGTTCCATTAATTGATATTTAAATAATGTTTGATAAAATTATTGATTAAGGGTTTAATTTAAAGAATTAGAATTCTCTTGTATTACATCCTTTAATCTCAATCATTCAAGCTTTAATTAACCTTCCAAATTTCATGTGATTTAATTAATGTTTCTTCTTTAATGTTTAATGTGGTTTAATGAGTTTCTACCACTTAAATTCCCTATGTGTCAATCATCCAAAATAAAGTTAGGATCAAAGATTCACCCTCCCTTTGGTTATGCCTAAAGATTAATTAAAGTTAAAGCCTTTTAATTACCTTAATGCCCTCTTAAGCATATTCATCTCATAATTCATCAAATTAAGCTCAAATGAACTTGAAATTTTTATGTCACCTCATCCACATGTCAATTAAGACATTAGAGGAGAAAATGTAAATTTTCAATTTTTAATTTAATTTATATAATTATTTTAATGGAAAATAAGGATTTTTAATGAAAATTTCATGGCATGACCAAGAAGAAGTTTTGACCTTAGGAAAATTATAGGAGGTTCTTATTGACTAGGGGACCACTTGAACCAATTTTGGTGATTTTTGAATTATATTTTATTTATTATAATTATTTTAAATTTTGGAGTATTAATTAATTATAAAATAAAATTAGAGTGGACAAATGGGTTTTATATTTTTCTTAAATCTCTCTGATCTCAAGGAACTCAGAGAAATAAATTTTATATTTTTCTAATTTTTCTTTGAATTTTTAGAATTAATTTAGTGAAAAGGTTAAAAAATCCATTTTTAACATTAAAAATTGCCTTAAGCCTTTAAAATTCAATATCTTTGTTTTGGGACATGAGAAAAATATTTGGTTAATTCCTAAGTGATTAAGGGACCAAATATGACATTTTTATGAATTTTAATGTTTTTGTGATTTTTATAATTTTTTAATTATTAAAATATTAAAAGTTAGGTTAAAAAGGAAGTTTTTAGGAAAAATCTAATTTTAATTTTCTTAAACTTTTCTGATATCAGAGAGTCCCCAAAATCAATTTAGTGAATTTTGAAATATATTTTAAGTTTTATGAATTTTTTAAGTTTACGTTTGGCTATGTTACTTAGAAAATCCATTTAATGGGTTAAACAATTTTCAATTAATTTCAAACATTTTATGGCAATTCCTTTAACCCTAAAGATTAGTGAAGAATTTATTTCAAGTTATTTTAATTTTTAATTTGCCTTAATTAATTCAATGTTGATTTTAGTTTAAGTGAACCATCAGGAATATTTGTATTGTTTGGGTTTGTAAGATAATTTCTTTGAGTTCCTCTGGTCATAGAGAACCTGCCCTAATTTTCTCAAAATTTTCCAAACAGTATGCTAATTATTGAAATTAAAATATTAAATCAGGCATAAAAACTTGAAAAATAGATAACTTGCCATATACATAGCCTCTGGCCTTGGAAAATTTAGTGAATGTTCCCAAGATCAGAGGCTACAAAAGCTCTAAGGTCTCATGCCATGGTGAATTGTGTGTG
The DNA here is from genome assembly GCA_022702705.1 of Papilionanthe hookeriana x Papilionanthe teres. Classification (NCBI taxonomy): domain Eukaryota; kingdom Viridiplantae; phylum Streptophyta; class Magnoliopsida; order Asparagales; family Orchidaceae; genus Papilionanthe; species Papilionanthe hookeriana x Papilionanthe teres. The sequence continues at coordinate 118,041,919 of CM040426.1, forward strand.
TGAGTGGAGAATTAAAATGCTCAGATCAATATTAAAATCATTAAAAAATAAATACTCAACCAATTGACTTGATTTATTTTCCACATTATTCTTCTCTGTTCACTGAGCAAGAGAGTATTTTTTTTTTAATTTTGTGATTTTTCTACACAAAGATATGGATTTTTAAAGTTCTGGGTAATTAAATAAATAGGAAAAATGGATTTTCCTACTTAAACCAGTCAACACTAACTGGATCCTGAGACAGATTGAAAGCACACGCGGTGCGGTTTGATTCGGTGCTGCCATCTGACTCGGCAGCCAGGCGTCCCGCTGTTCTGTCCTGTTGCTCCATCTGGCTTGATCTCCACCATCCATCTGATACACACACGATCAGACGGTCGCAGGTCATCATCCCGACTGGTGTGAACCGAGAACCGTCCACCTTCTAGCCCTAATATCTCGCTCGATACTTAACCAAATCGAGTATGGTTTCTTCCTACAGGCTCATCTAGCCTAGAGGAGTCTATCCATATGGATAACATGCATGGAAAACAAGCAGAACAAAATGGAGAGTCCATGGAAGCTTCGGAGGAAGGAGAGCTCAATACCTTTGCTCTGAGAAATGAAGCTTTGATCTGAGGTGCTCGACACGTTCATTGGAATCCTAGGAGGCTATGGATTAAGTCTCGAGAGCTGGTGAAATGCCTAGGTTTGAAAGTGATGAAAGCCGATTTTGAGCATTGGTCTCCAACACAAATGGGTGGCATGGTTAGGGGACTTTCACTGGGGAACTTCCTCTCTACCTCTGGTGAAGATTTGGGAGAAGTTAATTGATGTTTGGTGAAGTTTCAAGGGTTGTCATGTTTTTTGGCCTGAGATTGAACTCAAAAATTGAGCTCAACCAGTGAGGATTAGTGCAGGAAAACAATGGGGTTCTTCTTCTCTAGGCTGGGAGAAGGTTTGGGAGTGATTTGGGGAGGTTTTGTGAGGAAATATTTCAACAATTCTCTCATGGCTGAGAGGAGGTGCTTATATGGCCAGAGCCATATAGCTGGGCTTGGGTTCAATTGATGGGTGAATTCTTCTGCTTAGGTGGAGGGCAGAGAGGCTCCAAGGTTTAATTTGCCTGAGGTGGCCAATTGGGTAGGTTTGGGTGAGCTTAGGCTAGTGGTGGCTCTCGGTTATGACCCCCTCCAGTGACTAGCCGGGCCAGCAAGGACAGGAGAGCTGGCCTCAGGTTAGGTGAGTCAGGTGGTAGTGTTTAATGGTGATTAACCAGATATGGGGGAATTTGGGGTAAGGCAAAAGGAGATTTATCCACTTAAGGGAAGAGATCCCTTAAAGTGGGGAACCCTTGGTCCATGGCTCATCTAGCTTGGGCTAGGTGGCTCTAGGGTGGTTCCTAGGGTTCAAATGGTGATTGTGGAAAGGTTTGTTTAGCCACATTTAATTCAAATTGGTTAGGTTAGGTCATGGGTTCAAATTGGCTCATTTGGGTTTAGGTTAGGCTAACTTGATTTTGGGTTGGATTTGGGTTCACGTGTCTTGAGCAACATTATGTAAATGATTGCCATGAATAACTTTCATGAAGACATGGAGAGGTTTTGAGTTCAATGGATAGGTTAATTTGATGTATTTTGGGATTTTGGTTAATTTGGGCAAGGTTGGATCAACTTGGGTCCAAGTTGGGTTAAGGTGAGGTTTAGAACCAATTGAAAGTTTCAAATGGTTTAGTGGAATGTATTAAAGAGTTCCCAAAATCAATTGGGAGGAGATTTTAGGATTAGGCCAATCAATTTGGTAGATTTAAGGCATGTGTGCAATTTAGGCTAAAATGAGGTATTTTTAATTTCAAGTGGATTTAGACTAAGCTTAGGCTCAAATTAGGATAGTTTAATGTTGCATTGGTTTTATGGGAGTGCCATGGAAGGTTTAGGATTAAAATTTGGAGGGAAAATGTTGACATTAGGTTAATTGGGGGGTTTGAATTAATTAGGTAAATTTGGGGGTTTTGGATTTCAAATGGAATTGAACTCAAATGTGAATCAATTTGGGCTTGTATTTGGTTTAGATTGGTATTGGGGATGTTTAATTAAAGTTTAGAATTAAAATTGGTCAAAATTGAGGTCAAATGGGTTGATTTGGTTTGACATTGGGTCCATTTGGGTTAAAAATGGGTTAAATAGGGAATTTTGATAAAATTAGGTTAAATTGACAAAATTAACTTATGGTGTAGTTGAAAAAAATAAAATTGGGAATATTTAAGATTTTTTAGAATTTTCTGGGAATTCTTTGAATTTTGGATTTCTGGGCCAAAAGGGTATTTTAGGGTATTTGGAGGTTATTTGGAAGGTATTTGGGTAATTTGATGGATTTAATAGGTGGGAATTGTTTTAAACTGATTTTTAGGAATTTTGGGAATTTTGGGTAATTTTTGGAAAATTTTGGAGAGTTTTGTGGTTGTACAGGCAATTTAGGTAATTTTAAGGAGGCTTGAGGACCCAATGTCAAAACCAGGAATTTTGGCAAAAATGGAATTTGATTATGGTTGGGAGGGTGGAAAAGCTTAAGGTGAGCCATGGACTAGGAAATGTTCATTTTGAACATCTCATATGTATTTTTCCTAACCCTCTTAGCCAAGGAGCTAGGGGTTTGGACTTATCCACATGAGTGCTCCAATGAGCCAGGAATCAAGATTGGGTAGGGATGGTTCAGGGTTTAGGATAAGTGTAGGAGTGCAGTGTGTGCAAGCTAGACCTCACCAAGTCCAGGCCACCCAGAGCAGTCCTAAGGCTTGAACATTCTATAGGAATTCATCTTTGTCTTCTCACACATTGGTCCCAACTTTTCGAGTGATATGGAGGTTGGTGACCATCCATGTAGGATTTCAAAGAGAGCCAAGATTGGTTTGAATTTCTAAATGGTGGGTTCCATCTCTAGTCTTCTAGGACAGTCAAGGAGAAGTCCTATGGCTAGATCCTAAGCACTAAGAGGAAAGAAAAGAGCTTACAAAAAATGAGGTCAACAAAGCCTTATGCGATTTAGGAGAAAGTATTAACCTCAAGCCTTTATCCATCTTTAAGAGGTTAGATTTAAGAGAAATATCTCCTACAACTGTAACCTTATAATTAGCAGACCGATCTACTACTCACCCAAGAGGAATGACAGAAGATGTATTGGTAAAGGTGGATAAATTCATTTTTCCTGTAGATTTTATAATTATGGATATGGAAGAAGATAAAGAGATTCCTATTATTTTAGGATGACCTTTCCTTGCTACTGGATGTACTATGATAGGCTTACAAAAAGGAGAGCTAACCATGAGAGTTAATGATCAAGAAGTAACATTCGATGTTCTTAAATCAATGTGGTATCCTAACAAGGAGAAGTGTTACTGAATGGATATCTTTGACTACATGATAGCACAACACTATCAAGAAAAATGTCAGATCATTTCTAAAGAAGAAGAGTTTTTAGGCCCTGAAGATTTAAGTGATGAAAATGATTCTGAAGAAGATATAAAAGATATTGATTATGTTAATGCAAATTAGTAAATATTTGATACAACTAAAAGTAATGAATTCAATACATTAATTGAAAAGCTCCTAAATTGGAATTAAAGGAATTAACCTCTCATTTAAAGTATGCATTTTTAGGGAATTCATTAACTTTACCTGTTTTTATATCTTCTGAATTAACTAGAGAACAAAAGATGGAATTGATTGAAATATTAAAAGTGTATAAAAAGGCTTTTAGTTGGACAATAATAGATATTAAAGGAATTAGCCTATCAATATGTATGCGCAAAATATTATTGGAAGATGACAAAAAACCAATATTGAACCTCAAATGAGATTAAACCCAGTTATGAAAGATGTTGTTAGGAAAGAAATGTTGAAATTGTTAGATGTTGGAATTATTTATCCAATATCTGATAGTCCTTGAGTTAGTCCCATTCATTGCGTTCCAAAGAAAGGAGGAGTGACTTTTGTTGAAAATGAAAACAATGAATTAATTCCAAGAAGACAAGTTAATGGTTGGCAAATCTGTGTTGATTATAGAAAATTAAATGCTGCCACCAGAAAAGATCATTTTCCTCTTCCATTCTTAGATCAAATAATGGATGGATTAGCGGGACATTCATATTTTTGCTTTTTGGATTGATATTCTGATTATCATCAAATATCTATAACTCCTGAGGATTAAGAAAAGACTACATTTACAAAGTCCTTACGGAACATTTGCTTTTCGTAGAATGCCTTTTGGGTTATGTAATGCACCTGCTACTTTTCAAAGGTGTATGATGGCTATCTTTTCTGATTTAATTGAAAAAGGAATTGAAATTTTTATGGATGATATTTCAGTATTTGGAACTTCTTTTGATTCTTGCTTACATAATTTGAATAAAGTATTAAAGCGCTGTCAAGATACTAATTTAGTTCTGAATTGGGAGAGGTGTCAATTTATGGTCACAGAAGGAATTGTACTAGGACATAAAATTTCTAAATATGGAATGTAAGTTGATCAAGCAAAAATCCAAGTTATTGCTAGACTACAACCCCCAACTAATATAATGGGTATAAAAAGTTTACTTGAACATGCTGGATTTTATAGAAGATATATTAAAGATTTTTTCAATATTACTAAACCTTTATGCCATCTTTTAGAAAAAGTAATAAAATTTAAATTTGATGAAAATTGCCTAAATGCTTTTAACTTATTTAAAGAAAAGTTAATCACTGCACCAGTCAAAGTTGCACCTAATTAGGAAAATCTGTTTGAAATAATGTGCGATGCGAGTGATTACGCTATAGGGGCATATTTAGGACAAAGATATAATAAGATGTTTAAGGTTATATATTATGCAGTAAAACTCTTAATAAAGCTCAAATTACTTACACTACTACTGAAAATGAGCTATTGGCTATAGTATATGCCTTTGACAAATTTCGATCATATTTACTTGGGAATAAATGTATAGTGCATACAAATCATTCTACTATTAAATATTTAATGCAAAAAAAGTAGCTAAACAGAGATTGATTATATGGATCCTTCTTTTGCAAGAATTTGACTTTCAAGTAGTTGATAGAAAAGGGTCTGATAATCAAATCACCGATCATCTGTCAAGAATTGAAAATGATAAGGAATTGAATGATAAGGAAGAAATAAATGATTGTTTTCCTAATGAACAACTTTATACTGTTTCTGATGGATTAATCCCATGGTATGCTGATATAGTTAATTATTTAGTTAGTAACATTATACCATGTGGATTAGATCATCAACAGAAAATGAAATTCTTACATGATATGAAATTTTATTTTTGGGATAATCTCTTTCTATTTAAACACTGTAAGGATTCTATTATACGAAGATTTGTTAGTTATGAAGAAACATTCGAGATCTTTCAAAAATCTCACAACTCTGAATTTGGAGGGCATTTCAGAATTGATAAAATTGCTTTTAAAATTTTACAATCCAGATTTTATTGGCCTACTTTATTTAAGGATGTTAATAGTTTTGTTAAATCCTGTGATTGATGTCAATGTATTGACAATATTTTTAGGAGAGATGAAATACCTCTAAATTTTAATTTGGAAGTGGAAATTTTTGATGTCTGGGGTTTAGACTTCATGGGACCATTTGTACCTTCTTCAGAAAAAAAGATTATATACTATTAGTTGTTGATTATGTTTCGAAATGAATTGAAGCAAAAGCTTTACCTCATTGTGATGCAAGTGTTGAAAAGTTTTTAACTGAAAATATTTTTACCAGATTTGGAATGCCACGAATAATTATCACAGATGAGGGAAGTCACTTCAAGAATTTTATGATTCAAAGATTAATGTGTAAATTTGGGATTAAACATGGAATTTCAACAACCTATCATCCACAGACTAGTGGATTAGTTGAAGTATCAAATCGGGAGAACAAAAAAATTTTAGAGAAAAAAATTAACCTAAAATGAACTAATTGGGCTTATAGACTCGATGAAGCTTTATGGGCTTATAGAATTGCTTATAAAACTCCTATTGGGATGTCACCATATAAGCTCATATATGGAAAACCTTATCATTTACCTGTTGAATTGGAACATAAAGCTTATTGGGCGATTAAAGAGTTTAACCACAAATTAAGAGATGCTGGAGATAAATGATTATTGCAATTGAATGAACTTGAAGAAATTAAAAATGATTCATATGAAAGTGATCAGATTTATAAAGAGAAAATGAAGAAGCTGCATGATAAAAGAATATTAAGAAAGACTTTTGAGCCTGGACAAGGAGTTTTATTATATAATTCAAGACTTAAATTGTTTCAAAGAAAATTGATATCCAAATGGATATGGCCTTTTATTGTTAAGAAATTTTATCCTTCTAGAGTAGTGGATATAATAGATCAGAAAAGAAATTCTGTAATTAAAGTAAATGGACAAAGATTGAAGCCTTATATTGGAAAAAGTCTGCCATCTTTTAAAGATGTGCTATATTTAAACCATTTGGAATAAACAGTTGGTTATGTCGGGCTGATGGCGTTAAACCAAGCGCTTTGTGGGAGGCAACCCATTGTATGATTTGATTTGTTTTGATATTGAGAGTGCTTTATATGTGACTTCACTTAGTTATATATCTTTTGATCCACATTTTTTTAGAGTTTATTTTGGTATGAAACTTTTAAAAATTTGATGAAGGGTGAACCTGTGAATTTCAGGATTCTGGCGCCTAGGCGCCAGAACTGGCGCTTATGCGCCAGACATCCAAAATCTGGCGCCTAGGTGCCACAGTTCTGTATCGTGGTAAAACCACCCAAATTCATTTTTTACCCACTCAAATCCCTATAAATCACTACTTCTTCATCCCCAAACGTCAAGCCATCAAATTTCCAACCTAATTCTACACTTTTAAGAGAGATTTAATTTCTTCCATGGAGAGACTTACTATGGAGAATGGAGGGAAAGCCAAGTTTATGCACAAAGATTCTCAAACTTACTTTAATGGCTACTTAGCCATGACATTAGAGAAGCTTTTTGGTCAACTTGAGAAGATTGAAGGACAATTTGTGCATATTGGAGAAATGATGCAGGAAATGTACCATCAATATGAGCATATGGAATGGCAAATGAAGATACAATCTGATCATTTGGCTGCATTTGAAGACCATCAGGTAACCATGTATGCTCAAAACAAATGGATTGATGAAAAGACAACCTTGGAATTTCCTCTGTCCCTTTCTTCCACTCCTTTGTTCGTAGTGAATTACCTTGTGGAACTAACGAAGTTTCTGATGTGAGTCCTTGAATTTAGGGTGAATTTATGTGGAGAAATTGATTGTAAATATGAAGTATTAAGTGATTTTCTTGATGTTTTGTGTAAGTGATTTGTGTGATTATTATGTGTTGTTGTGAGATGTGAGAAGTTGTTTATATGTATTTTCTATATTTTTTGAACCTTATCTTGAAGATCTGAAATGGAATGAAGTAAAATTTGAGTTTGGATTATATCAAATTATGTTTAAAATGAATCTTAAATTTGGAATCTATTTTGGACTTTTATATTTTATGTGAGATGATTGATGAAGTTAATGATATAATTTTAAGTTTACAGATGTTAGAACACCTAAATTACAAAATGTAAAAAATTGGGAATTTTTCGAAATTTTTGGCAAATCTGGCGCCTAGGCGCCAGTTCATTGAACTGAAATTTCAGCCTTAAAACAAAACCCACCACCATTTTAACGCCTGAGCTTCATCTTCTTCCATAAAACTCATGAAAACCAGTCCTAGGGCTCCATATTATGCTTGACTCATGAAGTTTCGACGCTTAAAAACACCATATTCCAACTTGTCAAGGTTAGATCTACACTTTGGCATAATTATTTTGAATTTTCACCATGAATTTCTCTACATATGAATAGTGCAAAAAATTTGGGAGAAAAGTTTGATTTTTAAGTAGAAAATCCATGGATCTAAGCTTAATTTAGTGTTTTAAGATTAGATTTTGTTCCATGATATGTATTTTTAAACTTTTTGAAATATTTCCAAAATTACAGTATGACACCAAAATCAAAGCGAGGAAAGCAAATTCTTAGCGTAACAAAGTTTTTATCATCGGGGCGGATCGATCGAGAATATTATTGCTGCTTGACAGTGAGAGCAGTTCTGTTATTTCTCTGTTGTGCCGTCATTTTAATTATTCAAGAATTCTATGCAAATTTTTCTGAAACAGCTGATAATGAAGTTTATATTAGGGTAATGGGAGTTAAGTTCACTCCTAAAGTCATCAACATGTTTTACGGTCTTCCCCTTGCTACAGATTGCTTTTATGATGTTTTTGTTCCTTCTGAAAGAGAGCTTGATGAGATTTTAGCCTACCTAACTAATGGAAGAGGATAGTGGAAAATCTGAAACAATAAACGGGTAAAATTTTCCTCTTCTATGCTTAATGCTACTTCTAAAGCCTGACATTACTTTATTTTTGCTCGTATTCTTCCATCAAATCACCTGAGTGAAGTGATGAAAGAATGAGCTATTTTAAATTACTGCATTCAAGAAATGAAGCCTATAGATGTGAGAGCCATTATATTTGATGTGATCAACACTTCAGCTAGAGGAAGTGTTATTTTTAGTTTAGGCTTCCCGACTCTCATTTTCTCGATTTACAAGAATGCCAGTATTACAAATTCTCATTTTGAAGTGATGCTTAAACCAGTTAAACCAATTGGAAAATCTCTTATGGATTAATATGAAAAGATAAAAATTCAAAGTTCTAGAACATGTACATCTTCTATGCCTTCTACTTCCGCACCTGAACCTTCCACTTCTACTTCTGAGCCTCCACCAGATGTGTGGAATACTGTTTGTCAGAGATACTTGGAACATCAAAGTGATATATTGTTGATGCAATGCAGAGTAGATGAGATGGATAGTAAGATTGATCATATGTCTGGATATATACAGAGGAAGATTGACTATGATGGGGAGTATAATGAAGCTTGTTGACCTCACTTTTGGTTGAGGTCTAGTCTCTCTTTAGAATAGCCTAGGGTCTAGCCATATGACTCTTCTGGTGACTTTCTTAGAGGACTAGTCATGGAACCATCCCCATAGAAATTCAAAACTCTTCTTGCTTCACTAGGGGGTTTTCATATGCTTAAGGCCTCACCTCCACCTTTTGGTAGGAAAAAGGCAAGCATAAGGAATCCTAGGGGAAGTCTCCTATAGGTGGTAAGACCTTAGGATTTGCCCTGAGGGAGGTCTAGAGCTCACCACTCATACACTTCACATTCACAACATACACACACTACACATCCTAATTTCAACCCTGAACTCTATGGAAACTCATGTGGATAGCCCAGCCCTAAGTCTATGACTAAGTGGTAGGGACCAACACATAGAGGACCAAATGAGGGTGACCCTCGATCTATAACTCAATTTAAACCATTACATCATGCTCACTTTGAAGCCACCTTCAAATCTCCAAAGTTTCAATTTTTTGCCCCCGGCCTCCCAAAATTCCCTAAATAACCCAAAATTCTTCAAATTCACCAAAATTCCCCAAAAATCATTCCAAGATATTCCGTACCACTCAAATTGACCATTCATGACCAAAAATTCAAAAATTTCCAAAAATACCCCCCAATACCCTCAAAATACCCAAAATACCCTTTTTGCCCAAAAATCCAAAAATCCCAAAAAATTCTCAAAAAATTGTCAAAAATCCTAAAAATCCCCAATTTCATTTTGTTCAACTACACTATGGGTCAATTTTTCCAAATTAATACACTTTCAATTAAAAATCCCAACTTGGCCCATTTAACCTAAAGGTGCCTAAACCAAACCCAATCTTGACCCAATTGATCCCGATTTTCATCAAATTCAATTCTAAACCAAAATTCAACATCCCCAATATCAACTTAGACCAAATTCAAGCCCAATGTGACCCTCATTTGAATCCAATTCCACTTGAAATCCAAAATCCCTAAATTGGTCTAAATAACCCAAAACTCTTAAAGTGAGCCAATGTCAATCAATTCCTCAAAAATTTCAATTCAAAACTCTTTATAACACCTCTTTAAACTTAATTGGATCATCAATTGCCCATAATTTGAGATCAGGTCTTACCCAAAATCCATTTTGGACCAAAACCTCCCCATTTTGACCCAAGCTGGACACATGTTCTAAATCCACCAAATTGACCCCCTAAACCTTGTCAAAATCATTTTATGTCTTCATGAAAGTTCTTCGAGACAACCATATATACATTATTGCTGAAGACCTCGGAACCCCATTCCCACTCAAACCCAATCTAATTTTACCCGAACCCAACATGGTCCAAAATAATCAAAAATCCAATCCATGCCAAAATTGAACCTCCAAATGAGCTTAAAGCCACTTTGTGTCTTCATGAAAGATCGTCATTACAATCATATGAACAATAATGATCAAGACACCTAGACCTCATTCTCACTCAAACTCAAGTTAAGTTAGCCCAAACCCAAATGAACCTAATTGAACTAATAATTCAAATCAACCTAAATTAAACCAAAATTAATCAAATTAATCTCATGGCAGCCCAAAAATAAATAAATAAATAAATATATATATATATATATATAATAATAATAATAATAATAATAATAATAATAATAAAAAAGATAATAAATAAATGAAATAAAAAAAAAATATCCCTCATCCATATCCCTCATCCATATCTCTCCTCCATGCCTCTCCCCTCACTTCTCCCTCACCTCTCCCTCACCCTACCCGGCACCTCACCCTACTCTCCTCACCTTCACCATGCCTCCACCATATCTCTCCCTCACTCCCTCCTTAATTCCTAGCCGTGAGCCTCCCCATTAAATCCCCCCATAATCCCACTTAAACTCTCTTACACACTCCCTTACACACATTTTACTCACTTCACTTACACCATCTCACTCACTCACTTCCTCTCCAAAAACGTGAGCCTCCCTCTCCTCTTCTTTTCCTCCTTCTAAGCTAGTCACTTCCATCCTACTCCCAACTCCTCCTAGCCGTGAGGTCTCCCCCAAAGGGGCTTCCACAAGGATCCTCATCTCCAACAAAAGCTTCTTCAAGGTTCTTCCATCACCTCATCCAAGCTAAGGTAAGTTGCTCCCCCTCTCTTTTATGTTGTGAGTGTTCTAGCTTCATAAAAAAAAGTGTTCTAGCTTCATAAAAAAAAAAAAAGAAAAAAAAAAATTCTTTCCTATTTTCATGTTTAGTTTCAAAGTTGTTTCTTCATGCATGCTATATACAAATTTCTTCCCTATTTTCATGCTTTGTTTTAAAATTTCTTCATGCAAGCTATGTACATGTTTAAATCTTTATATGCTTAGGTTTAGGAATTTTTTTTTTTATGCAAAGTCATTTAGCTTTTAAATCTTTCATGTTTAGCCCTAAATTTCCCTTTCATGCAAATTATCTAATTAGCTTACTAGTTTAGTATTTACAAAACTACCACCTAGTTTCATTAACTTAAAAAAATAAATTTTTAAAATTGAAAAGAAATGAACATAACATAAAGGGAATGAAAATTAAAAAAAAAAGGAAAAGAAAAATAAACTTAAAGGAAATAAAAGCAAAACAAAATGAAATGAAATATAATAATAAAAAAAATAATAAGTGATATAATAATAAATAATAAATAATAACTTTTCTAAATTTTAAATAAAACAACTATACTAAATTTTAAATAAAATAACTCACTAAACATACTCAATGAATAAGTAAAATAAACCATAAAATTGATAAATAACTAAATGAATAATAATATATATGTAAATTAATGTAAATAAAAAAAAATAGTGTGATAAAATAAATAACTATAAACCTAACTAAATAATGAAAATAAAGTAAATAAATAAAAATCCCCTTTTAAAATATAAATACATATGTGAATGATAATTTTAATAAATAATAACTTAATATAAATGATAATAACTTTAAATAAAGAAAAGAATAATTTAAGAGAGAGAAAGTGAAAAGTCTTATAAATAAATAAATAATAATAAAAATGATAATAATAATTAATGTAAATTAATAACATAAATTAATAATAATAAATCAATAATATTTAAGTAATAAAAATGTACATATAATTAATTAAAAATAAAATAACTTATAAGGAATAATAAAATAAATAATACATATATATATAAATTGAAAATAATTTAAATAACTTAAACTAAATTAAATAAATAATAAATTAAATTAAATAAAGTAAATTAAATTAAATTAAATTAAATTAAATAGTAATTGTAAATAGTAATAAATTAAATTAAATTAAAAATAAATGATAAATTAAAATAAAACAAATTAAATAAAGTTAAATTAAATTAAATTAAATAATAATTGTAAATTCTAATAAATTGAATTAAATTAATTAAATTAAATAATAAAATAAATTAAAGATAATAATAATAATAAATAAATATCAAGCTAAAGTAAAACAAAATAAATAAATAACAATTAATTAAATAAATAATGATAAAGTAAATAAATCACATAAGTTAATAAATAATAAATTAAATAAACCATAAAGATAATAATAATTTTAATCACACATAAAAGATAATAATTTTAAATAACATAACATCATAAGAATAAAATAACATACAATAATGATATAACATATAAAGAACATACAATAATAATAACAACATAAACAATAATAACATAATAAAATGATAATATATAAATAACACAACCATCACAAATCACAACAAAAACAACAATCCCGACCATAATACAATACAAACACGATAACAATCAAACCTAGGATAGGCCTCCTGAGGCATGATTCATTTTTCCCTTTATAAAGACCCCTAGGAAATCACAACTTGGTGTAGAAAACATAATAAGAATACCCTTATGCTTAGTGAATGCATGGAGTAACCCAAATTTTACTCGATGTCCACACAAACTTCCCAATCCACATTTCAAACCCAAACATAAACCAAAATCAAACCAAAATTAAACCAAAACAAAAACAAAACCAAAACCCAAAGAAAAACAAAAAAAACAAACCTAGTTCAAACCCAAACCAAATACAAACCAAACCAAATTCAAATCCTCCAATCCCCAGACTAAAATCAAACTCAATTAAAAACCACAAACTCTTCATAGCACTCCCATAAGTCCAAATAAAACTACCAATTGCCACCAATACAAATCCAAACCACACCTAAACCCATCTGCCCCAACCTACCCCGAACAACTGTGTTCATTAAGCATAAGGGTATAGGTAGGGTGAATTGTTAAGCATCATAATAAGTCTAAACGAGCCCGAGACTTTTCATCAGGATATGAGAGGGAAGCATGGACTCGCATCCTTCTTTGATCGTTTGGATACCTCTCAGGTCTATTAAACTTAATATGTCTGCTTAACGAAACCATCCTCAATTAAATTAAACAAAGTTTATTGAAACACAACATAGAAATTCACATAGACATCATAGGACTTGGTAGACAACTAGGATCTCAACATAGACATCATAGGATTGAGTAGATACTTCTTGTTAGTTCTACTTCTTCCTGTTTTCTGGCATGCTTTAATTTCTGCAAAATTATAAACACATATATACAATGTAATACTAAAGTTTCAGCTGGGAATGACGAGAAGACCCTCCAGGTCCGCTTTTACTTTATTGCAATTTACCTTATTACAATTTATTTACCTGCACTGCGTTTTACTTTTCTTGCATGATAAATAAGATTGTTTGCATGAAAACTGAAACCTTTAGGATAGCCACAAAACTGAAACCCAAAACTAAATTAAAAGTCATACAAGATAAAATTCACCGCCACAATATTTCAAAATATAAGACAACTCAAAATTTAATCACAAACAAAACAACAAAAATTACAACTTTGACTAAATTAAAACGTCTCATTGGATGATCGGGAATACCTCGGATGATGTAACCCACGTGTTGCTAACGGGATTTCCCACGGTCTAAATGAAAGTGTGGAACTCATTCGGTTGAGTTTAGCAAATTCATCTGGACTAAGTGAATCCGATAAAAATAACGATGCCGGAAGGATGGAACCGTGGGATCTTAACCGGTGTTGTTATAATCAACTTTAAGATTTGTTTTAATTAAAACACTAAAATATTTGGATTCTAAGACTTTTCTAAACCAAAACACTTCTCTCATCTCCTGATTTATGATTTCTAAAACTAAACCTCTGCGACAATAAGGAGCTTGGAGCACAGTGGGCAGCACGACCATCGTCAACAGCAAAACTTGGGTCTACATCAGCAAAACCTTTCTTAGAAATTAAATAACAAAGCCGTAGGACTTCGAGGTAGTTTGCCTAGTGCAACATAAATCCTCAATTTTTTGTTAGGCATTTGCATAGTTGTCTTATGCAGATTAAGCCCTAACCGGTCTTAGGACTCCAAGGTAGCCGTTTGGTACGACATAAGCCCCCACATCTTCAAGGCTATTGGTATGATTGTGTCATACGAATATAAGTCCTAATTAATTAAAATAGGCAGGATGAAACATTAAATAAACTCCCAAATCGAAGCCAAACAATAGGATAGTTTGGGAAGTTGCCAAGATTCTTCTTGGATCTCCAGCTTCCCCCACTTCTCTTCCTTTGGACTCTCGAAATAAACCGCTCCAAATTTGATCCACTCCCACTGAAATTTCCAAAATCCAATTGTTTGAAAACCATAAACTTTGAAATTCTTGAGAGCAAAACAACTGATCATTATCGAGAGTTTTCTTAATTGTCTTCGGACATTTAGGATGTAATTAACTATAGGTGCTTGCCCTTATAGGGAACTTGAAGAACCCAGACAATATAAACCCTGCTTAATTCCTTTATATTAAGCAGGGGAACCTGTCGGCTTATAAAATTGGTTCGCAGACCAATCGGATGTCACAAATCTTCTAGTTTATTTAATCGAGCCCCATCGTCAAGCAGTGTGCCTATTCTTTGGGATAGATACCCGGTTTGTGGTGCGATGCTCGTTTATATAAACTATTTGGGATGTGAGATCGGTTTGATTTTACATCTTAAAATTTTCAAACATAAAAATTATTTTCAAAAATCAAATGCTACTTTCCAAATTATATATATATATATATATATACCTAAATTAAATTTTAAAACCTAAAAAAAATACGCCGACAATGCTCTTGTGAAATTTTTGAAGGGTGATAAGAATATTGAATTTCCTACTTGTCCTAAACTCACCCCATGGATCAACCCCAAAAGTCTTATTCCCGATGATTCTTTTGACGAAGAGGAGGAGACTAAGGATGATTAGACTTTATTTTTTCTTTGCTTTGTTGATGTGCCCGTTATGTGTGTTTTTACTTTTTATGTATTATTGTACAGATTGAGGACTATGTAGTAATTTAGTTGTGTTTCTGTTATCAGATTGCTTAGAATTTAATCCTATTTATGTTCCCGTTATTTTGTAAATGATTAAAATATAAAAGAGTGTTAGTTTTCTTATTGTTATTTACTTTTCTACTCTTTTATATTGCTTCTTATACCTGTATTACTTACTATTTTAAATACCTTAAATGTTATACATTTTCTTCTTCATGCTTAGTTTAAAATTTCATATTGCAAAATGTTAAAAGAACTAAGTTTAGGGGAGGGAAAAGAACTTAAATTTAAACTTTACTTGTCCTTAGTAAACAATATTTTCAAAATTAATAATATAACTTATGGAAGAAAAGTTAATTTAAGATGGATATGCTGTTATTTTCATGAATATTATAATAAACTTATAAAAGTATTTTTTTATAACAAAGGATAATTCTAAAAATTGTAATTATTTAATAAAAGAGTGTAAGATATTTGATTCAAATATCAAAATTAAAAATGTTGTATTTTTTGAAGTGTTAAGGAATCTAGATGTTTACTTGAGAAGATAGAATTGAAACTCTATGAAAAATATTTTTGCTAAGCACATATTCATTAATTAAAAAATGCATTAAGTCTTTAAATATAAGTTAAGGATAGTGAAGTTCAAAATCATTAATAAGCTATCCAGATATAGTAATTCTCACTTGAAAAGAAAAAGAAAAAAGATTGAAAATAATCCCTGAAAAAGAAAAGAAAATATATAGGATTGAAAAGAAATCCAAATATGAAAAGAAGAAGAAAAAGAATAAGTGAGGAGAAGCTTAAATCTAAAATTGACTTCACTTGAATTTTTTTATAGGAAGAGACCCAAACACAAATTTTTACTTAAGTCTTATGTATAAGCATCTTTACTAGTAGAGTTATCATTAAAATCTTTTTCTTGTAAATTATCTATATGTTCTTAATATGAAAAATTACAATTATTTTTTGAAATAGATAGGAGAAGAGAGTTCTTAACACTTAAATATTAAATATTTTACATATTTTGGTTTTAACTTAAGCTATTTAAAAGTTTTTTAAGTTTAATTATTCTATTTATAAAATAAACAATTATAGAAGTTTCAAAGAAAATTTCTCTCCATAGATTATTATTTTTAGAAGAAAAGAGTTAAGAGTTACTTGAGGACAAAAAACATTTAAGTTTGGGGGAATTGATCACCCTTAAAATTACCTAAATTTTTATATCATTTTTAACTAATATTTTAAGGATATTACGCTTTAATGAAATGTATTTATTATGTTTTTGGTTGCAGGTACAAGAAAATGAGTTTATGAAGAAAAAAATAAAAAAAAGAAGTAATAGGAGCAAAAATGAGTCAATGTTAGAAAAGAAGAAAAAAATGGCTGACTTTGGAGCCTGGGCACCAGTCTGGTGCCCAGGCGCCAAACTCAACAGGGAAATCTAGAGAGTTCTTGGACGGTTATTGATGACTCAGAAGCAATCTAGAAGTCTCTGGACAAATTCCCATATGTTATAAACAAGATACAATGAATATAGACACATGGAATCAGTTATTCAACGAAGAGGTGCGACTTAAAACCTGAAGAGATGCGTCCATTTGCGTAGGAGACTGGCGCCTAGGCGCCACAGTTACCTTCTAGAATATCCAATGAATTTGGATAAGTTTTGAAGAGGTGCTAGAAGCAACCCCTCGTCATTTTCGAAGCTCTATAAATAGAGGATAATTCTATAGCAAAAGATTGGTCGCTTTTAGAGTGTGTAAGTGTCATAAGGATTATTAGAGTGTGTAAGTGTCATGAGGTGTGCCATTTAGCTTTCTTAGTAAGTTCAGAGTGTTTATAGTGTGATTATTAGAGTTGGAGTCTTGTAAAATTCTGTCAGAGTCAGAGAAACTTCAAAGGATTGCTTGGATGTCATTCCAGATAAGTATTTACAATTTGGTTCTTAAGTTTTGTACTTTGAATTTGAATTATATAAATATGGTTTGTGGTATGAATTCTAAGCTTTCTGAGTAGTTTTATTCTCTTTCTCTCTACGAATATGAAATGATTTAGATAAGGATTTAATTTAGTTTTGAGAACTTCTTTTTCTTCATCCATAATTTGTTATGATACTTTACCTAAATTTCATTTACACTACAACTTGATCACTTGCAATGTTAAAATTTGTGGAGAGTTCTTAAGATCTGACCGTGGGCTAAGAGTTCTTAACTTGTAAGTATCACATTTCTCTTGGAAAGGTAGATGGTAAATCCTTAAAGGGGGAGGTGCGAATAGATAGGGAGATAATCTTTGAAGCACGTAGAATTGAATATGTTTTTAGAGTGACAGGCTAAATTCTATCAATTTGGTTTAAAAGGAGGTGACGGGTCACTAGTAGGCCCGACCGTAGGCACCCTTGGGGAGGAAACTAGAAGTGAAAGCTTAGAAATTCGTCCCTTACTACTAACAATACATCCTGATCCAATCTTCTAAAACTAGCCAATGTTCTTTATACGCCGGACCAAAGGGTAAAGAATATATTTTCTCCTATTTGTCACAATACCACATTCTCTAAGTTCTCAAACTAATTTAAATATTTACTAATCATTAAATATTTTGTACGGGGAAAGAATCTTTGTTTATTTTGTTAAAGAATTTAAATTATGATATTATTTACAATTGTTACTTTAATAACTTGCATATTAGTACTTGTTAGTTGACTGGTTTATAAATAGATTTTCATCTTTCTTTATTAATTATTTGTACTTAACCTTACCCGTGGGATCGATATCTGGGGCTTAATCAAAAAGCTCTATATTACTTAAAACGATATGTATGCTTGCGTAGTACCCCTACTGTATGATTTATAATTGTTTATAAAAACTTTAATATTTAATTATAGTACATTAGCCGCTTAATCTGATTTGGGGTCAAGTTTGGCCATAATTTTATTAAGCTATTTTACTTGCGTAATTGTGGTTGGGTCACTCATCGTAAAAGAAAATTAAAATGAAAACAATGACATATCTTCTCATGCCACTATTTTCTAACAAAAGAAAGAGTAAGAAAAACTACTCATAAAACATAAAGAAACACTAAAAAAAACTTTATTACATCAAAGGAAATCCATTAGATAAGTGTTTATAAAATCATAAGATAATGAAGAACACAATACTTAAATTTTTCTCCTTGAAAGAAAAATGAAGATCTCTCCAACAAAGTTTCCCCTTGATCCATGCAATGCTTATACAATTCCTTACAAATTCTCTTAAAATCCCCTATCCAATCTCTTCAAGAAAGATAGAAATCTACATTTCTACTCCTATTCTAAGATCTATAAACATTCCTCCTCGTTTTTCCAACATACATGCTCTTTTTCTGACATAAAATCACTATTTCAAAATGTAGAGACAAATTTTCAAGAGTTTCCTTTGGCACCCCTTCAAAATTTGTCCAAATTCAATGCATTTGGAGGATTAACCATTTCTAGTGCCAGTTTCGAGTTTTGTTGGAACCATTTCTCTGTATTCTAGCTCCTTTGGCGTCAGTTGTGCCATTGGTGCCACCCTCTAGGCAACTCCACCGTTTGGCTCTGTTTAGCTCCATTTCAGTTCCGTTTCGCCCCATTTCTCTCCAAACTATTATACCTACAAGATAAGCATGAAAAAATCTTTCTTTAAAGTATAATTTCATTCAAAAAATGTAATAAATATAAATGATATTAAGTATAGAAAGACATAGAAATGTGTCAGGTCAGAGTTTTATTCTATGCTCGTTATGACTCCAAATTGCATCGTTTTACTTTATTATTTTTTCAAAAGTCCATTTCTTGTACCTAAAACAAAAAACAAGCAAAATACCTTCCTTTAGAGTGAAATAACATTAAAAATAAGCCTAAAATGTATATATAAAAATAAGTAATTTTTAGGCATATCAATTAGTAGATTAAATTATCAGAAAAGTACAACAAAATTATTATATATTCTCTATTATGACCATACTTGTTGTCATTAAATATGATATTATATCCAAAGCTATGTGATGAGTTAGGTTAATAACCCTTTCACCCTAATTTGACCATAAGTGACTGTAAAAAGACTGATTAAATTATCCCAATTGATAATCTAACTCTATATTATCATTTCCTTAGGATAATTAGTACAAATTGATCTAAATAGAAACAATTGACCCATATGGGCTCAAAGTGATTAAGCAAATTAAAATTGCTTTAGTTAACTTAATTGGACATGGAGATTAAAAAAAAAACAATTTAACACAATTCAATTGGGTTTAGCACCTTTCTTCAATTTTAATCATATTTGATCATATTTGATCATATTTGATCAAACAAGTTAATTCTTTCCATCAAAAAGAGATTCCCACTTTCAGGTAGTCAAGCATATCCAAAAAGTCTAACCAACACAAACTCTTAAGAGTGACAATAACCAACTATGTCAAGATGATATTCATAATTCATGTCAAATCATTTTGATATCTTAATTTAATTTGCCAATTAAATTAAGATGGTTTGATAGTTTCCAAATAAACCTTAATGGGTAAGACCCACTTAACAATTAGCTTAACTTAGTTATCCAATTTTTGTTTAACTTTGAGAGTGGTTTTAGCTCACGATGCTAACGCTATGATCCAAATAAATTTAATTTATTTAAATCAGTTGACGATAAAGATTGCTCAATCATTTCAAATAGAAAATTTCAAAACATAATTAACTCTCTATGACTGGTTAGATCAAGAAACAATTCATTCAGGTAAAATAAATCGATGTTAAGGCTTTTAACCATGGTTAATGAAGCTTAAACTAAGCTTAATAGTAATTGCTATTAGCACATTGAATTAATCAATGGAATTTCTCAAAAAATTTTCTAGTATTATAGCACTTCCTCTCCTCATATGCATAGTAGTCTTTCCTAAAAATTTTGAATATTTGATCAATGAAATTGACATTAAATCTAACCAACAGTTGTGACTAATAAATATTTATCTAACTTAGTTAAGGTTAAATAGCAAGCCAATGGACACAAAGCTAGCAATGAACTTCAACTTTTTCATAGAATCATTGAAAACTTCATGCACCCTTAGCCACTTTGACTAGCCTCCAAAGAACTTAGCTCAGAAGTATACCTAAAGTTGAGGTCAAGTGTTAATCGAGCCAACAGTCAAGAATGAGTTGAATCAATCACTTAAAATGTTTTGAGAACTTTGTTCTAGTGGTGGTGTGTCAAAATATTCATTAGATTTTTTATCTGTTTAGATGTTTATGTAAAATAATAATTTATTACAATTGGTCTTGCTCTATGAAAGATCATGGTAATTGTTAATTGAGCTAAAAGGCTAACATCATATAGCTTTTAAATCTTTTTTTTTTAACTTACTAATTGGAGAATTATTTAGGGAGATTTTGATTAAGAAAAATCCAAACAAGTCGCATTTGAGTTAGGTTAAAAGAAGGAACAAAATTTGGTGTTAAACCAACATTTAAAGTTGAAGACAAAACTAAAACTATGAAAAGAATAATGTAATCAATATTAGATTACTGTGAAAAACCATATGAATGCCAATCCGACTGAATTAAATTTAACAAAATTTTAAAAGTTTTTATTAAAAATTTTTGAACCTCCATTACTAGTTACAAAAATAAAATAAATAAATATTAGTTCTATAAATGTAAGATAATTTAGAAAAAGATGTTCCTAATATAAGAAAATATTATTATAGAATTTATGGAGAAAATTTAATAAGGTTAATTAATTTTAAATTATGGTAATCAATATTTTAGAATTTTAAATATTATTAAATTTGTTTGCAAAATTCACAAAACAAAATTAGAGAATAATCTTGAGTTATAAACACATACCTCAAATTTTTTATTTAATTAAGTCGTTCAATTGAAATTTGCATTCCCTAGTCTTAAATATGTTAATTTATGAAATTATTGTTTATATGTGATATAGGTAAAATGTGATTTTGTGGTTCATGTAATTTACATACCTTTTTGTGTCATTTTTATGCTTTTTAGGGTATATGTGGTTTTAAATGCAAGATGCAGGGAAAAATTAGAGCCTTTGGTTACTTTTTATTCTATTTTGCTCTGTTATTATCTGACACATACAAAAGCATTAATGTTGTATAATTATGTTGTTAATATTACACAGTTAGGTCATTTTTTTGGGGATAAATGAAAATAAGGAAGATATTAACTCTAACTCTATTAAATGTAAATATTTAATTTTGTTTATTAAAAGCAATTTTACATTTTTCCCTTTTATGACTAGCCACACTTAGGAGACACTAGTTATTAGGTAGATAGAACTACTTGAATTCAAATCCTAACTTGCTTGTTGCCCTTTCATTTCCTTCCTTTCATCGTGTGAGTATACAGAAGTGTTGTAAGTTTATATATATATGTTAAACATTTGAAAAGTTAAAATATTTGTATTTTTATTGTGTTATAAAAGATTTAGGTGGTGTAAATGCAAAAGGTAAACTATAGGTGTTAGATTGGTAAATTTATATTAATTAGGTGGTATGTATGCAATTTCCCCTTCTTCATACATTCTTCAATGCCTCACAAAAAACATTCCATTACAAAAATCCAATAAAACTTATATCAAAATCTTTTTAGAGTGGTTAGCTAAGATATTATCATAATCAATCCTAGTCAATTCTAAACTTTAATTTTGGTATTAAATACTATCAAAAATATTATAAAACTCTAAAATAATTATAAGAAAATATCTCTACCATTTCTGAATGATTACCATACCTTTTCTTTGCACTATACTAGTCCACTAAAATCATCAAACCAATCTACTCCAATTATCTAGAATTGGTATTATATGGACCTAATCATATTGACCTAATAAAAAATAATACATAAAAAAATTTATAAAAATTTGAACTCCTTTGATTATCACAACTATGTTAAACCCTACTATTCTACATTTGGTTCTGAGGACTAGAGTTACCTAACAAAAACCATGAGTTAGAATTCAACTTGGTTGCTTCTAAGTTAGATTAAGTAATAGTCCATTCTAGCCATTTGAGTGTTTCAAAACTTATCTATGCACGAAATCTAACCCAAGAAAGCAATTCATCACATTTCTAAGACTCTTTGAAATAGAGATGAAAGACACCAAGATTGGTATCAGATTAAAATGCTATTTTCATTAACCATGATATTCAACCATTAGCCACACATCATGGTTGGCCCACTCCTTTTTTTTTCATTCCCATTTTGCACGTCATAAAAACATCATTTAGTACCACTTACACTAGCCTAGTTTTAGATTATTGGCCCGACCGCAAATAACGCAGTAATTTGTGCTTCCAAAAGATGGCCAAAAACTTGACCCAATTTATAAATAGCGGCTAGTGTGCAAAGTCTTAAGTGATATAAAAATTAGTAAATATTTTACACACTAGGGGTACTACGCAAGTATACGTATCGTTTCAAGTAATATAGAGTTTTCTTTAAAAACCCCAAGTATCGATCCCACGAGGAAGTGAAATAAGAGGTCTTTAGTCAAATTCTAGTCTACTACAGTTACTCCTAGGTTGGAAATGTCGATTAAAATTGTGTTTTATCTAGCAACTACTCCTAAATGCAAGTGTTAAAGGTAAAGGTAGTAACTATATCTAAGTGCAAATAATAATTCTAAAGATACCCTTTTGGATGAATTGGTTTGAGAATTTTGAGATACTAAAAAGTACTATTCTTATGTAATGAAATAGATTATGTATAGGAATGAGATGCATTAAATATTGTATGTGCCAAATAGGAGCAATTCTATTCTTTACCCTTTGGTCCAGGCATAAAAAACATTGACTAATCCTATGCTTCGGTTACCGAATCCGCGGCTAGCTGGGAGGATACCGACTGCCACTACGGAGCTCCCACGTTCCCCTCACCTGAGGGCTAACATCTACACTTCAGCACCCAAACGATAGGACCAAATTGAGGATTTTAGTCTGTCACCCTAAAATCTCCAATTCTACGCCCGATTAATTATATTTCCCTATTTATTTGCACTCAATTTCCATGAACTTCACCATCCATGGAATTTAAATGTGGTTCCACTTTGTTGAGAATTACTAATGCCCTTTCGAGACAATGCAATTACAACGAATTTTAACACTACAATGAGCCCTTATTGCAATGTAAATGAAGTGCAAGTAAAAACCATCACATTTATAATTAAATTTACTTCGAAGATGCATCACAAAATCCTAATCATGAATCCTACTCATTGCAAAAGAAAAGTAAAAGGAAAACAATGACATAATATTCTTATATCATTATTTTCAAAGAAGGAGTAAGAGAAATGTGTCACAAAGCACAAAGAAAACACAATGGAAACTTCATATAAACAAAGCAAATCCACTACATAAATGTTTACAAAATCATAAGATAATGAAGAACAATACTTAGCTTTTTCCCTTTGAAAGAAAGATGAAGATCTCTCCCATAAAGTCTCCCTTCGATCCATGCAATGCTCGTACAATCCCTTACAAATTCTCTCAAAATCTCATCTCCAATCTCTCCAAAAGGGTAGAAATCTACATTTCTACTCTTAATCTAAGAATCCTAAACATTCTCTAAGTTTCTCTTATATTTTCTCTCCCCTAATCTCCTCTAATCTACTAATTTCTAACACATATTCGCCATTTTTAAAGTTTATGGACGAATTCCGAAGAGTTTCTTACGCACCCCTTCGAAAAAGTGTCCAAATACGTCGAATATAGGCCCAAAACTGCCAAATGTTGAATATAGGCCCAAAACTGCCAAAAGTCGGTTCGTGGTCTTCCGGCTCGCTGTCGGCGGGGTCTGTACGGCTTATTTTTAGGTTGTGTGTTTTATTTTAAAAAGGGGGTCGCCTAACAGAAGTATGTCGGCGAATTCTTAATTTAGTTTAAATAAATAATTTTGAAAAGTAGTATTTGATTTTGAAAATAATTTTAAATTTGAAGGTTTTAAGATATGAGATTAAACCGATCTCACATCCCAAATAGTTTATATAAACGAGCACCGCACCACGAACCGTGTATCTATCCCTAAGGATAGACACACCGCTCGATGGTGGGGCTCGATTAAATAAACTAGAAGATTTGTGACATCCGTTTGGTCCGCGAACCAATTTTATAAGCCGACAAATTCCCCCGCTTAATATGAAAGTATTAAACAGGGTTTATATTACTCAGGTACTTTAAAATTCCCTATAAGGGCAAGCCCCTATAGTTAATTACATCTTAAGTGACGGAAATCACCTAAGAAAACTCTCGATAATAATCAATAATTCTCGCTCTCAAGAATTTCAAAGTTTAAGTTTTCAAAGGATTGAATTTTGGAATTTCAATAGGGAATGGATCAAATTTGGAACATTTTGTTTTGGGAATCCAAAGGAAGAAAAGTAGGAGAAATCACAGATTCGAAGCGAACTTCGGTAATTTCCCGACTATCCTATTGTTTGGCTTGAGTTTAGGAAAGTCCTAATATTTATTTAAATGTTTTGATCTTGCCAGTTTTAATTAATTAGGGCTTATATTTGTATGATAAAATCAAACAAATAGCCTCGAAGATGTGAGGGTTTATTGTCGTACCGGACGACTACCTCGGAATCCTATGACCGGTTAGGGCTTAATTTGCAATGCAAGTGCCTAACAAAGAGTTGAGGATTTATGTTTCACTAGGCAAGCTACCTCGAAGTCCTATGGCTTTGTTATTTAATTCTAGGAAGGTTTTACTGAAGTAGACTCAGGTTTTGCTGATGACGATGGCCGTGCTGCCCACCATGCTCCGAGCTCCTTATTGTTGCAGAGGTTCAATTTTAGAAGTCATAAATCAGGGGATGAGAAAAGTGTTTTGGTTTAGAGAAAATCTTAATTTCCAAGTGTTTTTTACGTTTTAATTAAAACAAATCTTAAAGTTGATTATAACGACACCGGTTAAGATCCCACGGTTCCATCCTTCCAGCATTGTTATTTTTATCGGATTCACTTAGTCCAGATGAAATTGCTAAACTCAACTGAATGAGTTCCACACTTTCATTTAGACCGTGGGAAATCTCGTTAGCAACACGTAGGTTACATCATCCGAGGTATTCCCGATCATCCAACAGGACGTTTTAATTTAATTGTAATTGTAGTTTTGTGTTCTGTTTGTGATTAAATTTTGAGTTGTTTTATATTTTGAAATGTTGTGGCGGTGAATTTTATCTTGCAATGACTTTTAACTTAGTTTTGGTTTCAGTTTTATGGACTATCCTAAAGGTGTGGGTTTTCATGCAACAGTTGTTTATCATGCAAGAAAAGTAAGTGCGATGCGATTAATGAAATTGCAATAATGTAAATTGCGAGAAAGTAAATTGCAATAAAATAAAAGCGTACCTGGAGGGTCTTCCCGTCATCCCAAGCTGCACTTAAAACACAATTAGAATATTTAAGCAAGTTTCTAGGTAAAGCTAAGGGAAGGGTTATGGTTTTCTACCAAATTCCTAATCCTATAGCTAGTCATTTCCTATGACGTCTAGGTTCCTTGTGTTTTGGTTTGAAGACAATTTTCTTCATCAAAGAACAATTAAATTCAATTGTTCTTATAAACATCCTATCATATTGAGAAAGTGTTTAAGAAGAATCTTAAACATCTTTTCAATATTGCTAGAATTGTTTTAAGTCCAAATGGATTCAATTACACAAATGAATTAATCGTCCAAGAATCTCAAGTTTTGTTATCTTGCTTAGTGAACTAGGACATTTGAATATCCTATAGGTGAAGTAACATTTCATTTAATATTACGTTTAGGAGTTATGATAACTAAAGCTTTTGAGGGTAAATTGGTGTTCAAATGGTTTGTGATTTAGTTTAATTTCCATTAATGGGTTTAAATTTGGAATAATGTTCAAGTTACTTTAGATTTATTTTGAATTCTTTATGTCTTTGGTGATGTTATATTTAATTCAACTTAATTTAATTTAATTTAATTTAATCTTTAATTTAATTCAATTCAATTTAATTCAATTTAGTTTGATTTGATGTTAAATTAAATTAATTTGATTTGATTTAATTTTAATTTAATTTGATTTGATTTGATTTGATTTAATTTAATTTAATTTAATTTGATTTGATTTAATTTAATTTAATTTAATTTAATTTTTAATTTAATTCAACTTTTAATTTTAATTTAATTTAATTTAATTTAATTTAATTTACTTAATTTAATTTAATTTTTAATTTAATTTAATTTTTTAATTTTAATTAACACTTTGAAAGAGTTTAATAATTTAACTTTAGTTTAATGATTAAGTCCTTTAATATTTTAAATTTGAGTTATCATTTTAATTAAGAATTAAATATTAATGAGATAATTAATTTAGGGATTCTTAAATTAAAGAATAAATCTCCTCCTAATAATATCCCTATTTTAATAACTCCAATTTTATTATTCTTCCAAATTCAATCAATTATTTAATTAAGGTTTAATTATTTTAAATTGTTTAATGGATTTCTACCCTTTAATTATTTAAATTTCAATCATCCAAATCAGATTAGGATCAAATATTTTACTTATTAATTTTTTATTAAACCTAAAGTTTTAATTAAGGGTTAAAATTTTAATTACCATTTTGCCCTTTAAGCTTAATAATTTCATAACTCATTAAATTGAACTCAAATGAACTTGAAATTTTTATGTGACTTCACTCATATGTCAATAAAGACATGAGAGGAGAAAATGTGATTTTTCTGTATTTAATTTATTTATATAATTATTTTTGGTAGAAAATAGAGATTTCCAAGGAAAATTTAATAACATGACCAAGGGAAAGTTTCTGTCCTTAAGAAAATTATGGGACATTCCTAATGACTAGAGGACCACTTGGACCAATTTTGGTGATTTTTTGAATTATATTATTTTTATTATAATTATTTTAAATTTTGGAGTGTTAATTAATTTAAAAATAAAATAAATGTTGAAAAATGAATTTTATATTTTTTAAAAATCTCTCTGATATCAAGGAAATCAGAGAATTAAATTTTATAATTTTCTGATTTTTCTATGATTTATCATAATTATTTTAGTGAAAATTCTAGAAAATACATTTTTTTTAATTTTAAAATTACCCTAGAGCTTTAAAATTTAATATCTCATTAAATAGACCTAAGAAAAATATGGGGTTTGTTTCTAAGTGATTAAAATTCAAAATGTGACATTTTGGTGAATTTTATTATTTTTGTGATTTTTATTATTTTTTAATTATTGAAAATATTAAAATAATATTAAAAATCAACTTTTTTAGAAAATTGAAATTTTAATTTTCTTAAATTGCCCTGATATCAGAGAGGCTCCAAAACCAATTTGGTGAATTTTTGAAAGATATTTTGAAAGTTATGAATTTTTAAAGTTTAAAATGGATAAATGCGCTTAATCAACCCATTTAGTAGGGCTAACCAAGTCCAATTGACCTCAAATTTTTATGGTGGGTTCCTCTGATCCTAAAGGTCAGTGGAGAATTGATTTCAAGTCAATTTGATCTATGGTTAGCTCTAATTAATTAGAGATCCATTTTAGGTGTTTAAGCCAATTAGGGTTGTTTTAAATGAACTAACTCAAAACCTATTTTTCCTACTGTCCTCCTGGTCATAAGGAACATCACCAAATTTTCCTAGAATTTATTTCATAACATGCTATTTATTGGAATTAAAATACTCAAAACAGTAACATGAATTTGAAAAATCAATAACTCTTCATAGGGATGACCTCTGACTTTGGAAAATTCAGGGAATGTTCCCAAATTCAGAGGCTTCAAAGCCCTATGGTATCATGCCATGGTGAATTGTATACATGCATGGAGAATTAAAAATATGCAGAGAGTAAATAAATTATTAAAAATAAAATACTTGATGACATTAAATAATTTCTTTTCCACATTATTCTCCTCTGTTCACTGAGCAAGAGGTATTTTTGTTTTATTTTTCTGATTTTTCTACACAAAGTTATGAATTTTTGAAGTTTAGGGAATTAAATAAATCGAAAAATCCCTAATTTTCTATTTATCCACGCGGCGCCGCGTCAACCTCGACGAGCTCCGAACGCACACGCGTCGCGCTCCCATTCGACGCCGCCATCTGAGTCGGCAGCCCGGGCCCCGCGGTTCTCGTACCGTCTCCTGATCCGACGCGATCCTGGCCGTCCGTCCCCGCGTGTATTGAATGGACGACATCCGTTCTTCGTCCCCAAGTGTCCTCACCCGAGAGCCGTCCACACTAAATCCCTAATATCTCACTCGATACTCAATGGATTTTCATGTTCTTATGCTCTACGGATTCGTCTCGAAGAGACGAACACATCTATACGGTGATCATGCATTGAAATTAAAGCATTTGAAATGGAGAATCTCCGGAAGCTCGGGATGAAGAATTAGCTCATACCTTTGCTCGCAGAAGTGCGGCTTCGATCCGAGGGTTGTTGCACCTTCGATCGGATCCCGGCAAGCTCCGCATGAAGTCTCCCGGTCCGGTGAATTGTCTAGGTGGGATTTCGACCAAGCCCGATCACAAAGCTTGGAGGCCGGAGCAACTAGGTGGCCTCGAGATGGGGCTTTTGCTCGGTGGACACCTTCCCTCGTCCGGTGAAGGTGTAGAACCAATCAATTTGGGGATTGGCTCACCGTGGAGAAGTGTCCCGGTTTTGGGCCTAGATTTCAACTCTGAAATCGAGCTCACAGAGAAGAAATGGCAGGGGGATCTCGGTGGGGATCGGGTGCTCGTGTATGGGGAGGAGTCCGGAACAATTTTGGCGAGTTTCCTTAAGGTTTGTTTCAACACCTCTCATGGCCGAGAGGGGTGGTGTTTAAATAGGAGAGGGTGGAGGGCCTCCTGTGGAGAGTTAGGGCTTGGGATCGGCTGCTCTGGCAAGAGAAGAACAGCTACAATGGCCACCTGGGATGGGGCGACTCAGCGAAGGGAGAATTCCAAAGTCGGCTCACATGTGAGCTCTCGGCCATGGTGTTTTCCGGCGGCTTGGTGGCCGGCCGGCCGTGCATGGGTCACCCTCAAGGTCGAGTGGTCGTGGCGGGACTTGGTGCAAGCAATCGGCAAATGCCATGTGTAAAGGCTTTGATCCAAAGTGGAATGGGGCATGGCTAGTTTTGAGTCTAAATGGGTCAACCCACCCATTTGGGCTTGGTGCACCCCTCAAGGTGGCTTTGGATGCCGTGGGGAATCAAAGGGATCACTGGTTTGGCATGGAGAAGTCTCCATCCAAATATATTCGGATTAAACTTAAGTTTAGTGTGAAACATGATTAAGGCTAATGAGCTTTAGAGATTAAGGAAAGCCCTCCCTCTTCTTACCCAATATGGCATGGTGGAGTGTCCAAGGCTCTCATGGCTCACATGTAGCTCATGCATGGCTTCATGGCTCACCTTTGGCTTGGCAAAAAGTTTGATCAATTTCATGAAAATGGATTTTAGGAATTTTTGGTAATTTGATGGAAATTTGTATGAAACTTGATTTGAAATAATTTGATGGTGAATTTAGGACTTAGGGAATGGCTTTTATTAAGTGGATGGCAAGTGGAGATGTCATGTGGGCTTTAGGGTAGATTTTGGGCTTTTTAAAATGGTTTTAGATGGGCTTTTAAGATGGTTTAGGAAAGTGGGCTTTTGAATTTTAAAATGGATTTTGGGATGAAATTTTGGTAAAAGCTTGGGCCAAATAATTGTTGGGTTTAGCTCATGGATGTGTCATGAGTGACTTGAAGCAAATTGGGGGTGATTTGGGTTTGAATTGGGTTGAATTTGGGTTCTTTTGGTGAATGGGCCAATATAGGTCAAAGAGGGCTAACTTGGGCCAATGTTGGGCTAGGGTTGAAATTGATGTAAAATTAATGTTGAGAAATGTTTATAGGAGTGTTTCAAAGAGGTTTTGACTTTGGTTGGGCTTTGATTTTGGGGTTTGGGCTCATTTGGGTTAGGTTTGGGTTTAGGTCAAAATTGGGCTTTAATGCCAAAAGTGAAATTGGATTCAAATGTCAATCAAATTGGACTTGGATTTGGTCTAGATTGGTGTTGGGAATGTTGAATTGAAGTTTAGAATTGAATTGGACCAGAATTTGGGTCAATTGGATAGGTTTGGTTTGACATTGGGTTCACTTTGGGTTAAAATGGGTCAAATTGGGGGTTTTGACAAAAGTGGGGTAAATTGACAAAATTGGCCCATGGTGTAGTTGAAAAAAATGAAATTTGAAATATTTGGGATTTTCTGAAATTTTCTGGGAATTTTCTAAATTTTTTGGGTTTTTGGGTCAAGAGGGGTATTTTGGGTATTTGGAGGTTATTGGGAGGTTTTCTTGGAATTTTTGATATTTTTGGGTATGGATGATCAATTTGAGTGATGTGGAAATGTTTGGGATTGATTTTGGGGAATTTTGGGTTATTTGGAAATTTTTGAGAAATTTTGAGCTATTCAGGGCTTTTGGTAGGTTAGGAGGGTCCGGGTCCCGGGGGCCAAAAACTGAAATTTTGAAAAAATGAAGATTAATCAAATTTAAGTGACATGGAATCGTTTAGGTTGAGCCATGAAGCCATATTAAGCCCATATGAGTTATGAGAGGACTCATTTTGTGTATTCATTATGTTGTTCCTAACCCTCTTAGCAAGGGCTTAGGGGTTAAGGACCATCCATGTGAATCACCTTCATGAGTCAGGAGGTCAAGTTGGGTATGGGTGTGGTTTTAGGAGATGTGTGAAAGTGTAGTGTATAAGTGTAGTGTGTGTGTAAGTCAGCCCTCACCAGACCAGGCCACCCAGGGAGGGTCCTAAGGCCAAAGAGTCCTATAGGAACTCATCCTTTAAACTTCCACATTTGATTTCAACCCTCTAGGTGATTAGGGGCCTACAATCAAGTTTGTGGAGTTTGCAGGGATTTAAGAAGTGGTTGAGTTTCTAAAGGGGTAGGTTCCATCTCTAGTCCTCTAAGATAGTCAAAGGAAAAGCCTAAGGCTAGATCCTAAGTACTAAAGAGAGAAGAGAAGACCTCATCAAAAATGAGGTCAACAGGGTCGAGCTCGCTGTCGGCGAGCTTTTCTGGCACTTTTCGGTGATTTCTGGAAAATCTCGTCATCAGCGAGATCAATCTCGCCGTCGGCGAGCAGGCTCTGAGCAGCTCCACCGTTTCGCTCCGTTTGGCCCCGTTTTAGCTCCGTTTCGCCCCGTTTCAGTTGCGTTACGTTCGTAAGAGATAGCCCTACAAAATAAGCATAAAAACAACCTTTCTTTAAAGTTTAATCTCATTCAAAAATATTCAAGAAGTGTAAAAGAGATTAAGCATCAAAAGACTTATCGAAAGGTGTCAGGGCAGAATTTCATTTCTTGCTTGTTTTTGCTTCAAATTGCACCGTTTTTGCTTCATTTTGCTCCAATCACCATTTCTTGTACCTAAAACCATAAAACATACAAAATACCTTCCTTTAAAGTGTAATATCATCAAAAATGAGTAAAATAATATAGCAAAAATCGTACATATTTTAGGCGTGTCAAAATCCCCCAAACTTAATTGTTACTTGTCCTCAAGTAACACTATAACTTTAAAAATAAAATATGTTAACTTGTGGTGTGGGTTTCAATAGAGTTTTTTATAATTTCATCTCAGAAATATTATAGTATAACATAGGAGAAATTCTAGCAAATCAACCTAGGACTAGAGTGTAAGAATATCTCATATTCAACTTAGGAATCCTAATTTTTTTTATTTACTTCAAAAGTTATTGAAAATTGTCAAACTAAAGATTCATAGAAAGTATAAAAATGGAAATTAAGCACCTTATCTATACCAATTTAACCAATACCTTTTGAAATAAGAATAAGCTTAGGATTGTTTTTAAGTCTTTTCATTTAAAAAGTTTCAAGTGAAACCAATTTTTGATTAGGCTTCTCCTCAAGCTTCTCCTCACTTATTTTCTTTTCTCTTTTTTTTTCTTTTTCTTTTGGGATTATTTTCAATCCTTTTTTTTTTTCTTTTTTTCATGTGAGGATTACTATATCTGGATAGGCCTTTAATAATTTTGAATTTCACTATCCTCTCTCTAAAATCCAAAACTCAAAACTTTCCCTCACTTTTTATAAGTGTAAGTATTAGTTTGAAAAAGGTTTTCAATAAAGGCTCAATTCTCATTAAGTATAAATCTAAGATTTTAGATTTTCAAATATTCAACTCCTTTCTACCATAAATAGAAAAATCATTTTCCCAATGTTTCCTACAAAATGACTTAACTCTAGAATGGTTTCTTCACTAAGGATTTCAACTAAGTTATTTTTCTAACATTCCTAAAATTGAAATTATAGTAACCTAAAGGTAACACCACATACCATTAGTCATTTTAAAAATGATATCAAATTAAATATAGGCCACTGAGGACAAATAAAGTTAGGTTTTCTTTAAAATACTTCTTCCCCCCGAACTTAAATTTTAAAAATATTTTGCAATTAATTCCTTAAAATATAGCAGGAATAAAATGTAAAGGTTTAATCTACTTACTACTACAACATCCTATCAAATTAATATTCATGCATAATCATGATACAATGACTGTAGGAGAAAATAAATCTAACCTAAAATATGCTTGTAATAAAATTACACTAAAAGGAAGTATTTTCATATTAAAATTTTATTTTTCTTCCTACCCCCAAACTTAATTTTTAACATATATAGCATTCAGTACAGAAAATATGAGCAGGAAGAAAATAATTTAGAAATTCTATCTACCACAAATGTCTATCAAAAAGATCTACAACTATTCATTAGGACAGAACAATATGCAGCAGAAAGTAAATCTAAACTAATTATGCCAGAATGAAGTTCACTAAATAAAAGTTTAACTAGCATTGCATGTATCAGTAAGGGAATATAAAAATGTTCTTCAAGACCTAAATAAAGTTGTAACATAAACATAAACACAAAATTCAAATACAAACACAAATGATAAATGAGGGCAATTCATCCTTTAACTTATCACATCTTACTAATTTACTTCCAATTTCTAACGGAATCACTACACTAGTAAATTAGGCACTTTAAAATAATTTTATAGATTATAATCCCAAAGATAAGATTATCCCTGATATATTGGCTCCTAGGCACCAATCTCAGGCATCACCTAATCCTTATAATTAAGCACCTATAATAGTTATAAAGATAGTGTAAGATCATCCATATGGTGTTCATCAAATAGTTTCATGATTCCTACCTAATGAAAATAAAGTTGCGGAAAGGAAGTAACAAATTAAGATGGAACTATCAATGTTTAAATTCATGATTTCTCTTGTAAAACTCAAGTCCAGGTGAGACCCAAGTCACAGTGGACTCATTAATCCAACTACTACAAGAGATCAAGTCTAGCCATAATAAGAAGTTAAGGAATCACCTCCCTCAAGACACACAAAGATCAAACTACTAACAATCAAAACATCTATCAACAATAAAATTGATTAATCCATAATGACACACAAAGATCAATTGAATTCACTCTAAAGTAAATACAAAACAACACTAAAAATCATAACTATCAAAACACACTAAATCAAAACACACTAAATCAAAACACACTGATAACTATGGGTTGCCTCCCATAAAGCGCTTAGTTTAACGTCGTTAGCCCGAAAAATGATTCCACCTGGATCAAAATTCCATTTAAGTAATCCTCGATCAATCGCCCAATCTTTTCCAGATCCAGGGATTCCTACAAAATCCTCAATCTTTAATTTTTCATTCAGCTCTTCATTTTTAGTTGGATTTATATCATAATTCCTCGTATTTCTTTCTAGATCCAATATTCTTCTATTAATTTTCTTAATTCGCATATTAATATCATCCTTGAAATTTATAAGAAATGGATCTTTATAAGATACTTCAATATCTCCCGAATTTCGGATCAAATTTTCTTTAGATAATTCATATTCAGGATCAAATTCTTCTATGTCACTCTCATGATTCAAGTTATCTTCCAATTCATCTCCTTTATAATTATTAAATGATGGAGGATCTATCTTAGTTGAGGAGATATATTTTTCTAATTCCCTAGGAATTTCTTCCAATGGTCTTCCAATATCCTTATCCTCTTTTCTCAACTCAAAGTTCTTTAGAAATATATCCTCAAATTCTCTTCCAAGTCTTAGTTCCATAATTTTATCTTGTTCATCATTCAATTCAGGTTTTTCTTGTGATTGAGTCGCATCTAAAGATATTAAGACTGGTTGTGTAGATGAATTCCCTAAATAGATAGGCTTTAAAATTGTATGGGGTACATCCATCTTAAGTTCATGAGATTTTTCAAGAGATGGAACTAAAAGTTTACTATTTTTGGTAGCGTCCATCATTTCACACCTCTTCTGAACATACATACAGTCTTCTTTACATAACATTTTTGACTTATCATGAAAGTCTATTTCAATCTCATTTGTTAACTTAACCTCAAAACTTTCTTGGAAATGTTCTTTACTTAGATAATCAATTTTATCCATCCAAAAACAATCATCATATTTTCTCTCAGCTCGATATTTCATAGTCTTTAATACATCAAAAGTGACTTCATGGTCATTAATATTTATAGTCAACTCTCCTTTTTGCACATCTATCATAGTTTGTCCAGTAATAAGGAAAGGTCTCCCTAAAATAATTGGAATTTCTTTATCTTCCTCTATATCTATTACAATAAAGTCCAAAGGAAAGATAAATTTATCCACTTTAATAAGCACATCTTCTATAACTCCTTTTGGATAAATGATAGATCGATCGGCTAACAGAAGGGTTACAGTAGTAGGAGAAATATTGGCTAAACCTAACCTTCTAAATATAGATAGAGGCATCACATTAATGCTCGCTCCTAAATCACACAAAGCTGTTCCACATAATCTTTTTCCAATTGCACAAGGAATTGTAAAGCTACAAGGATCTTTAAGTTTCCGAGGAAAATTTTTCTTAAGTATAGCGCTGCACTCCTCACTTAGTGCAACTGTCTCATAATCCCCAAATTTTCTTTTCTTCTTTAATATATCCTTTATAAACTTTGCATAACTTGGCATCTGTTCCAAAGCTTCAGTAAAAGGAATATTTATCGTTAACTTCTTAAGTACTTTCATGAACTTTGAAAATTTTTTATCCAACTCATGCTGTCTAAGTCTTTGAGGAAATGGAGGTGTTGGTCTTTCCAAACTGATTTTAGTTGGAGATATTAATTTTTCCAGATCCTTAGAAACATGTTCTTCAGGTCTTTTAGTTTCTGATGTTTCTCTCACAACATCTTTCTCTTTTCTAACCACATCCTCTATCTCTCTTTCATTTTTTAATTGGACAGCTTCTATTTGTTCATTAGTGTTCTCTTTAGGGTTGATCTCATTGTTGCTAGGAAGTGTTTCTTCGGATCTATTGCTAAGTGGATTAGCAATTTGTTCCAATTGATTCTCTATGTTTATAATAGCAGCTTTTGACTTTGCAACTGGTTTCCCATTTTCAGTACCATTTCTTCCATAAACATCTTCTTATCCTCAAATTGTTGATCATTTTTAGAGTCTAGTGGATATGAAGGTTTATAGTTTGTGTTCCCCTGATTATTCCAGCTTCCATTAAGATTTGAATGATTATTTACCCATTTTTGGTTTCCACCATCAGTAGTATGATTCCAGTTAAATTTAGGATGGTTCTCCCAACATGGGTTGTAAAAGTTAGAATATGGGGTGTTTATGATATCTAGAGTCTCATATAATAAGTTAGAATCAATCATAGGCCCTAATGAACTTTCCTCACTTACAGAAGTAAATTGAGGTTGGTTCATTCCAAATTGATCCAACTTCCTTGATATTGCAGCAATCTGAGATGCAAGAATTGTATTCGTATCCATATCATGAACACTAGCTACATATTTATGATTTACCCTTGTAGAGGGCCATTGAAATTCATTTGTAGCCATTTCTTCAATTAATGCATACGCTTCATCAAATGATTTTGACATTAATGATCCATCAGCGGTAGCATCAATTATAGACCTAAGGGATCCTACTAACCCATTATAAAAAGTTTGAATTATTAACCAATCGGGCAGAGCATGGTGCGGACACTTTCTTAGGAGTTCCTTAAATCTTTCCCAGGCTTCGTATATTGATTCCCCTTCATACTGACAAAATGAGATAATATCATTTCTAAGTTTAATAGTCCTAGAAGGTGGAAAATACTTAGCTAGGAATTTTTGAGTTAACTCCTCCCAATTTTTAATAGAGCCAGGTGCTAAAGAGTATAACCACATTTTAGCCTTATCCCTTAGTGAGAAAGGAAAAAGCCTTAGTCTAACAGCATCATCTGACATACCTGTTTTCACCATTCTTTTCTCTTTTTTATTTTAAAAGGAGTCGCCAGCTTGTCAGTCATCGTATGCTTCCCTTATTCGAATAAATTTCCCTCCCAAATCAAATAAGTGATTCGAAGAGGAGAGGAACAGATTAAGAAGGGACATACGACAAAGTGACAAACAAGAGAAAAGAAAAACATGGAGAGTCTACGTGCGATAAACCTCGCAAGGATAAGCCAAGCATGTCCGCCCAAACAAGATCGGGCAGAGGCACCTTGAACCAATATCCGCGAAAGAAGTATCTACGTAGACTACCCATAACCAGAGAGTCAAGTGTATGTACCTTTCGCGGGTCAAAAGCACACCCAGAGGAACGTATTCCTACTGGTTAATTACATCTTGGGGGATACCCAAGAATACTCTCGATAAAAGGAGTTTCTCTTTATATTATCATAGACCTGGGGTATAGGCAATCAAAGGGAGATTATTCCGGTGTGGGAAAGTCTCGACGCTTCAAAGCTCTCACTAAGCCACCAGGCAGAGAGTGAGTCTCTCACATCCCAAATGGGGTAGCGGCTCATCAGCATACGAAACCCACGGAATAACCTAAATCATCTTGACGGGGGTATCCCAACACGTCAAAGCACGTCCGGGCCATAAGGGCAGAGGACAAATCGTCGTATCCCAAACGGGCGGCAGCTCATCGGCATCGGGCCGTCAAAATGATATCAACGAAGTCAAGGAGCGAAAGGGCTCAAAGTAGGTAGTTAAAGGAAGGAAGGAGTAATCCTAAAGGGGTAGAGGTAGCCAAGTCGGGGTACACGGGCTCGTCATCCCAAGCAGTAGGACCCTAAGTCTACCCGAACGTGAAGGTAGTCGACCCAACACGTCCTGAGATCCCCGGTCAGCAATCCAAGAATTGCATTATCCACGGGGACCTCGGTAGCCCTAAGGTCAAAGGAAGGAAACTCTATCCTATGACTATAAGCTGGAGCTCCAAGAGGTGGGTCTTACACCTGCCAAAGTGACAAGATGCCTCAGGAAAGGAAGAGAGATGGAGGTTCAGCTACAAAGCTGCAAACGCTCCAAACAAAAGGACTTACACCCCGTCTGGGTCGGGGAGCCTTCTAACACCCTAGGTGCACTAGACAACCACCTATAAAGGTATGCTGGGCCAGTCAAGTTGGAGAAGCACGGGGACTCCTCCTCGGGACATGCAAATATGAATGCAGTTATCTAGAGCGGTCTTTAAGTAATGTGAAGGCCCTATTAGTATGACTTGGGTGATAGCCATGCAATGCAACCCATTTGAAATCCGGCCGAAGGCCATGCAAGAAAGTAAAAGTGCATATTTTAAAATCTTGAATATTTTAATCCTAAAATTCGTTTATCTTGAATATTTTATTAGGATTTTTAACATATAAAATTTACAATTTTAGGGTCCTTAAAGAGCCTAAATGATATCGTGAAATCCCAGATCACAGAAAAAAACAAGGAAAACACATGCAGGCATGCAAATATGCAATAAAAGCAAGAAAGAAAGCACTCCATAATAAAATAAAAGAGGCCAAAATGCCGTTGGACCGGCAACATAATCCAGAAAAAGAAAAATGCGGTCGAACTCCGCATATACATGCCCGGTCCTAATTCTATACATCAATATAAAAATGCAGAATTAAGATACGGGGCACGAGCATCAGCTCCTAGTCCCCTCCACGTGGTTCCTACGCCAAACGCCTTGGAACCCGTGCCCGTATCTTATTTCTGCTACAGGACTCTCCTAGACTCTAAAAGTACAAAGAAAAAGAAAAAGACTCAATCCTGCATGAAAACAAGTGTTAGCGGGAAAGCTCACATGCAAATGAAGTATAATGAGCCATGCTTTATAAATGGGGGAGCTAATAGCACCTGCAAACAAAAATGTCAGAAATCATCACATGCTCCCCCCATAGTGGTACCTGTGTGTGTGTATAAATAAGCATGGCTCCCTGCAAAAAAGCGCCCTAACACACTACCATACATATGCAGCATGCAATCACATCACAGGCAAAGTGCAGAAGAAAGATACCTGGCTAGGGCAACCAATCCATCAAAGAACAATAGCGAGGCATCAAAAAGACTACCTAGCAACCTAAGTCCTAGCCTAGCACACCATCTAATGAAAGTGCACAAACCTAGTGCCTAAGTGCAGGGTAAGTCTGGGTTTAGTATGACTTTGACGGGGTAGCCATACCGGCCCCGACCTAAAGATCCGAAGGATCTAAAGGGCGTCACGAAGAGGGGTGACACAAGTTAGATCCAATGGATCCTTAGCACAATCATACTTGTGCCGATCCCGATGACTTAATTCGCATTGCTCATTGGGATCAACCCAGCAAGCAATGCTCGTTAAGGCATCGCGACCGACACATGGTCACTCTCCTAACGAGTAGGACAAGTCATCGAAGAATGGGTAAGCAAACAGTCATGCAAGAAGCCCACATTGTGATTGCTCGACTGAAGTACGGAACAATCACAACGGGCGCCCAAAAGGGCAAGCACACACATCATGCAAAATGCAAGGATGCTACATGCAAAGAGAATGCACCAAAGTGGTGATGGTGAGTATACCATAAAGGCAGTGACTCGAAAAAGAGCGGGCATGCCGTAAAGGCAGCGGCCCAAAGGATGGGTATGCCAAGGAGGCAGTGACCCGAAGGTGGAATAAATCTCACCAGGGAGAATCATAAAAGTGCGGTGCAAATGGAAATGCAAACACAGAATATGGTGCAACATGCAACCAGACCAACATGCACAAACATACAAACATGCAATATAATGCAATAAGTGGTCACATGCAAAATGCAACAAGATGGAGCATGCACATGCAACACGACCCCAACACTCGACGACATGTTGAACTAGTCCTAACGACCTCACATAGGTACCTAGGGTTGACGCTCTTGGATGTGCTGCATCGCCGCCTCCAGCTTTGGCGTGACAACGTGGAGGGCTTCCCCCTCCGATTTCTAGTGAGGGAAACTCGCCACCGTTCGTAGGGCGGACTAGCTACAAAGCTTTTTCCGCTCTACGAACTCCCCGATCTTATAGGACGGACTAGCTACAAAGCTTTTCCCGTCCTCTAAGATCGAACTCAACTAATCCCTTCAAGGGAGATTATGAGCGCCAAAACCATGGGAAATTGGGATTCCAACCCAGCAGGATTAAGATCTAAAGCTCAGAACAGGGAATCGCTAGGCTACGAATAGGGATTGGCCAACGCATAGGATTCTTAACCTATGGCTCACTCTAGATAAATCAACGATCCATCACATAGGCGGCTCGACCGGTCGACACATGTCGTCCGACACCTCCACCCCACGTAGGCGATCGAACCCACGTGCCTAGATCGGACTAAACCTAGGGTCGGCTAAGGGATAAGAAAATCTCACCGCCGCGAAGGTTGAAGACGCGTTCTCTTTATGCTGAAGAAGTGCCCTCGATTCCGGTGAACCGCCGGTATTTGATCCAAGTCCCGACACGCCTCGCAATATGTACCTCGTCGAGCATGCAGGGAACGAGAAAAAAACTCAATGAGGTATGCAGAGTACCCAAAAATAAAAATTTCACATATAAAAATGCAAACAAAATGTATACCTTCAGGAGAGGCGTCGCCCGACGACGGCGAAAGAGGGGAAACCACGAGGTAAAAGAAGTTTACGCCTCGTCTAACAACGACGACGTTCACTGTCCCACGACGTCGAGGTGCTCCGGTGAAGTATCCGGTTGTCGGGAGGATAGGGCGGCGAGGTTGAGGAGTTAGCTTGCCAACGGTGCACACCGGGAGCAAAAAAAATGCGAAGGAGAGCCCCAAAAATTTGACGCTCTCCTCGCTGATTTTGCCCGGCATAAATGCGATGCCGGCGAGGCAAAAAGCCGGCGAGGAAGAGGTGGTGCGGCGATGCAGCTGGTGAGAAAATAAGGTCGCGAGGTAGCCGGCCGAGAGAAGAAGAGAAGATGGCGTTGACGGCGGTCGGCTGTAGAAGAGAGGACTCGAGCTTCGACTTCGGTGGGCGCGGTCGACGTCAGGATATACTCCGGCGAGAGAGGTCGGCGAAGGGAGGAGGCTCAGCCGCCTCGAAGAATGAGCGGCAATGGCTTTGTCCAGCGGCTAGAGTGGAGGCCGCCACGAGAATGGTGTCGGCGCTTGAGGAGTCACTCGCGAGGAGGGGGATCTGGCGGCGAGGCCGGCGGCCCGAACTGCGGCGAGCATCGGCTAGGGTTCGCGAAGGGGGAGGCTGGCGGCTGATTTCACGAGTGATCCACAGGAGAGAGAGGGTTTTCGCGTGAGATGGATCAGGGGAGAGGGAGATCAACCGTATATTATAGGATAATATATAATATATATTATATTATGTATTATATTATAATAATAATATTATTATTATTATCCTTCGTGAATTTTTGGCATGTACACGTCCTCGGAGCGAAGCGGGTGTCCTTCTTAGCTAAAATTGATGTTCCGGACGCAATGGCACAGTCCGTTTCGTCATCCGGGGTCGTTCGGGACCGCTCGAGCCACCTTTTGATCAAATGGGTCAAAAAAGAATAATTCGCATATTTTAAGCCCGCTCGCGATGTCGTAGCAAAATGAACATCCTCCGTAGGTAAAATTGACGTCCCGGACACAATCGTGTGATCCGTTTCGTCATCCGGAGTCGTTCGAGTAACTCTCTGACGATCGGGCTAAAAACGATAATTTGCATAATTTTTACCCCGCCCGCAAAGCCGCAACAAAATAAACGTCATTCCTAGGTAATATCGATGTTCCGGACACACTCGCGTGGTCCGTTTCATCGTTCGAGGTCATCTGAACAAGCTCGCAGGTGGGTGAGCCAATTTAAGTTAATTTCCCGCACGACACTTCGAGTAACACATGTCGACCCTAGCATGCTCGAATGGACATCCCATGCATGTAATATATATAAAAAAATGATGCCAACAATACCGTTATAACGAAATGTAGCACAATGTTCTAGAAATTTTGATAAGTGTAAATAGGGATCCTCCGAATGAGTTCCCCAAAACTGATTATTCTGCACCAGTTGGATAATCTCAGGATTTATTTCAAATGAATCAGCTTCTACGACGAGGTTTTGTATACTAAAGTGAATTTCATCCGTCGTAGGATTTATGTAATCCCTCAATGATTTATGATGATTTTCTAAGTTATTATCATGAAAGTTTTTCATTTCCAATTCTAGTTTTTCGAGTCCTTTCTGAATTTTTATTTTTTTATTTTCTTCAAACTCGGGATCATAAGGCACAAGTCCTACAGATCTTTTCTTTCTCATACGTAACACAACAAATAATATATTAACAATTAAACAAATAAACGATGAAATATATTCAACACAACAAAATATTTTTACGAATTCCATATTTTTCACACAAACACTTTTTTCACAACAATGTTTCATACAACAAAAAAAATTTTTCACACAAAAATAGTTTTTACTACACTACAGTTTTCCAAATCTAAGCCTAATTGTTTCAACTAAAATTCTCCTAAAGTTCTTACCGAAGCCTCCCCGACAACGGCGCCAAAAACTTGACCCGACCGCAAATAACACAGTAATTTGTGCTTCCAAAAGATGGCAAAAAACTTGACCCAATTTATAAATAGCGGCTAGTGTACGAAGTCTTAAGTGATATAAAAATTAGTAAATATTTTACACACTAGGGGTACTACGCAAGTATACGTATCGTTTCAAGTAATATAGAGTTTTCTTTAAAAACCCCAGTATCGATCCCACGAGGAAGTGAAATAAGAGGTCTTTAGTCAAATTCTAGTCTACTACAATTACTCCTAGGTTGAAAATGTCGATTAAAATTGTGTTTTATCTAGCAACTACTCCTAAATGCAAGTGTTAAAGGTAAAGGTAGTAACTATATCTAAGTGCAAATAATAATTCTAAAGATACCCTTTTTGGATGAATTGGTTTGAAGAATTTTGAGATACTAAAAAGTACTATTCTTATGTAATGAAATAGATTATGTATAGGAATGGGATGCATTAAATATTGTATGTGCCAAATAGGAGCAATTCTATTCTTTACCCTTTGGTCCAGGCATAAAGAACACTGACTAATCTTATGCTTGGTTACTGAATCTGCGGCTAGGCTGGGAGGATACCGACTGCCACTA
Source organism: Papilionanthe hookeriana x Papilionanthe teres (assembly GCA_022702705.1). NCBI lineage: Eukaryota > Viridiplantae > Streptophyta > Magnoliopsida > Asparagales > Orchidaceae > Papilionanthe > Papilionanthe hookeriana x Papilionanthe teres. The sequence goes on from CM040426.1 coordinate 118,084,792, forward strand.
TGGAGCTCCCACATTCCTCTCACCTGAGGGCTAACATCTACACTTCAGCACCCAAACGATAGGACCAAATTGAGGATTTTAGTCTGTCATCCTAAAATCTCCAATTCTACGCCCGATTAATTATATTTTCCTCTTTATTTGCACTCAATTTCCATGAACTTCACCATCCATGGAATTTGAATGTGGTTCCACTTTGTTGAGAATTACTAATGCCCTTTCGAGACAATGCAATTACAACGAATTTTAACACTACAATGAGCCCTTATTGCAATGTAAATGAAGTGCAAGTAAAAACCATCACATTTATAATTAAATTTACTTCGAAGATGCATCACAAAATCCTAATCATGAATCCTACTCATTGCAAAAGAAAAGTAAAAGGAAAACAATGACATAATATTCTTATATCTTTATTTTCAAAGAAGAAGAAGGAGTAAGAGAAATGTGTCACAAAGCACGAAGAAAACGCAAAGGAAACATCATATAAACAAAGCAAATCCACTACATAAATGTTTACAAAATTATAAGATAATGAAGAACAATACTTAGCTTTTTCCCTTTGAAAGAAAGATGAAGATCTCTCTCATAAAGTCTCCCTTCGATCCATGCAATGCTCGTACAATCCCTTACAAATTCTCTCAAAATCTCATCTCCAATCTCTCCAAAAGGGTAGAAATCTACATTTCTACTCTTAATCTAAGAATCCTAAACATCCTTTAAGTTTCTCTTCAATTTTCTCTCCCTTAATCTCCACTAATCTACTAATTTCTAACACATATTCACCATTTTTAAAGGTTATGGACGAATTCCGAAGAGTTTCTTACGCACCCCTTCGAAAAAGTGTCCAAATACGTCGAATATAGGCCCAAAACCGCCAAATGTCGGTTCGTGGTCGTCCGGCTCACTGTCGGCGGGGTAGAGCTCGCTGTCGGCTAGCTTTTCGGGCACTTTTCGGTGATTTCTGGAAAATCTCGCCGTCGGCGAGATCAATCTCGCCGTCGGCGAGCAGGCTCTGAGCAGCTCCACCGTTTCGCTCCGTTTGGCCCCATTTTAGCTCCGTTTCGCCCCGTTTCAGTTGCGTTGCATTCGTAAGAGATAGCCCTACAACATAAGCATAAAAATAATCTTTCTTTAAAGTGTAATCTCATTCAAAACTATTCAAGAAGTGTAAAAGAGATTAAGCATCAAAAGACTTATTGAAAGGTGTCAGGGCAGAATTTCATTTCTTGCTTGTTTTTGCTTCAAATTGCACCATTTTTGCTTCATTTTGCTCCAATCACCATTTCTTGTACCTAAAACCATAAAACATACAAAATACCTTCCTTTAAAGTGTAATATCATCAAAAATGAGTAAAATAATATAGCAAAAATCGTACATATTTTAGGCGTGTCAAAATCCCCCAAACTTAACTGTTACTTGTCCTCAAGTAACACTATAACTTTAAAAATAAAATATGTTAACTTGTGGTGTGGGTTTCAATAGAGTTTTTTATAATGTCATCTCAGAAATATTATAGTATAACATAGGAGAAATTCTAGCAAATCAACCTAGGACTAGAGTATAAGAATATCTCATATTCAACTTAGGAATCCTAATTTTTTTTATTTACTTCAAAAGTTATTGAAAATTGTCAAACTAAAGATTCATAGAAAGTATAAAAATGGAAATTAAGCACCTTATCTATACCAATTTAACCAATACCTTTTGAAATAAGAATAAGCTTAGGATTGTTTTTAAGTCTTTTCATTTAAAAAGATTTAAGTGAAACCAATTTTTGATTAGGCTTCTCCTCAAGCTTCTCCTCACTTATTTTCTTTTCTCTTTTTTTTTCCTTTTCTTTTGGGATCATTTTCAATCTTTTTTTTTCTTTTTTTTTCATGTGAGGATTACTATATCTGGATAGGCCTTTAATAATTTTGAATTTCACTATCCTCTCTCTAAAATCCAAAACTCAAAACTTTCCCTCACTTTTTATAAGTGTAAGTATTAGTTTGAAAAAGGTTTTCAATAAAGGCTCAATTCTCATTAAGTATAAATCTAAGAATTTTAGCTTTTCAAATATTCAACTCCTTTCTACCATAAATAGAAAAATTATTTTCCCGATGTTTCCTACAAAATGACTTAACTCTAGAATGGTTTCTTCACTAAGGATTTCAACTAAGTTATTTTTCTAACATTCCTAAAATTGAAATTATAGTAACCTAAAGGTAACACCACATACCATTAGTCATTTTAAAAATGATATCAAATTAAATATAGGCCACTGAGGACAAATAAAGTTAGGTTTTCTTTAAAATACTTCTTCCCCCCGAACTTAAAATTTAAAAATATTTTGCAATTAATTCCATAAAATATAGCAGGAATAAAATGTAAAGGTTGAAACTACTTACTACTACAACATCTTATCAAATTAATATTCATGCATAATCATGATACAATGACTGTAGGAGAAAATAAATCTAACCTAAAATATGCTTGTAATAAAATTACACTAAAAGGAAGTATTTTCATATTAAAATTTTATTTTTCTTCCTTCCCCCAAACTTAATTTTTAACATATATAGCATTCAGTACAGAAAATAAGAGCAGGAAGAAAATAATTTAGAAATTCTATCTACCACAAATGTCTATCGAAAAGATCTACTGACTATTCATTAGGACGTAACAATATGCGACAGAAAGTAAATCTAAACTAATTATGCCAGAATGAAGTTCACTAAATAAAAGTTTAACTAGCATTGCATGTATCAGTAAGGGAATATAAAAATGTTCTTCAAGACCTAAATAAAGTTGTAACATAAACATAAACACAAAATTCAAATACAAACACAAATGATAAATGAGGGCAATTCATCCTTTAACTTATCACATCTTACTAATTTACTTCCAATTTCTAACGGAATCACTACACTAGTAAATTAGGCACTTTAAAATAATTTTATAGATTATAATTCCAAAGATAAGATTATCCACGATATATTGGCTCCTAGGCACCAATCTCAGGCATCACCTAATCCTTATAATTAAGCACCTATAATAGTTATAAAGATAGTGTAAGATCATCCATATGGTGTTCATCAAATAGTTTCATGACTCCTACCTAATGAAAATAAAGTTGCGGAAAGGAAGTAACAAATTAAGATGGAACTATCAATGTTTAAATTCATGATTTCTCTTGTAAAACTCAAGTACGGGTGAAACCCAAGTCACGATGGACTCATTAATCCAACTACTACAAGAGATCAAGTCTAGCCATAATAAGAAGTTAAGGAATCACCTCCCTCAAGACACACAAAGATCAAACTACTAACAATCCAAACATCTATCAACAATAAAATTGATTAATCCATAATGACACACAAAGATCAATTGAATTCACTCTAAAGTAAATACAAAACAACACTAAAAATCATAACTATCAAAACACACTAAATCAAAACACACTGATAACTATGGGTTGCCTCCCATAAAGCGCTTGGTTTAACGTCGTTAGCCCGACAAATGATTCCACCTGGATCAAAATTCCATTTAAGTAATCCTCGATCAATCGCCCAATCTTTTCCAGATCCAGGGATTCCTTTAAAATCCTCAAATTTTAATTTTTCATTCAGCTCTTCATTTTTAGTTGGATTTATATCATAATTCCTCGTATTTCTTTCTAGATCCAATATTCTTCTATTAATTTTCTTAATTCACATATTAATATCATCCTTGAAATTTATAAGAAATGGATCTTTATAAGATACTTCAATATCTCCCAAATTTCGGATCAAATTTTCTTTAGATAATTCATATTTAGGATCAAATTCTTCTATGTCACTCTCATGATTCAAGTTATCTTCCAATTCATCTCCTTTATAATTATTAAATGACGGAGGATCTATCTTAGTTGAGGAAATAGATTTTTCTAATTCCCTAGGAATTTCTTCCAATTGTCTTCCAATTTCCTTATCCTCTTTTCTCAACTCAAAGTTCTTTAGAAATATATCCTCAAATTCTCTTCCAAGTCTTAGTTCCATAATTTTATCTTGTTCATCATTCAATTCAGGTTTTTCTTGTGATTGAGTCGCATCTAAAGATATTAAGACTGGTTGTGTAGATGAATTCCCTAAATAGATAGGCTTTAAAATTGTATGGGGTACATCCATCTTAAGTTCATGAGATTTTTCAAGAGATGGAACTAAAAGTTTACTATTTTTGGTAGCGTCCATCATTTCACACCTCTCCCGAACATACATACGGTCTTCTTTACATAACATTTTTGACTCATCATGAAAGTCTATTTCAATCTCATTTGTTAACTTACTCTCAAAACTTTCTTGGAAATGTTCTTTACTTAGATAATCAATTTTATCCATCCAAAAACAATCATCATCTTTTCTCTCAGCTGGATATTTCATAGTCTTTAATACATCAAAAGTGACTTCATGGTCATTAATATTTATAGTCAACTCTCCTTTTTGCACATCTATCATAGCTTGTCCAGTAACAAGGAAAGGTCTCCCTAAAATAATTGAAATTTCTTTATCTTCCTCTATATCTATTATAATAAAGTCCAAAGGAAAGATAAATTTATCCACTTTAATAAGCACGTCTTCTATAACTCCTTTTGGATAAATGATAGATCGATCGGCTAACAGAAGGGTTACAGTAGTAGGAGAAATATTGGCTAAACCTAACCTTCTAAATATAGATAGAGGCATCACATTAATGCTCGCTCCTAAATCACACAAAGCTTTTCCACATAATCTTTTTCCAATTGCACAAGGAATTGTAAAGCTACAAGGATCTTTAAGTTTCCGAGGAAAATTTTTCTTAAGTATAGCGCTGCACTCCTCACTTAGTGCAACTGTCTCATAATCCCCAAATTTTCTTTTCTTCTTTAATATATCCTTTATAAACTTTGCATAACTTGGCATCTGTTCCAAAGTTTCAGTGAAAGGAATATTTATCGTTAACTTCTTAAGTACTTTCATGAACTTTGAAAATTTTTTATCCAACTCATGCTTTGTCTAAGTCTTTGAGGAAATGGAGGTGTTGGTCTTTCCAAACTGATTTTAGTTGGAGATATTAATTTTTCCGAGATCCTTAGAAACATGTTCTTCGACTCTTTTAGTTTCGATGTTTCTCTCACAACATCTTTCTCTTTTCTAACCACATCCTCTATCTCTCTTTCATTTTTTAATTGGACAGCTTCTATTTGTTCATTAGTGTTCTCTTTAGGGTTGATCTCATTGTTTCTAGGAAGTGTTTCTTCGTATCTATTGCTAAGTGAATTAGCAATTTGTTCCAATTGATTCTCTATGTTTATAATAGCAGCATTTTGACTTTGCAACTGGTTTCCCATTTTCAGTACCATTTCTTCCATAAACATCTTCTTATCCTCAAATTGTTGATCATTGTCGAGTCTAGTGGATATGAAGGTTTATAGTTTGTGTTCCCCGATTATTCCAGCTTCCATTAAGATTTGCATGATTATTTGCCCATTTTTGGTTTCCACCATCGGTAGTATGATTCCGGTTAAATTTAGGATGGTTCTCCCAACATGGGTTGTAAAAGTTAGAATATGGGGTGTTTATGGTATCTAGAGTCTCATATAATAAGTTAGAATCAATCATAGGCCCTAATGAACTTTCCTCACTTACAGAAGTAAATTGAGGTTGGTTCATTCCAAATTGGTCCAACTTCCTTGATATTGCAGCAATCTGAGATGCAAGAATTGTATTCGTATCCATATCATGAACACTAGCTACATATTTATGATTTACCCTTGTAGAGGGCCATTGAAATTCATTTGTAGCCATTTCTTTAATTAATGCATACACTTCATCAAATGATTTTGACATTAATGATCCATCAGTGGTAGCATAAATTATCGACCTAAGGGATCCTACTAACCCATTATAAAAAGTTTGAATGATTAACCAATCGGGCAGAGCATGGTGCAGACACTTTCTTAGGAGTTCCTTAAATTTTTCCCATATTGATTCCCCTTCATACTGACAAAATGAGATAATATCATTTCTAAGTTTAATAGTCCTAGAAGGTGGAAAATACTTATCTAGGAATTTTTGAGTTAACTCCTCCCAATTTTTAATAGAGCCAGGTGCTAAAGAGTATAACCACATTTTAGCCTTATCCCTTAGTGAGAAAGGAAAAAGCCTTAGTCTAACAGCATCATTTGACATACCGTTATAACGAAATGTAGCACAAAGTTCTAGAAAATTTGATAAGTGTAAATAGGGATCCTCCGAATGAGTTCCCCAAAACTGATTATTCTGCACCAGTTGGATAATCTCAGGATTTATTTCAAATGAATCAGCTTCTACGACAGGGTTTTGTATACTAAAGTGAATTTCATCCGTCGTAGGATTTATGTAATCCCTCAATGATTTATGATGATTTTCTAAGTTATTATCATTAAAGTTTTTCATTTCCAATTCTAGTTTTTCGAGTCCTTTCTGAATTTTTATTTTTTTATTTTCTTCAAACTCGGGATCATAAGGCACAAGTCCTACATATCTTTTCTTTCGCATACGTAACACAACAAATAATATATTAACAATTAAACAAATAAGCAATGAAATATATTCAACACAACAAAATATTTTTACGAACACCATATTTTTCACACAAACACTTTTTTCACAACAATGTTTCATACAACAAAAAAAATTTTTCACACAAAAATAGTTTTTACTACATTACAGTTTTCCAAATCTAAGCCTAATTGTTTCAACTAAAATTCTCCTAAAGTTCTTACCGAAGCCTCCCCGACAACGGCGCCAAAAACTTGGCCCGACCGCAAATAACGCAGTAATTTGTGCTTCCAAAAGATGGCAAAAAACTTGACCCAATTTATAAATAGCGGCTAGTGTGCAAAGTCTTAAGTGATATAAAAATTAGTAAATATTTTATACACTAGGGGTACTACGCAAGTATACGTATCGTTTCAAGTAATATAGAGTTTTCTTTAAAAACCCCAGTATCGATCCCATGAGGAAGTGAAATAAGAGGTCTTTAGTCAAATTCTAGTCTACTACAATTACTCCTAGGTTGGAAATGTAGATTAAAATTGTGTTTTATCTAGCAACTACTCCTAAATGCAAGTGTTAAAGGTAAAGGTAGTAACTATATCTAAGTGCAAATAATAATTCTAAAGATACCCTTTTTGGATGAATTGGTTTGAGAATTTTGAGATACTAAAAAGTACTATTCTTATGTAATGAAATAGAGTATGTATAGGAATGAGATGCATTAAATATTGTATGTGCCAAATAGGAGCAATTCTATTCTTTACCCTTTGGTCCAGGCATAAAGAACATTGACTAATCCTATGCTTGGTTACTAAATCTGCGGCTAGGCTGGGAGGATACCGTCTGCCACTACGGAGCTCCCACGTTCCCCTCACCTGAGGGCTAACATCTACACTTCAGCACCCAAAGGATAGGACAAAATTGAGGATTTTAGTCTGTCACCCTAAAATCTCCAATTCTACGCCCGATTAATTATATTTCCCTATTTATTTGCACTCAATTTCCATGAACTTCACCATCCATGGAATTTGAATGTGGTTCCACTTTGTTGAGAATTACTAATGCCCTTTCGAGACAATGCAATTACAACAAATTTTAACACTACAATGGGCCCTTATTGCAATGTAAATGAAGTGCAAGTGAAAACCATCACATTTATAATTAAATTTACTTCGAAGATGCATCACAAAATCCTAATCATGAATCCTACTCATTGCAAAAGAAAAGTAAAAGGAAAACAATGACATATTATTCTTATATCATTATTTTCAAAGAAGAAGAAGGAGTAAGAGAAATGTGTCACAAAGCACGAAGAAAACACAAAGGAAACTTCATATAAACAAAGCAAATCCACTACATAAATGTTTACAAAATCATAAGATAATGAAGAACAATACTTAGCTTTTTCCCTTTGAAAGAAAGACGAAGATCTCTCCCATAAAGTCTCCCTTTGATCCATGCAATGCTCGTATAATCCCTTACAAATTCTCTCAAAATCTCATCTCCAATCTCTCCAAAAGGGTAGAAATCTACATTTCTACTCTTAATCTAAGAATCCTAAACATCCTTTAATTTTCTCTTCAATTTTCTCTCCCCTAATCTCCTCTAATCTACTAATTTCTAACACATATTCGCCATTTTTAAAGTTTATGGACGAATTCCGAAGAGTTTCTTACGCACCCCTTCGAAAAAGTGTCCAAATACGTCGAATATAGGCCCAAAACCGCCAAATGTCGAATATAGGCCCAAAACCGCCAAATGTCAGTTCGTGGTCTTCCGGCTCGCTGTCGGCGGGGTCGAGCTCGCTGTCGGCGAGCTTTTCGGGCACTTTTCTGTGATTTCTGGAAAATCTCACCGTCAGCGAGATCAATCTCGCCGTCGGTGAGCAGGCTCTGAGCAGCTCCACCGTTTCGCTCCGTTTGGCCCAGTTTTAGCTCCATTTCGCCCCGTTTCGCGTTCGTAAGAGATAGCCCTACAAGCACACGTTGAATTGAAAATATAAATCATAATGAAAACAGAACAAGTTTTAATTAAAAACTAATTATAAAAATAGAAGTAAACACTTATCTGAAAATCCTCTCCACATGACTCCAGAAGCTCCTTTGAAACTTGACTTTCCACTAGAACACTCCTCAGAGTGGGTCGCCCAACTCTGATGACTCAGAAATATACTTTAGACTTTAATAAAAACTAAATAAAAGGAAGGAAGAGAATTAGTGAGAAGAAGGCTTCACTCCAACCCCTTTCTCTTTCCTTACTCTCTACTAACTCTAAAGATTTAAAAAACTATAAACAATAAAAGACAAAAAGTAAAACTAGAAGAGGGCTCTTTGAAACTAATTCCAACTCTTCATTATATAATTTTTCAGAAGGTGCCTTTGTGTCTCTTCGAATCATGTCCAGATTCAACGTATCCACCAAAAGATGCGTCCTTTCATTCAAATTTGCCGCCCATGGGAAGTTAAGGAAGTTACCACCAAAAGTTCCTTCAAACACCCCTTGAAATTGGAGCAAAAAATGAAGAAAAATCGATTTTTAACTGTGGCGCCTATGCGCCGACCAGGCGGCGCTTAGCGGCCAGTGTCCAATTTTTCATTTTTTCATATTTTTTGCTCCAAATTTGATCCAAATTTGCTCCTTTCATCATAATCACACATTTTCATCATACCTGCAAGAAAAACACAAAATACCTTCCATTTAAGTGTAATATCATCAAAAATAGGTATAAAAATGTGCATAAAAATACTATATATTTTAGGTGTATCAAAATCCCCTAAACTTAAAATGTTACTTGTCCTCAAGTGACTCTTAATCACATAGAAAATTTTAACATGCAAATTATGTAATGAGTTTCTTAGGAAGGTAACAAAAATTTTTTCTAGAAATGGAATAGTCCAATTTAGAAAAAATTTCAGTAATTAAGACCAACTTAATGTTTAGAAAGTTCTTAGGTAAAATATAATATAAAATATAGGTTTCTATCTAATTCAGAAATACTTGTAGACTCTTCAAAATATGGGATTCACACACTTATTTTTTTCACTTAAAAATCATTATTTGAAAATAATTTTACTTACTATATTATAACCTTAAGCTTTAGGTTTTCTCAGAACTTATATCTTATACTTTAGGTATGAAACCAATTTTTAATTAGACAGCCCTTAAATTTTCAAGCTTCTCCTCCCTTTTCACATATTTTTTTTTGTAAGGCAAGGATTACTGTATCTGGATGGGCCTTTAATGACTTTGAATTTCACCCTTTCATTTAAAATAAAGGTCTGATATACATCTTTCACTTAAAAATTATAATAATAGTATTTGAAAATAACTCCTCAATAAAAGATATTTAAGCTTTGAAGAATAAAAGTTAAATATTCTATTTATCGAAAAATACAACATTTCTTACTAAAGATAGTTGAACTATATTTATTTACTAAGAAAATTTTAACTTTATAATTTTCATTATTACTATAATTTTTAACTAAATTCTCTTATTCATTTCTATATTCAAAATTTTGTTTCCCTAATATAACTTCATATACATAATTGTTTTCAATCAAAAACCAAATTAATTTTAAATATTCTTGAGAACAAATAAAATTTTAGGTTTTTGAAAAATTTTCTGTTTTTAAAATTCTCCCCCCAAACTTTAATTTTTAGTTAGGATAAAACATTTAAGCATAAGAAATGATACATGGGTGAGAATTAAAAACTAACATAATATGATTGCAGGAATCTTAATATCCTAAATATGTAAGTATAACAATTTAAAAACATGAGTAAAAATAAATTAAATTCATTTTTTTTATAAAAAGAAAAGTAAAAATTCAAAAGACTTCTATTGTAGTGGAGGTTTTCAAAGCAAATACACACCAATTGAAAATAATTGAAATCACACCAATACTAGATAACAAATGGTAGTAGTAAATTTTAAAAAGTTTTAAACATGCAGTTTTAAATAATAGTTTTTAATAGTGTTCCATATTCTCCAAACAGTTTTGGAATTAAAGTACACACTATAAAAACTCTGACACAACATACACATTAAAACATTTACTACTACACATATATCACACAAAGCAACATATAGAATATCAATTCAACAAAGATACATCTGAATATGCATAAAAAATAGTCCACTGTTGACCTCATTTTTGATGAGGTCTTTTCTCTTCTCTCTCCTTAGTACTTAGGATCTAGCCTTAGGCTTTCCCTTTGACTATCTTAGAGGATTAGAAATAGAACCCACCACTTAGAAATTCAAGCACCTCTTAACTCCCTGCAAACCCCATAAGTTTGATTGTAAACCCCTAAGTCACTTGGAGGGTTAAGATCAAATGTGGAGGTTTAAAAGATGAGTTCCCTATAGGACTTTTTGGCCTTAGGACTACCCTAGGTGGCCTAGTCTGGTGAGGGTTGACATGCACACATTACACTTTCACACACATTCAAAATCCTAAAACCATTCATACCTAGCTCGACTTCCTGACTCATGTAGGTAATTCATATGGATGGGCCTTAACCCCTAGGCCCTTGGCTAAGAGGGTTGGGAACAACATAGTGAATGCCTCAAATGAGTCCTCTCATTTCTCTTATGGGTTTGATATGGCTTCATGGCTCAACCAAAGTGATTCCATTCTACTCAAACTTGATCAATCTTTACTTTTCCAAAATTTCAATTTTTGACCTCCGGGACCCTACACCCACCAAACCTACCAAATGCCCTTGAAACTTCCCAAAATTTACAAAATCACCTAAATTACCCAAAATTCCTCAAAACCAATCCTAAACATTTCTGACCATTCAAATTGATCATCCTTAGCAAAATATACCAAAATTTTCAAAAATACCCCCCAATACCCTCCAAATACCTAAAATGCCCTTTTAACCAAAAAAAAAAATCCAAAAATTCAGAAAATTCCCAATAAATTCCAAAAAATCTAAAATATTCTCAATTTCATTTTGTTCAACTACACCATAAGCCAATTTTGTCAATTTAGCTCACTTTTATTAAAATCCCCAATTTGACCCATTTTTAACCCAAATGGACCCAATGTCAAACCAAATCAACCAAATTGATCCTAATTTTGATCCAATTCAGTCTTAAACTTCAATTCAATATCACCAATATCAATCTAGACTAAATCCAAGTCCAATTTGATTAACATTTGGATCCAATTTCAATTTGAAGCTTAAAACCCAATTTTTGCCCATAAACTAAACTTAACCCAAACTACCCAACTCAACCCCAACTAGCCCCAAACCTTTTCTAAAACTTCCTTAACATCCCCACAAACAAAACACTAACTTAATTTGCTCCAAATTTGAACCTAAAATCCACCAAAACCTTACCCAAACAAAAAATCCCCAATTTTGGCCTAAACCCACCATGAACCCAAATGGGCTCAAATCCCAAAATCAAAGCCCAACCAAAGTCAAAAACTCTTTGTAACACTCCCATAAACATTTCTCAACATTAATTTTACATCAAATCTAACATTAGCCCAACCTTAGCCTAAGTTAGCCCAATTTGACCCACTTTGGCCCCTTTACCAAAAAAGTCCCAAATCAAACCCAACTCAACTCCAAATCACCTCAAATTTGTTTCAAATCACTCATGAAACATCCCTAAACTAAACCAAACATTTGTTTGGCCCAATCCTTCACAAAATTTCCATCCATCAATTTGTTTTCAAACCTAAAGGCCCACTTTCTTAAACCATTCTAAAAGCCCATTTTCACCAAATCCAAAAGCCCAAAAATCCATTCCCAAGCCCACATGAAACCTTTTCTTCATCATTCCTTTGATAATAATATTTTACCAAAGTCTTAAAAAATTATGAAATCAACCCATTTGTAGCATCATGACAAATCCCATCAAAAGAATCCAAAGTTTTCAAAATTCCAACTAACCCACTTTCACGTAAATGAGCTAAGCCATGAGCCAAGCCATGGAGCCATGCCCAAGCCATATGTAAGCCATGAGGAGCCATAGACTTGTCATCACTCCCTAAATGGCAAAAGGAGGATATCCTTTAAGCACTCCCTAAAAGTCATTAACCAATTACATGATTCCCCTTAACCTAAATTTAATCCAAATAATCCTTGATGGGGACTTCACCACACATGTGAGGCTGACCCAACAGATCCCCTTCAGCCTAAATCAGGTCATGGGGGGGGGTGAACCTAACCCAAATCCATAGGTTGACCCATTTGGACTGAAAATCACCCCTCTCCCCATGCCACTTAAATCCAATCCTTTACACATGTCCAAAGGCAATTAACTGCACTAAACCCCAGCCCTGACTCCCCTGAGTCAGATGGTGACCTGACTCTGGCCGGCCAGCCACCAGGCTACCGGAAAATGCCATGGCCGAGGAACTTAGAATGAGCCAAATTTCAAATTCTCACCTGCTGAGCTGCCCCACTCCAATTGGCCACCACAGCTCTCCATCTCCTCCCCTAGGCAGCTGATCCCAGCCATCAATTGCCCCTAGGAAGCCCCGGCCATGGCTATTTAAACCGACCACCCCTCTCGGCCAAAAGGTAGGTCGAAATCAACCTTCGCAGAATCCCTCCAAACTCCTCACAGAGCTTCCCCTAGCCAAGAGTAATCCATCCCCACTGTTCTCCTGCCCTAAATCCCATCCCATTGATTGAGCTTAATTTTGGAGCTCAATTCTCAGGCCAGAACAGGACATCTCTCAAACCTCCACCAAAATCAAATTAAACTCACCCACACTTGCACAGGACCAAGAGAAGGAGTTCCCCGATGAAAGCCCCCTCTCCAGGCCACCCAATTGCTCTAGCCTCCAAATTCTGAAATCGGGCCTGGTCACTTTCATACTTAGATCTTTCACCAGTGCCAGAGGCTTCATCCCTAGGCTCTTCCAGATCCAATGAATGTGCCGAGCACATTTAGTTGAGGCCTCACCTCCTGAACCAAGCTATGGAGACTTCTCTTTAACCCGAGCTTCCAGCGATTCTCCATTTTGTTTGAGTCAATTTCATAGCATGTAAACCGTATGGATGTGTTCGTCACTTCAAGACGAATCCATAGAGTATAAGAACACGAAAATCCATTGAGAAACGAGGGAGATATTAGGGTTTGAGTGTGGATGGTCACGGGTGCACACCAGTTGGAGATGACGACCAGCCGCCGTTGGATCGAGCATGTATCGAATGGACGGCTCAGATTGCGTCAGACTAGGGAATGATACGTGAACCCGGGCCACGTGGCGCTGAGTCGGATGGCGGCGGCGAATGGGAGCACGTCACGTGGAGCTTCGGAGACGCTAAGGTTGCCGTGGCGCTGAGTCGGATAAGTAGGAAAATATGGAATTTATGATTTAATTAAATGCCTGAAACTTAGAAAATCCATATCTTTGTGTAGAAAAATCACAAAAATAAAATAAAAATACCCTCTTGCTCGAGTGAACGAGAGGAGAATAATGTGGAAAAAGAATTGAGTTAATTTGATGAGTATTTTATTTTTAATTAATTATTTACTCATTTCAGTATTTTAATTCTCCATTTGCATAGACAATTCACGATGGCATGAGACCATTGGGCTTTTGAAGCCTCTGATCTTGGGAATATTCCCTGAATTTTTCAAGGTTATAGGATATCTCTATGGCAAGTTATGTATTTTTCAAGTTTATGTCACTGGTTTTGGTATTTTAATTCCATTAATTAGCATATTACTTAGAAAATTCTAGAAAAATTTGGAGAAGTTTCTTAGGACTAGAGGACTCTAGGATAATTATGTTTTGAGTTAATCCATTAAGAATAACCCCAATTGGCTTAATTACTCAAAACTAAACCTTAATTAATTAGGGTTAACCACACATCAAAAGAACTTGAAAACAATTCTCCACTAGTTTTTAGGATCAGAGAGACCTCACATAAAAATTTGAAATCTATTGGAAATGTTTAACCCCACTAAATGGATTAATTAGGTCACATGAGTAAAATTAAACTTTGAAAATTGATAACTCCAAAAATACATTTAAAAATTTCACCAAATTAGTTTTGAGACTTCTCTAATATCAGAGGAGTCTAAGAAAATTAAAATTAAAATTTTCTAAAAAATTTCATTTTTAATCATATTTTTAATATTTTAATAATTTAAAAATCATAAAAATCACAAAAATATTAAAAATCCTAAAGATGTCACATTTTGCCTACTAATCACTTAAGAATAAACCAAATATTTTTCCCAAGTCTCTAGGTTAAGAAATTGAATTTTAAAAGCCCTAAAACAATTTTTGAATTAAAAAATGAATTCTCCAACATTTTCACTAAATTAATTCTAATAAATCAAAGAAAAATTAGAAAATTATAAAATTTCTTTCTCTGGACTCCTTGAGGTTAGAGAGATTAAAGAAAAATATAAAATAAAATTTTCAATTTTAATTTTATTTTATAATTGGTTAATACTCCAAAACTTAAATTAATTATAATAAATAAAATATGATTCAAAAAATCACCAAAATTAGTCCAAGTGGTCCTCTGGTCATTAGGAACATTCCATAATTTTCTTAAGGACAGTAACCTTACCTTGATCATGTTGTTTAATTTCCATTGAAAATCCCTATTTTCTCCTCTAATGTCTTAATTGACATGTGAGTGAAGTGACATAAAAAAATTCAAGCTCATTTGAGCTCAATTTGATAAATTATGAAATAATTAAGCATAAAAGGGCATATTAATAATTAAGAATTTTAACCCCTGATTAAAACTTTAGGTTTAATCAAAATGGGGGGTAAAATATTTGATCTTAATTCTTTCTTAGATGATTGAAACTTTGGAAAATAAAAGGGTAGGAACTCATTGGTCACTTTTAATAAACCAAAAAAAAAATGAAACCTTAATTAATCAAATAATTTGAATTTTCGAAGAATAATTAAAAAATTTGGATTATTAAAATGGGGATATAATTTAGAGAGACTATAATCACTTAAACTAAAATCCCCAAATGAATCACTTTAAATATATTTAACTCTTAATTAAACTTTATATGATAATTGAAATTAATAAATTAATAAAAAAGAAAAGGTAACCCTTAATTAAATTAAAACTTAAAACATTAAATAACTTGATAATTAAATTGAAATAAATTTAAAACATTAAAAAAATTAATTTCTAAAATCACTTGAAAGCAAATTTAAAACAAACTTGAAACATCAAAATCAATTTCAAAAAAATAATTCTTAATTAAAACATCAAACCAATTAAAAGTTAATCTAGAATATTGCAATTAAATTAAAATTAAATCATTAAAGTTTAAAGTAAATAATTTAAACTCCTCTTTCAATTCAAATAGTTTAAAACACTTAAGAATAAAACTTCTTGAACACTATTCCAAACTTAAATTTATTAAAATTTTATAACTAAATTAAATCACCTTAAACCATTAATTCTAATTTTAAATCGTTGAAATTCTTAATAAATTGATTTTCCCCTAAAGACTTTTATCATTATAACTCTTAAATGGAGCATCAAGTGAGGTGTCACTTCATTCATGGGATAATCAAATGTCTTAAGTTCACTGAGCAAGAGTTAAAACTTAACTAAAAATTTCTGGATGATTGATTCATCTCTACAATAAAAATTCATTTAGACTTGAAATAATCTCAGAAGTATTGAAAAGATGTTTAGAACCCGTTCTAAGCACTTCCTCAATACAATGAGGTGTTTTAAGAAGAATAATTGAACTTAATTGTTCTTTGGTGAAGAAAATCATTGATAAAACACAGAAACCTAGACGTCATAGAAATTAACTAGCAATAGGATTAGGATTTTGGTAGACAACGAGAACCTTCCCATTAGCTTTACCTATGTACTTGTTGTAAATATTTAAATGTTTTAACATGTGTTTTAAGTGCAGCTTGGAATGATGAGAAGACCCTCCAGGTACGCTTTTATTTTTTTGCAATTTATTTTCCTGTACTGCACTTTACCTTTCTTGCATGTTAAACAAGAATGTCACCCCGCATGAAAACTGAAACCTTTAGGATAGCCACAAAACTGAAACTCAAAACTAAATTAAAAATCACAAGATAAAATCCACCGCCACAACATTCAAAAAATATAAAACAACTCAAAATTTAATCACAAACAGAACAACAAAACCACAACTTTAACTAAATTAAAACGTCTCGTTGAATGATCGAGAATACCTCGGATGATGTAACCCACGTGTTGCTAACGGGATTTCCCACGGTCTAAATGAAAGTGTGGAACTCATTCAGTTGAATTTAGTAAATTCATCTGGACTAAGTGAATTCGATGAAAATAACGGTGTTGGGATGACGGAACCGTGGGATCTTAATCAGTTCTGTTTAATGAACTTTAAGATTTGTTTTAATTAAAACACAAAACATTTGGATTTTAAGATTTCTAAACCAAAACACTTTTCTCATCTCTTGATTTTCACCTTCTAAAACTAAACCTCTGCAACAACAAGGAGCTTGGAGCATAGTGGGCAGCACAGCCATCGTCATCAGCAAAACCTGAGTCTACTTCAGCAAAACATTCCTTAGAATTAAATAACCAAGCCATAGGATTTTGAGGTAGTTTGCCGAGCACAACATAAATCCTCAACTTTTCGTTAGACATCTGCATAATCATGTTATGCAAATTAGGCCCAAACCGGTCTTAGGACTCCGAGGTAGTCGTTCGATACGACACAAACCCTCACATCTTCCAGGCTATTTGTATGATCATATCATACGAATATAAGTCTTAATTAATTAAAATTGGCAAGATTACAACATTAAATAAATTCTCAAATTGAAGCCAAACAATAGGATAGTTTGGGAAGTTGCCAAGATTCTTCTTGGATCCTCAGCTTCTCCTACTTCTCTCCCTTTGGACTTTTAAAATAAACTGTTCCAAATTTAAGCTAATCCCTTTTGAAATTTCCAAAATCCAATCCTTTGAAAACCTTAAACTTTGAAATTCTTGAGAACAAAACCACTGATCATTATCGAGAGTTTTCTTAAATGATTCCCGTCATTTAAGATGTAATTAACTATAGGGGCTTGCCCTTATAGAAAAATTTAAGAACCCAGGTAATATAAACCCTGCTTAATTCCTTTATATTAAGTAGGGGAACTTATCGGCTTATAAAATTGGTTCGCAGACCAAACGGATGTCACAAATCTTCTAGTTTATTTAATCGAGCCCCATCGTCAAGCAGTGTGTTTATCCTTCGAGATAGATACACGGTTTGTGATGTAGTGCTCGTTTATATAAACTATTTGGGATGTGAGATCGGTTTAATTTCATATCTTAAAATTTTCAAACTTAGAATTATTTTCAAAATCAAATGCTACTTTCTAAATTATATATATATTTAAATTAAATTTAAAATCTAAAATTCGCCGACAATTTCTGTTAGGCGACCCCTTTTCAAAATACAACACACAACCTAAAAATATGCCGACACCACCTACAATCAGCATACTACCAGAGTTCACACCAAAAACACAACATCAAAATAAAACACAAGACACAACATACATCAGTACATCAACAGAAACTCAGTAACACATTAAAAAAAATATACTAAACATCCTCATCATCATCATCATCATCTTGCTCGTTCCAATCTCTGGATGGCACATAGGGTATATACAATGGATGAGGTGGCATCTCATTACTCAGATCACCTCTAATCAATTTATCCAAATAATGTTGATAATTCTCCTCATATTCATCATATTTTACAATATATATTTCCATATTATCCATCTTACCATCCATGTCTCTAACAAGCTCACGAGTAAGACTCACCTTCAAAATCTTTCTCAACAAACCAGTCTGTGAATCACTAGATGATGAAGCTCGCGAAGTTATAAGTAAGGAAGTAGAAGTAGCAGAAGCAGTAGTAGTAGCATTTGAAGCCCTACCAAATCCTCCTCTCCTGCCAAACTCTGCATGTACAGTGTAAGCTCCAACGTTTACACTGGTAATTAGTTTTAAAGGTTGAAGAACCTCTTCCTAAGTTTCAAATTTCACACAAGACTGCTCACATAATGAATAAATCAAGGAAGGAATTCCCATACCTGCAGTAGTGGTAGATCTGGCACAATTCAAAATATAATCATAAATGATTGCTCCAATATCTATAAGTTTCTCTCGTTGAATGTAATAGTTCAACACTACTTTCTCCCATGTAACTTCACTAGTATGACTTGAAGGCAACAACTTAGATGAGATAAAATATTGTCATGCTTTAGAAGTGGCACTTAACTTAGAGGCCTGAAAATTGACTCTTCTATCATTAGTTATCTTCCATAATCCTCTTCCATTAGTCAGAAATGCCATTATCTCATCTAACTCTCCCTCAGTAGGATGATAGTTAGAATAAAAACAAAACATATCAGGAGGCAGTCGATAAAAAGTATTGATTACTGCAGGTGAAAAATCAACTTCTTACCTCCTCACCATCACCAAATTCTCTTCTGCTGTAGGTAAATTCGCATAAAACTCTCTGACCATAGAAACTACAACAACAGAGAAGCAACAGTAATTCTCCCAATTCTTTCTAAAAATCATCTCTTCAATAACTTCTCCTGGCTTACTGAACACACGCTCAGAAATCAATTTATGTGACTGTAGTGCGTCGACGTATCGTTCCTCAGCCCTTCCACTAACAAACTTGTCAGAATTAAATCTTGTCTTTTCTCTCGTGCGCTTTGACATTGGAGCCATCTCTAAAAATTCACGAAAAAATTTCACCATAAATTCTAAAATCAAACTAAACTTGCTAAATTAACTTCCAAAAGTAATTTCCACTAAATCTAAGAAATTTCTCATCCTTTTCCTCAAATTTTCATCATCAATAGTGATTTTAGGATTTTCCAAAATGTACTCAAAATACATGGTGAAACTCAAAATTTTTTACTTAGGAGTAGTGCTCTTACTTCAAAGAATTCAAATCTAATAATTTTTGTTGAGATCGGCTTTCAAATGATTCAATATATTGATGCCCTAGGCTCCTTTTTCGTGAAAATCAGAGGTTTAAGATGATAAGGGAAGTTAAAAATGGCAATCTTCAAGTTTTTAACTGCTGAAAATCAATTTTCACGAACCGACGCCAAAGCGCGAGGCCTTCAGCGCTTAGCTGCAAAATCTGGTGCTTAGCCGCCAGTGCCCAGCTTTTCACAATTAAGAAAATGCACTAAACTACTTAGTTAATCACCCTTAATCTTCTCAAAATAATTGTCTCTTCCTCATAAATCTCACAATACTTCAATTTAAAATTTTAATATCCATCGATTCCAATCAAGTTTCATACACACACAAACTTATATTCATTAAAGACAAACCACACTTAATACAAACTAAGAATTTCTATCCAAACACTTTGGATGAAATTCCTAGATACAAAAGGACTCAATAATCATAAAGATAGGTTTACATCACTAAGATGTAACAATCACACATTAAAGTGCAACATAACATAAACATAAAACATTAAACACTTAAAACATCAAACAAATAAAACATAAGATACACAAAACAAACCACAAGATCAAACTAACATTTAATTCCACTCTCCAGTAGGCAAAATATATCCAGAACCACTATTATTTCCATTTGACCCTTCTGGAATATAAATCTGATATAACGGGCGATGATTGAACACTCTTACATCTTCTTCTTCTAACCACTTTTTCTTCAGGAACATCGTCTTATCCAATTCTTCCACGTGACTTATATGACTGAATTGCATCTTGAGTTTCCATCCCATATGCTCCAAATGTGTGTTAGTTTCATTAATCTTTGCTTCGATTGAAGTTACTTAGGCTTTGATCTTTGCAATCTTTTCTACAATTCCTTGAATACTAACAGCTAGAAATCCATTGAATAACTCTTTAGCACTGTCACTTTACTCTTGTCAGAATCCTCTTTCTTCTTGATCTCATTCTCCAAAAGATCAAACCAACATGTTAAACCATAATAAGCCCAATTAAAATTGGAATAAAATCTATAAAATCTGTAAGTCTTCAATACTTAAAGTGAATCATAAAATAAAATTCACTAAATTTTAAACTTGAACATAAGTAAATAAACCCTCAATTTGTGAGGAATCATTAAATGAGACAACCAATGGTTGTGAATAAGGATTCTTGCAGTTACTTGTAATAAAGCATAGCACAATCCCTAATCACCCTATGAAGACAAATCCATGGGATCCTGATTGGGTTGTTCTAAAAATAAAACAATCTCGGTAAAAATTAAAAAAAATTAAAAATAACACTAGTAAAATCAAATTGGTTAAAATTCAAGTAAAAGTCAAATATGATAAAATTTACCAACTTAATAAAATATGAAATTCATTAAAATGTAAATTAAACCCTTAATCAATAAACAGAAAAAAGAAAAATTCAAAAATTAATAATAATTAACTCTCTGGGTCTTTGGAGATCTCTTGTGTGACGCAACCCATAGCTGCTGGCATGAAACTTCTGGTCGGAATAGGCTAACAATATCTCCTGAATAAGTAGTTCCGAAACCAATGGTCACAGGATAATAGAAGTCCCTGGACATCTTGACCAGAGCCATCTCAAAATAAAACTTATTCAATATTCTAACTTCGCAATTCACCTAGACATCAAAAGACTCTAATCTTATGGACATCATAGGAGTAGAAATGCTTTATGTTGTGATTATCATATTTGCTCGCTAGATGCTTGCTATGGTGAGTAGAAGATGCTTAAATACTAGGTTGACATAGGTTCTCTTTACATGTTTCTAGGGTGTCGTAGTAAGCTTGGGATGTGTTAACTCTATTTTGTAGAGCTGTTATAATTCAAACATGTTGTTGCAGTAACCTAGGGTTTATATCCTCTCGAGTCATCATTTTCTTTATAGAGTTAGGGAATGTTTTGTTCGATTATGTCGGCCTTTTGAAAGTCTTAATTTAATATATATATATATATATATATATATATATATATATATATATATGCATATCATTTTTTTAAAAAAAATATATCATTTTTAATTTGAAGATATGAAATTAAATCGATATCATATATGTAGTAGTTTAAATAATCAAGCACTGCACCACAAGACATGTATCTATTCCGAAGAATGGATACACTGCTTAGTGATGTGGCTTGATTGAATAAACTAAAGAATGCATGACATCTGTTTAGTCTGCGAACCATTTATGTTGACCAACAAATTTCTTTATCTAATACAAAAGGATTAGATAGGGTTTATATTAATATAGGGTCTTTAAAGTTTCCTATATGAGCAAGCCCCTATATCTTAGATAACTGAAGTCACCTAAGAAAACTCTCGATTTAGATCAGAAAATAATATTTTCATGACTTCCAAAAGGTAGGACTTTTCAAAAGAGTGTGTGGTAGTAGGAATTTCAATAAGTGTGTGGCTCAAGTTTAAGAATAGTGATTATAGGAATCCAAAAGAATAAAAACTAGGGGAAGTCCTAGATCCAAAAAAAATCTTGGTAACTTCCCAACTATCCTATGGTTTGTGATTAGATTTTGTGTTTTCTTATATTTTGACTGTTGTGGTGGTGAAGTTTATCTTTTATTATTATTATTTTTTTAATTTTAGTTTTGATTTTGTGGCTATCCGAAAAGTTTTAGTTTTGACGTGCAGGGTGTTCTTGTTGTTTATCATGCAAATTTGTAAGCAAGAAGTACAGTAAAGTAAATGCAGGAAAAGAAAATACTAATAAAACTATAAAAGCATGTCTGTCCTCTTCTCGCACTCCAGTTCGAAGATTACAATTTTCAGCACATATGTATGTATAATCCGCAGGAAATTGAAATTGCATGTCAGAAAACAGGAGAAACAAGGCTAAAGTACACCTACCAAATCCTATGTAATAACTTGACGGGTTCGTATCAGTTCTTTTATGAGGATGATTTCATTAAGCAAACCATAATAAACTATGTGTCCTCCATGCTATCCAAAGGATTATAAAAAGGTCTCGCGTAATACCCTAGACATTTAATGATCCCTCGAATTGTCTCGAGTTCATTTAAGTTTATTATGTTACTAAGCGATTCATCCAATTCATATCCTCATGCTCAGTGAACCTTTGATGTTTTAATTATCCCTTTAAGTGGTGTAATCGACACTTGATATTTCATTTGTGAATTATGTGGGTGGGGCCCTTAGGGGGCAAATTGATTTACTAAGGAACTTAGCCAAATTAAACCTATAGTTGGGCTAGTAGTGTTTCAAGAATGTTTGTGATTAATTATATCGTCTTTTCTAAATTTCATTAAAAAATTTGAATTAAGCTTAGTTTACTACCAAGCCCTTAAGACCTATGGGTAGATTTATAACTTTTAAAAAAATGTTAAGTTACATGATCTTAATCCTTATAAAAATATTAAATTGTCATTTAAACACCAACTAGGAGTATTAGATTGATGAATTATTAACTTCCCCACAGTCAAACCCCTAACCATGGGATCATTTAATTTTGATTCTCTTCCAAATTAACATAATTAAAGAAATTACAAGTTTATTCCTTTTGTGACAAAAGTGAGATTAGTTTATACCATTTATCCCTTTATGTCTAATCATTTAGACTATCAATTTTTTATCATTAATTACCCATTTACCCCTTTGATTAGGCCTACATATTAGTTAAGGCTTAAATTCTTTAGTTACCATTTTGTTCTTTAAGGTCTTATCACTTCATAATTCATTAAATTAAACTCAAATGACTTTGAAATTTTCATGCTACTCCACTCATGGTTAATTAAAACATAAGAGGAGAAAATGTGTTTTTTCTAATTCTAATTTAATTTATATAATTATTTTAATGCGAACACAGGGATTTTCAAAGTAAATTTAATAACTTAATCAAGATAAAGATTCTATCCTTAGGAAAATTATTGGAGTTTCATAAGATCATATGACCACTTGGACAAATTTTCATGATTTTTAAAGTCTTAATTTAATTATTATAGTTATTATTCAATTTTGAGTATTAAGAAAATATAAAGTATATTTTAAATTGAAAATTAAGTTTTATATTTTTCTTAAGTCTCTATGAGTTCAGGGAACCTAGAGAAATAAGTTTTATATTTTTGTGATTTATATTTTAATTATTATAATTATTTTATTGGGAAATTAAGGAAAATTTATTTTTAAGCTTAAAAATTATTTCTAACTCTTTAAAATTTAATATGGTCACTTAGAAATTAAGAAAATTATCCCAATTGCTCCCAAGTGATCATGAGACAATTTAGAATATTTTTGTGAAATTTTATATTTTTGTGATTTTTATGAATTTTTAATTATTTTTTAATTATTTAAATATTCAAAAGCGGCTTAAAAATGAAATATTTATTTTTATTCCCATTTTATTTCTCTTATGTTTCTATGATCATAGAGAACTCCCAAAACCAATTTTTTTATTTTTTGCATGTATTTTAATTCCAAAAATAACATTTCACTTAGAAAATTCCTTTCAATGGGTAAATTAACTCAAATTGATTCTATTGTGGTTTCTACTTTTTTATTTTAATCATTTAATATTCAAGTGATTTTAATGAGTTAATTACCATTAGTGCCATTTTTTAATTATTTAAGCCTATTTTATATCTTTCCTATGATCCTCTGACCACATTAAACCTACCAAAACTAATTTTGTATTTTTCCCATCAATATTTTAATTATTATAATTTATATACTAAAACAAGAATGATTAACTCAAAAAATATTGATCTGATCATAGAGATCTCCTCTAACTCCAAACAAATCAGAGAAGTTCCATATTAACAGTGAGAACAAAAGCCCTAAATCTCAAACTATGGTGAAATGTCTATGCTAAGATATAATTAAAACATAAAATAATGTATTTAATTAATTAAAAATTAAACATAAGTCAAATGATCTCAAATTTGTTTCCACATTTTTTTTCTCCTTTGTTCACTAAGCAAGGTGGTATTTTTATTTTATTTTTATGACTTTTCTACACCAAGTTAAGAATTTTCTAAGTCTTTGAATTAAAATAAATAAAAAATAATCTAATTCTCTACTTAAACACGTTGGCGCCGACTGGATCCTAGTACGCGTCGAACTGCTACGCACTACTTCGCCATTCGATGCTGCCATCTGACTCAGTGCTGACACGTCCCGTTGTTCACGTATCGAAGCTTCATCCAACCGTATCAAAGCCATTCGTTTGATACACACACGATTGGATGGTCCTCCATGATCGTCCCCATCTGGTTCAACCCGTGAGATATTTACCTTCTAACCCTAAGATCTCAAGCTAGACTCAACCAAATTGAGTGTGGTTTGTTTTTATAGACAAATCTGACCTAGACGAACCTATCCATACAGTTTATATGGTATGAAAAACAATGTACATGCATGGAGAATCAAATAAGACTTGAGCTAGGGGGAGGGCTTAATACCTTGGTCTGAGGGAGGAAGCCTCAATTAAAATGGTTCTACACCTTCGTGGTGACCTCATGAAGCTTCAGTAAACACCAATTCGAGCTCTCCTTGGGTCCAAGTATGAACTTGATCAAACCCAATTTGGGGGGATGATCAAGGTCTCGGCTAGGGGCTCTCTGTGATGGGTCTTTTGTGGGGGATCTTTCTCTCTCATTGTGGTGATGGTGTGGGGTTCAATTAATTTGGAATTTTGTAGAATTTGGAGAGGTGACCTGTTTCTGACCTGAGAATTCGGCTGATAAATTAGGATCAACAAGTGAGAATTAGGGCTGAAGGATGGCTGAATTAAGCTCAGGAGGCCTTGAGGAGTCTCTAAAATCAATTGGGAAAAATTTCCTGAAGGAAATTGAACATCGTTTTTTTGGACGTGAGAGGTGGTGTTTAAATAAAGGAGGTTGTGGTGGCTTCCATAGCTGCCTGAGGTGGCTGGAAGGCCGATTAGGTGGAGGGGAGAATTGGGCAACAATCCAATTGGAGTGAGCCACATTGGATGGATTGAATTTCTGCTTTTGTCCAAGATGGTGCTATCGAGCTTAGGTTTTCTGGTAGTCAAGGCGACCGACTGGTCAGGCTCAGGTCACCATCCCATTGAGGATGATCAGTGGTTGGAAAATGTGAAGCCAATTGGGTTTGTGCATAGGTAGAGGTGCTTAATTGAAGTGGAAATGGGTTTGGGTCAACTTGAATTTAGGTTAGGTCTAGGCTCACCAAAATGGCTTGGGTCACTACTAAGGTGGTCAAGGCTGCTTAGGAGGTCAGCTTAATCGGTGGTGTGAAGTCTCAATCAAGATTATTTGGATTAAATTTGGGTTTAGGTGAAGCATAGGAAGGGTTAATAACTTTTTAAGAGATCATTAAAGGACTCCCTCCTTTTGCCACTTTGGTCATGGTGAAGTGGCAAAGGCTCGCATGGATTGCCTAAGGCTTGGAACAAAGCTTCATGGCTCACATTTGGCTTAGGAACATGCATAAGAAAGGAATTTGGATTCTTGGAGCATTTTTGAAAGAATTGTCATGAGGCTAACTTGGCTGATTTAGTCATGCCATATGGAACTTAAGGAGTGATTTCAATTAAATGGATGTAAGGTAGAAATTGCTCATGTGGGCTTTTAATCTAATCATGGGCTTTAGAATGACATAAAGGGAGAAATGGAAAATTGGTTTGTGCTCAAGTTTGGGTTAGGCTTGAATCAACATTTGAATCAATTCAATGTTTAATTTGATGTAGGGAAATGTCATGAAGAGTTTGGAAAGTATTAGTGATTTTGAATTGGTTTGGAAGGTCAATTTGGAGGAGTTTGGACATATGATCAATTTTGGAGATTTTTGGGTATTTTTAGCTTGGGTTGGATTTGGGTTCAAATATGGGTGAATTGGTGGCTCAATTTGATGTGGGTGATTGTTATGAATTTTTTTAGAAATAAATTGAGTGTAAATTTTGGGTTTATGACATTCAATTTGGTGACATTTGGGGTTACGACTAATTTGGGGCAAAATTAGGGATTTTGATTTGGATTGAAATTGAGCTTGAGATTGGGTCAAATTGAGCTTGGATTTGGTTTCCAATGTGATGAATTTAAGTTTTGAATTGTAATTGAGTAGAATTGAAGTCAATTTGTTTGAAATTGTGGGTGATTTGAGGACATTGGGCCTTTAAGGGCAACTTGGTGCTTTTGATCAAAATGGGTCAATTTGGTCAAATTGGATTCATGGGAGTGTTTCAAATGGGTTTTAGGGACATTTGGACTGACTTTCGAATTTTTGGGAATTTTTTTTAAATTTTTTTGATTTTCAAGGACATTTTGGTAATTTTGGGGGTTTTGAGCTATTTTGGGAATTTTAGTAAGATTGGGGTGTCTTATTAAATTTTGATGGTGGAGAACATTTTAAATTGTTTTTTGAAGGAAATTTGAGAATTTAGGTAATTTTAGGAATTTTGGTCAATATTAGGGTTTGGGGGAATTTGGTAGTTTTAAGGAAGTTTAGGCTAAAGTGGGCAAGTGGGCTATGAAGCCATTTCCAAGTTATAAGAGCCATATGAGGACTCATCTTGGATGTTTAATATGATGGTCCTAACCCTCTTAGGTAAAGGCTAAGGGTTTTGGTCAACCTATATGAGTTTTTGAAAAGGAGTCAAGAGACCAAATAAAGTGCAAGTGATCTTAGGATTTGGGGTGTGTGAGAAATTGTTGTGTGAATGTGAGGTTTATGTGTGTATGTGAGTGTGTGTGTCCTAGCTCTAGACCAGACCACCAAGGGTTTATCCTAAGGCTTCAGCAACGTATAGGGAACCCCTCTTGAGTTTCCTTATACTTAATCTCATCCTCCTAAGTGTTAGAGATTAGACTTTAAGCACATGAAACTCCAAGTGAAGCAAGGAAGTGTCTAGAATTTCTATGGGGGATGGGTTCCATCACTAGTCCTCTAAGAAAGTCACCAGCAAAGTCCTAAGGCTAGATCCTAGGCTCTTCTAAAGAAAGACTAGACCTTAACAAAAGTGAGGTCAACAAATAGACCCCGAATTGATGTGGTGTGCTGGACAAGCACACCACATGTACTGGTGTTGACCGACGAGATCAACAAAACCAAGACGACTGTCTGAGTCAGCATACTCAAAATAGGACGTAGAATTCAAAGAAAAAGTGTCAGTTGGGGATTATCCGGTAAAAACCTTCAAATCCTAAGAACTCTAGCAAGTAGGATACCTTCAAGATGGGGGCTATGAATTTCAAGCTTATTCATTCTGAATGGGACCGATCTAATTCAATTGTTGTATGACATGGAACTTGATTTGGAAGTTGATTTGAATTTGAAATTTTAATTTTTTAAATTTTGAATTTTAATTTGATGTGATTTGCAAGTTTT
This sequence comes from Papilionanthe hookeriana x Papilionanthe teres, assembly GCA_022702705.1. Lineage (NCBI taxonomy): Eukaryota > Viridiplantae > Streptophyta > Magnoliopsida > Asparagales > Orchidaceae > Papilionanthe > Papilionanthe hookeriana x Papilionanthe teres. The sequence goes on from CM040426.1 coordinate 118,112,665, forward strand.
ATTTGATTTGAAAATTTGATTTTTCAAAATTTTTATTTAAATGAGTGGAGAGAGAGAAACAAAATTTGGGTACCGTCCTCAAAGAGGTGGGGATCAAAATTTAGGTACTGTCCCCGAAAGATGAGAGCTGAAATTTAGGTGCTAGTCTCGGAGATGAGAGTCAGAGTTTAGGTATTGACCTTAGAATTTTGTGATGAGTGGAAAATTTTTCGGATATAATGCAGTAATTTAGGGATTTTGAAGAAGTCGAGCGATGTTGCACTGATCTTGAAATTTCATGTGGAAGATTATGATAGGTAGAAGCCCCTAAAGCGAAGGAAAAAATTTTGATAGGGGCGGCCCCTAAGGCAACCTAAAAGATCGCGATAGGGGGTGGCCCCTAAAGCGACGGACAAGAACGCGATAGGGGGCGGCCCCTAAAGCAACAAAAAAGATTGCGATTGGGAGTGACCCCTAAAGCGACAAACAAGATGGAAATAGGGTGTGGCCCCTAAAGCAACGAAGAAGATCGTGAAAGGGGGTGTCCCCTAAAGAGACAGACAAGATGGTGACAGTGGGTGGCCCCTAATGCGATGGAAAAGATCAAGATAGAGGGGCGGGCCCTAAAGCAATGAACAAGATTGCGATAGAGGGTGGCTCCTAATGCGATGGAAAAGTTTGCGATAGGGACGACCCCTAAAGCAATGGAATAGATCGTGATAGGGGGCTGTCCCTAAAGAAAAGACAGCCCCTAAAGCAATGAATAAGATTACGATAGGGGGCGGCCTCTAGAGCAATGGAAAAGATTGTGATAGAGGGTGGCCACTAAAAAGATGGAAAATATTGCACTAGGAGGCAGTCTCTAAAGTGATGGAAAAGATTGCGATAGGGGGCGGCCCCTAAAGCAACAGAAAAGATCGTGATAAGGGGCGGCCCCTAAAGCTACAGACAAGATTGCGGTAGGAGGCGGCTCCTAAAGCAACAAACAAGATTGCGATAGGGGGGTGGCCACTAAAGCAATGGAAAATATTGTGAGTTATTGAGATTTCGAGAGGTGAGGTGATTGCTTTATGTGACAAGAAAGTCATGATAGCTTGTATTAAACAAAGAGGAGTGCAGTGTATTACTAAGGACTAATTGCCTCCAGGTGAGTGTTCTGGATCTCTTACACTACAAACTTTACTATGCTTTTAGTAAAAGTATTCATATTTTCTTTTTGTTAACATTATGATTGACATCCTTTCATGCTACTGCAATGTAAGGCATGTGATTTTTTCATTGCTTCATTCTATGGTTTTTTGGTTCTGACTTCTTTTTCGTGCATGAATTTTCTATGTTGATGTACTAACTTTCCATGCTTAATTTACTTCAATTCAGACATGATAGAATGTTAAAATCATTTGTGATATAAGGCTTCTACCTGTCTTATATAATAATTATTAATTTAAGTACAAAGACCTACTTAAATAGGCATATGATCCTTAGAGTTTTGCAACCTAGAAAAGAGCGTCTAAAGACTCTTGGGAAACATATATGGTTCAGTGATACACCTAAAATATATAGTATTTTTAAATACATTTTTATACCTATTTTTGGATGATATTACACTTTAACGGAAAGTATATTTGTGTTTTTGTTGTAGGTATGATTAAAATGGCTGACTATAATGAAAGAAGCAAAATAAGATCAAATTTGGAGCAAAAATTGAAAGGTGTGCAAAATTGGCCTCTGGCACCTATGCGTTAGATGCCTGGCGCATAGGCGCCACAGTTAAAGTGATGATTTTTATTTGATTTTGTCACAAATTTGAAGGGGGTTTTGAAGCATCCTTTGGCTTAAACTTCACTAACTTCCCATCAGCACCAAAAATCATTTAAAATTTGAGCGGATGGATGCATTCTTGGTAGATACATTGAATCTGGACATATTTTGAAGAGACACCACCTTTTGGAAAGTTTTAAAAAGAAGACTCGAAGATCAGAAAAACGGGTTGTTGTTGGAGGGTGTGATTAGTGTTAAGAGTATAGTTTATGCTATAGAGTTATTGAGAGCACACCTTTCCACTTCACCACTTTTATTATCAATTGTATCTAGTTTTTATTAAGTATAGAATAGAGATTCAGAGTCAACGGAGTTGGGCACCAACCTCTTTTGTAACTTGTAAAGGGAAAGCAAAGTTTTAAAGGAACTTTAAGAGTCTTGTGGAGAGGATTTTCAGATAAGTGTTTATTTTGTTTTACATTTGATTTTAAAGTAAGACTTATTGTGTTTTCACTATGATTTCTACTTTCAAAACAAGTTGTGATTGTGTTTTCTCCATTAGTTCTGAGTAGTTTTCTTTATTTTTATTCCTTTTAAATGATGAAGTAATTAAATTATGGAAGGAAGTTGTGTGAAGTATAGGATTTCAATGTTGGAAGAAGTTGTGATGATTCACTACCTTGCACTTCATTTACCTCTTGATTTATTCAATTAAGATGTTAAAATTTATTGTGAGAACATGTAAGAACCAATGCGATATTGTGTCAATCAATAATAGGACATAATCACATGCAATTGTATGGGTGAGAATTGTAGTCCATATGGTTGGATGCAAATAAATAGGAAGATACGTTTTTAATGGGGAGTAAAATTAGAGGACTTTAGAGTGATAGGATAAAGCCCCCTAATTTGATTTGATGTTTTAAATTTTGTTATGTGATGTTAGCCCCGAGGTGGAGGGAATCGAGGGAACTCTAGAGTGAGAGCTAGTATCTTCCCTGCCTAACCCATCTACATGATTTTAAAACTTCAAATTCACCAATATTTTTTATAGAACAAAGTAATGGTAAAGAATATAATTGCTTCTATTTGGCACAACACATTTTAGATACTCCCACAACGAAATTTTATAATTATTACTGATTCATTGAAAGAGGAAAAATATTTTATTTTCATTTACTTTCATACTATTTTATAGTTGTGTTAACTTTAGTTGTTTGCTTTACTTTTTATTTAGAAAATACAAAAAAAAAAACTTTATATCTTAAAACACACTTTAGAAAATCATTTTAAAAAGTAAAAAATTATTTTTATTATTTCTTTAAAATTTTAGAAATTTCCCAATGGGTTCGATATCTTGGGGCTTAATCAAAAAGTCTTATTTTACTTTATAAACGATACGTATACATGCGTAGTATCCCATATTATAAAATAATTAAAATATATCTCTTATTTACTTCGAAATTAATTTTTTGGCGCCATTGCAAAGAAAGAGATAATATCATTGGAAAGAAATATAAATTGATTCGTGGATTAAGTTTTCGGCATCCGTTGTCGGGGAAATTAATTAAAATATCATTTAAAGAAAATTTAAGAAAAATTAAGTTTTACTTTTCATTATTTTTGTTAGTGTGTTTTATTTTTTATTTTTTGTTATTTGTGTATGCATAGTTCATGTTCTCACTGAATTAGAGAGAACTATCGGAAAAATTAAAAAAAATTAAAATACAAAAAAAGATAAAAATGTTCAAGAAATGGCAAATCAAGATAATCAAAATGTTGAAATCCATCAAGAATTTAGACCTTTAAGAGGTTATGTTAACCCTACAGTGGATGAACTTCATGATAGTATTCAAAACCGTACTGTAGCTGCTAATTCATTTGAACTTAAACATGCTTTTATCCAGATGGTATCTAATAATCAGTTTGGATGAGCACCAACTAAAGATCCTAATTTACATCTTACCAATTTTCTAGAACTGTGCACTACTTTAAATATGATGGTGTTTTGGACGATGCTATAAGACTTAAAATTTTTCCTTTCTCACTAAGGGATAAAGCTAGGATTTGGTTAAATTCGTTAGCTCCTAAATCTACCAGAACTTGGGATGATTTAACACAAAAATTCCTTGCTAAATATTTTCCACCATCGAAGACTACGAAGCTTAGAAATGATATTACATCTTTCTGTGAGTTTGAAGGGGAATCTATATATAAAGCATGGGAACGTTTTAAAGATCTCTTAAGAAAGTGTCCAAATCATTTGATACCAGTTTGGTTAATAATTTAGACCTTTTATAATGAATTAGTTAGATCTCTTAGATCTATTATCGATGCTCCTGCTAATGGTTCATTGATGTCTAAATAGTTTGCTGATGCTTATGCTTTAATTAAAGAAATGACTACTAATAATTTTCAATGGTCTTCTGAAAGGTTAATCCAAAAAAGGTAGCCAACATTCATGAAAATGATGTTTCTGCAATGCTAGCACATCAAGTTGTTGCAATTTTAAGGAAGATTGATCAATTTGGGATGAATTTTTCTCAGTCAACTTCCAAGATTGAAGAAAATTCATCAGGTCAAATGGTTGATTCTCAAACTTCATCATAAACTTTGAATGCCATAAGTAAGCATAATAACCCATATTCCAATTATTATAACCCAGGTTGGAAAAATCATCCAAACTTTAACTGGAATACCAATAATCAGAGTGGTAGTAATCAACAATGGGGGAACAACCAAGTAAACCCATTGGAAAACTATAATAACCAAGGGAATAATAATTATAGACTAACTTAGCCTCCAGGTTCTATCAATACTTCACAATTTAAGAAGAAGAAGTTATTTATTGAAGAAGTGGTGTTACAAATGGGAAATCAATTACAAAGTCAAGGAGCTACAATTAGAAATATTGAGAATCAATTAGGACAGATTGTCAATTCATTAAGTAATAGATCCTAAGGAACGCTTCCTAGTAATACTGAAGTAAATTCAAGAGACAAGACTAAAGAGCAAGTACATGCTATTCAGTTGAGAAGTGGAAGAGAGTTGGATGGTAGAGTTAAAAAAGAGACTGAAGTAGAGTGTTGGCACTATTTTTTAGGTCGTGTGTTTTATTTTGAAAAGGGGTCGCCTAACAGAAATTGTCGGCGAATTTTTTAAAATTTTAAATTTAGTTTAAATATATATAATTTGAAAAGTAGCATTTGATTTTGAAAATAATTTCAAATTTGAAAATTTTTAAGATATGAAATCAAACTGATTTCACATCCCAAATAGTTCACATAAACGAGCGCCGCACCACAAACCGTGTATCTATCCCGAAGAATAGACACACTGCTTGATAATGGGGCTCGATTAGATAAACTAGAAATGTTTGTGACATCCGTTTGGTCTGCGAACCAATTTTATAAGCCGACAAATTCCCTCGCTTAATATGAAAGCATTAAACAGGGTTTATATTACTCAGGTTCTTTAAAATTCTCTATAAGGGCAAGCCCCTATAGTTAATTACATCTTAAGTGATGGGAATCACCTAAGAAAACTCTCGATAATAATCAATAATTCTACTCTCAAGGATTTCAAAGTTTAAGTTTTCAAGGGATTGAATTTTAGAATTTCAATAGGGAATGGATCAAATTTGGAACATTTTGTTTTGGGAATTCAAAGGAAGAAAAGTAGGAGAAATCACAGATTCGAAGTGAACTTCGGTAATTTCCCGATTATCCTATTGTTTGGCTTAGATTTAGAAAAGTCCTAATGTTTATTTAATGTTTTAATCTTGCCAATTTTAATTAATTAGGGCTTATATTTATATGACAGAATCATACAGATAGCCTCGAAGATGTGAGGGTTTATGTCGTATCAGACGACTACCTCGGAATCCTAAAACCAATTAGGGCTTAATTTGCAATGCAAATGCCTAACAAAAGGTTGAGGATTTATGTTGCGCTAGGCAAACTACCTCAAAATCCTATGTCTTAGTTATTTAATTCTAGGAAAGTTTCTGTCGAAGTAGACTCGAGTTTTGTTGATGACGATGGCCGTGTCGCCCACCATGCTCCGAGCTCCTTGTTGTTGCAGAGGTTTAGTTTTAGAAGTCCTAAATCAGGGGATGAGAAAAGTGTTTTGGTTTAGAGAAAATCTTAATTTCCAAGTGTTTTTAATATTTTAATTAAAACAAATCTTAAAGTTGATTATAACGACACCGGCTAAGATCCCGCGGTTCCATCCTTCCGCATCATTATTTTTATCGGATTCACTTAGTCCGGATGAATTTCGCTAAACTCAACTGAATGAGTTCCACACTTTCATTTAGACAGTGGGAAATCCCGTTAGCAACACGTAGGTTACATCATCCGAGGTATTCCCGATCATCCAACAGGACGTTTTAATTTAATTGTAATTGTAGTTTTGTGTTCTGTTTGTGATTAAATTTTGAGTTGTTTTATATTTTGAAATGTCGTGGCGGTGAATTTTATCTTGCAATGACTTTTAATTTAGTTTTGGTTTCAGCTTTTAAGGACTATCCTAAAGGTGTGGGTTTTCATGCAACAATTGTTTATCATGCGGGAAAAGTAAGTGCAATGTCGTTAAATAAATTGCAATAATGTAAATTGCAAGAAAGTAAATTGCAATAAAATAAAAGCGTACTCGGAGGGTCTTCCCGTCATCCCAAGCCGCACTTAAAACACAATTAGAATATTTAAGCAAGTTCCTAGGTAAAGTTAAGGTAAGGGTTATGGTTTTCTACCAAATTCCTAATCCTATAGCTAGTCATTTCCTATGACGTCTAGGTTCCTTGTGTTTTTGTTTGAAGACGATTTTCTTCATCAAAGAACAATTAAATTCAATTGTTCTTATAAACATCCTATCATATTGAGAAAGTGTTTAAGAAGAATCTTAAACATCTTTTCAATATTACTAGAGTTGTTTCAAGTCGAAATGAATTTAATTATACAAATGAATTAATCGTCCAAGAATTTCAAGTTTTGTTGTTATCTTGCTCAGTGAACTAGGATGTTTGAATGCCCTATAAGTGAAGTAACATTTCATTTAATATTCTGTTTAGGCATTATGATAACTAAAGCTTTCGAGGGTAAATTGGTGTTTAAATGGTTTGTGATTTAGTTTAATTTCAATTAATGGGTTTAAATTTGGAATAGTGTTCAAGTTATTTTAGATTTATTTTGAATTCTTTATGTCTTTGGTGATGTTATATTTAATTCAACTTAATTTAATTTAATTTAATTTAATTTAATTTTAATTCTATTCAATTTAGTTTGGTTTGATGTTAACTTAATTTAGTTTGATTTGATTTAATTTTAATTTAATTTGATTTAATTTTAATTTAATTTGATTTAATTTAATTTAATTTAATTTAATTTAATTTGTTTTAACTTAATTTAATTTAAATTTGATTTTATTTATTTAATTTAATTTAATTTAATTTATTCATTTAATTTAATTTAATTTGTTTATTTAATTTAATTAAATTTAATCTTTAATTTAATTCACCTTTTAATTTTAATTTAATTTAATTTAATTTAATTCAATTTAATTTACTTAATTTAATTTAATTTTAATTTAATTTTATTTTTAATTTTAATTAAAATTTTAAAAGAGTTTAATAATTTAATTTTAGTTTAATGATTAAGTCTTTTAATATTTTGAATTTGAGTTATCATTTTAATTAAGAATTGAATATTAATGAGATAATTAATTTAGGGATTTTTAAATTAAAGAATAAATCTCTTCCTAATAATATCCCTATTTTAATAATTCCAATTTTATTATTCTTCCAAATTTAATCAATTATTTAATTAAGGTTTAATTATTTTGAATTGCTTAATGGGTTTCTACCCTTTAATTATTTAAATTTCAATCATCCAAATCAGATTAGGTTCAAATATTTTACTTGTTAATTTTATTAAACCTAAAGTTTTAATTAAGGGTTAAAATTTTAATTACCACTTTACCCTTTTAAGCTTAATAATTTCATAACTCACTAAATTGAATTTAAATGAACTTGAAATTTTTATGTGGCATCACTCATATGTCAATAAAGACATGAGAGGAGAAAATGTGATTTTTCTGTATTTAATTTATTTATATAATTATTTTTGGTAGAAAATAGAGATTTCCAAGGAAAATTTAATAACTTGACCAAGGGAAAGTTTCTATCCTTAAGAAAATTAGGGGACATCTCTAATGACCAGAGGACCACTTGGACCAATTTTAGTGATTTTTTGAATTATAGTATTTTTATTATAATTATTTTAAGTGTTGGAGTGTTAATTAATTTAAAAATAAAATAAATGTTGAAAAATGAATTTTATATTTTTCAAAAATCTCTCTGATATCAAGGAAATCAGAGAATCAAATTTTGTAATTTTCTGATTTTTCTATGATTTATTATAATTATTTTAGTGAAAATGCTAGAAAATACATTTTTTTAAATTTTTAAAATTACCTTAGGGCTTTAAAATTTAATATCTCATCAAATAGACCTAAGAAAAATATAGAGTTTATTCCTAAGTGATTAAAATTCAAAATGTGACATTTTGGTGAATTTTATTATTTTTGTGATTTTTATTATTTTTTAATTATTAAAAATATTAAAATAATATTAAAAATCAACTTTTTTAGAAAATTGAAATTTTAATTTTCTTAAATTCCCCTAATATCAGAGAGGCTCCAAAACCAATTTGGTGAATTTTTGAAAGATATTTTGAAAGTTATGAATTTTTAAAGTTTAAAATGACCAAGTGGCTTAATCAACCCATTTAGTAGGGCTAACCAAGTCCAATTGACCTCAAATTTTTATGGTGGGTTCCTCTAATCCTAATGATCAGTGGAGAATTGATTTCAAGTCAATTTGATGTATGGTTAGCTCTAATTAATTAGAGATCCATTTTGGGTGTTTAAGCCAATTAGGGTTGTTTTAAATGAACTAACTCAAACCTATTTTTCCTAGAGGTCCTCTCGGTCATAAGGAACATCACCAAATTTTCCTAGAATTTATTTCACAACATGCTATTTATTGGAATTAAAATAGTCAAAACAGTAACATGAATTTGAAAAATCAATAACTTTTCATAGGAATGGCCTCTGACTTTGGAAAATTCAGGGAATGTTCCCAAATTCAGAGGCTTCAAAAGCCCTATGGTCTCATGCCATGGTGAATTGTATACATGCATGGAGAATTAAAAATATGCAGAGATTAAATAAATTATTAAAAATAAAATACTTTATGAAATTAAATAATTTCTTTTCCACATTATTCTCCTCTCGTTCACCGAGCAAGAGGGTATTTTTATTTTATTTTTATGATTTTCCTACACGACTATGAATTTTTGAAGTTTAGAGAATTAAATAAATAGAAAATACCCCTAATTTTCTATTTATCCACGCGGCGCCGCGTCATCCTCGGCATCTCCGAACGCACACGTGTCAAGCTCCCATTCGACGCCGCCGCTTGAGTCAGCAGCCCGGGTCCCGTGGTTCTCGTACCGTCTCTTGATCCGACGCCATCTGAGCCGTCCGTCCGCCCGTGTATTGAATGGACGGCATCCGTTCATCGTCCCCGAGCGTTCTCACCCGAGAGCCGTCCACACTAAATCCCTAAGATCTCACTCGATACTCAATGGATTTTCATGTTCTTATGCTCTATGGATTCGTCTTGAGAAGACGAACACATCCATATGGTTTATGTGGGATGAAATTTACGCAATAGAAATGGAGAATGTTCAAAGCTCGGGAAGAAGAGTGAGGCCATACCTTTGCTCGCAGAAGTGTGGCTTCGATCCGAGGGTTGTTGCACCTTCGATCGGATCCCGGCAAGCTTCGGATGAAGTCTCATAGTCCGGTGAATTGCCTAGGTAGGATTTCGACCACGCTCGATCACAAAGCTTGGAGGCTGGAGCAATTGGGTGGCCTGGAGATGGGGCTTTTGCTGGTGGACACCTTCCCTTGGTCTCGTGAAGGTGTAGAACCAATCAATTTGGGGATTGGCTCACTGCGGAGAAATGTCCTGGTTTTGGGCTTGGATTTCAACTCTGAAATTGAGCTCACAGAGAAGAAATGACAGGGGGATTTCAGTGGGGATCAAGTGCTCTGTGTATGGGGAGTAGTCTGGAATAATTTTGGCAGAGTTTCCTTAAGGTTTGTTTTTAGCACCTCTCATGGCCGAGAGGGGTGGTGTTTAAATAGGAGAGGGTGGAGGGCCTCCCAGGGAGAGTTAGGGCTTGGGATCAGCTGCTCTTGGCAAGAGAAGAACAGCTATAATGGCCACTTAGGGATGGGGCGGCTCGAGCGAGGGAGAATTCCAAAGTTGGCTCACATGTGAGCTCTCGGCCATGGTGTTTTCCGGCGGCCTGGTGGCCGGCCGGCCAGGCATGGGTCACCCTCAAGGTCAGGTGGGCCAGTGCTGCGACTTGGTGCAAGCAATTGGCAAATGCCATGTGTAAAGGGCTTGGATTGAAATGGAATGGGGGGAAGACCATTTTGGGTTCAAATGAGTCAACCCATGGTTTTGTGCTAGGTTCACCACCCAAGGCCCGGTCTTGGGCTGAAAAAGATCACTTGGGTCGGCCAAGAGAGAATGGTGTGGTCTCCATCCATGATGAGGTGGCTAAGCATGGTTTAGTGTGTGACATGCTTAAGGTAAAAAAGGGTTTAAGAAGGATTAGGAAAGGGGGTCATCCTTTTGCCATTAATGGCTTGATCACATGTCAAGCCTTCCATGGCTTCATGTGGCTTGTCCATGGCTTGCATGGCTCACCTTTGGCTTGGGAAAAGTGGAGTCAATTTCATGGAAATAGATTTTAGGAATTTTTTGGTAATTTGATGGAAATTTGTATGAAACTTGATTTGGAATGATTTGATGATGAATTTAGGACTTAGGGAATGGCTTTTATTAAGTGGATGGCAAGTGGAGATGTCATGTGGGCTTTAGAGTAGATTTTGGGCTTTTTGAAATGGTTTTAGATGGGCTTTTAAGATGGTTTAGGAAAGTGGGCTTTTGAATTTTAAAATGGATTTTGGGATGAAATTTTAGTAAAGGCTTGGGCTAAATAATTGTTGGGTTTAGCTCATGGATGTGTCATGAGTTACTTGAAGCAAATTGGGGGTGATTTGGGTTTGAATTGGGTTGAATTTGGGTTCTTTTGGTGAATGGGCCAATATAGGTCCAAGTGGGCCAAGTTGGGCAAATGTCTGAGCTAGGGTTGAAATTGATGTAAAATTAATGTTGAGAAATATTTATGGGAGTGTTTCAAAGAAGTTTTGACTTTGATTGGGCTTTGATTTTGGGGTTTGGGCTCATTTGGGTTAGGTTTGGGTTTAGGTCAAAATTGGGCCTTTTAGCTTTAGGTTGAATTTGAGTGGGGTTTGGGTCCAAATTTTGGGCAAATCATGTTAGTGTTTTGCTTGTGGAGATGCTAAGGAAGATTTAGAAAAGATTTGGGGCTAATTGGAGTTGAATTGGGTGAGTTTGGGTTAGGTTTGGGTCATGGGTCCAAATTGGGCTTTAAGGCCAAAAGTGAAATTGGATTCAAATGTCAATCAAATTGGACTTGGATTTGGTCTAGATTGGTATTGGAAATGTTGAATTGAAGTTTAGAATTGAATTGGACCAGAATTTGGGTCAATTGGGTAGGCTTGGTTTGACATTGGGTTCACTTAGGGTTAAAATGGGTTAAATTGGGGGTTTTGACAAAAGTGGGGTAAATTGAGAAAATTGGCCCATGGTGTAGTTGGACATAATGAAATTGGGAATATTTGGGATTTTCTCGAATTTTCTGGGTTTTTGGATTTTTGGGTCAAGGGGGGTATTTTGGGTATTTGGAGGGTATTGAGAGGTTTTTTTGGAATTTTTGGTATTTTTGGGTATGGATGATCAATTTGAGTAATGTGGAAATGTTTGGGATTGGTTTTGAGGAATTTTGGGTGATTTGGGATTTTGCAAATTTTGGGTAGTTTCGAGGGTTTGGGTAGGCTAAGCGGGTGTAGGGTCCCGGGGTCAAAAATCGAAAATTTGGAAAATTGAAGATTGGGTAAATTTGAATGGAATGAAATCATTTTGGTTGAGCTATGAAGCCACATCAAGCCCCCATGAGCCATGAAGGGACTCATTTGAGGCATTCACTATGTTGTTCCTAACCCTCTTGCCGAGGGCTTAGGGGTTAAGGACCATCCATGTGAATCACCTACATGAGTCGGGGAGGTCAAGTTAGGTATGGGTGTATTTTTAGGAGGTGTGTGAAAGTGTAGTGTATAAATGTAGTGTGTGTGTGTAAGTCAGCCCTTCACCAGACCAGGCCACCCAGGGCAGTCCTAAGGCCAAAGAGTCCTATAAGAACTCATCTTTTAAACTTCCAAATTTGATTTCAACCCTCTAGGTGATTAGGGGTCTACAGTCAAGTTTGTGGAGTTTGAAGGGAGTTTAGAAGTGGTTTGAAATTCTAGAAGGTGGATCCCAATTCTAGTCCTCTAAGATAGTCAAAGGAAAAGCCTAAGGCTAGATCCTAAGCACTAAAAAGAAGAAGAGAAGACCTCATCAAAAATGAGGTCAACATAGAGAAAGAAGAGATTGAAAAACCAAAAGAGGACACTTCGAAAGGTTTGGAAAGACCTATTTCTCCACCTAAGGTTGATTTAGAAAAGCCACCACCTTAATTTCCTCAGAGACTTCGACAAAAAATTGGATAAACAATTTTCAAAATTTTTAGAGATATTTAAGAAGCTTACCATCAATATTCCTTTTGCTGAAACCGTAGAACAAATGCCAAGCTATGTGAAATTTATGAAGGATATTCTAAACAGAAAGAGGAAGTTTGAAGATAATAAGACTGTTGCACTTAGTGAAGAGTGTATTGCTATAATTCGGAAAAAGCTTTCTGAAAAGCTTAAAGATCCTGGAAGTTTCACAATTCCATGTGCAATTGGTGACAGATTTTTTGGGAAAGCTTTATGTGATTTGGGTACAAGAAATAACCTTATGTCATTATAAATATTCAGAAGACTATTATTCAGAGATATAACCCTAACTACTGTAACTCTGCAATTAGTTGATCGTTCGATCACATTTCCTAAAGGAGTTATAGAAGATGTTTTGGTGAAAGTGGATCAATTTATCTTTCCTGTTGATTTCATTGTGTTTGATATGAAGGAAGATACCCATAATTTTAGGGAGATCTTTTATAGTCACAGGCAGAGCGTTGATAGATGTTCAAAAAGGGGAATTGACAATGCGAGTTAATGATCAAACTGTTACATTTAATATTTTTAAGTCAATGAAATATCCTGCAAGAAATAAAGATGATGAATGTTATAGGATGGATGTTATCAAATTATTGAGTGAATGCCATTTCAAGTCAACTTATGAAGAGAAATTTGAAAGTAAAGAATTAGAACACAAGCAAGAAGAGGAATTACAAGATTCTGAAGATTTTCATGAGGAAGATTTAAATTATGTTCATGAAAATTTTGAAATGTTGGACATGACTAAAAAAGATGAATTTTTTGGTCCAACAATTGAAAAACCTCCTAAACTTGATTTAAAGATGCTTAATAATCATTTAAAGTATACTTTTTTAGGTGATTCCTCAACTTTGTCAGTTATAATTTCATCTCAATTAACTGAAAGAGAAAAAGAGAGTTTGCTTGAAAATTTGAAGAAATATAAGAAATTCTTTGGATGGACAATAGCTGAGATTAAAGGAATCAGTCCTTCAATTTGTATGCGTAGAATTCTTATGGAGGATAACTGCAAGCCTCAGGCTGATCCTCAAAGGATATTAAATCCTATCATGAAAGAAGTTGTTAAGAAAAAAATCTTAAAGTTGTTGGATGCTAGAATTATCTACCCTATCTGAGATAGTGCATGTGTTAATCCTATTCACTGTGTACCTTAGAAAGGAGGTGTTACTGTGACTGTGAATGAAAAGAATGAAATAATACCAGTAAGACAAGTTACAGGGTGGCGAATATGCATTGATTATAAAAAATTAAACCTTGCCACCAGGAAAGACCATTTTACACTTCCTTTTCTAGATCAGATGTTGGACAGACTGGCTGGGCATAAATATTTTTGTTTTCTGGATGAATATACTAGTTACCTCCAAATTTAAATTGCTCCTGAGGATCAAGAGAAAATAACATTTACCTGTCCTTATGGTACACTTGCTTTTAGAAGAATGCCCTTTAGTTTATGTAATGCCCCTACTACATTTCAGAGATGTATGATGGCAATTTTCTGTGATTTAATAAAAAAAGAATTGAAGTTTTATGAATAACTTTTCAGTGTTTGGAACTCATTTGAATCATGTTTAGAACATCTATCTAAAGTTTTGAAATGTTGTGAAGAAACTAATTTGGTCCTTAACTGGGAGAAATGCCAATTTATGGTAGTAGGAGGAATTGTTTTGGCTACTGAGAAAGAGTTATTAGCTATAATATTTGCCTTTGATAAATTCAAATCATATTTAATTGGAACTAAATGTGTAGTGCATACTGATCATTCTGCTATTAAATATTTAATGAAGAAGAAGGATGCAAAAAACAAGATTGATTAGATGGATTCATCTTTCAAGAATTTGATTTTGAGATAGTAGATAGGAAGGGTGCTGATAATCAATTCGCTGATCATCTGTTTAAGCTTGAAACTGAAAAATCTCTCTGTGATGCTAAAGAACTTAATGAACATTTTCCTGATGAAAAATTATTCGTTGTTAATGAGTGGTGTGTTCCGTGGTATGCCGACATTGTAAACTTTATTGTCAATGATATTTTACCCTATGGTATCAGAAGAAGAAGAAATTCCTATCTGAAGCTAAGACTTATTTTTAGGATGACCCATTTTTATATAAACAAGGAAAGGATTTGATTATTCAAAGATGTGTGCCTTTAGAAGAAACTTATGAAATTATTCAAAAATGTCATAATTCTGATTATGGGGGACATTTTGGAGTTGATAAAACTGCATATAAAATCTTACAATCTGAATTTTATTGGCCTAAAATTTTAAGCCTGTTAATGCTTATATTAAAAATTGTGATCCATGTCAACGTGTAGGTAATGTTTCTAGAAGAAATGAGATGCCCCTCAATTATATGTTGGAATTTGAAATATTTGACGTTTGGGGATTAGATTTCATGGACCATTTATACCATCTTTTTGAAATACATACATTTTGATAGCAGTAGACTATATATCTAAATGGATAAAAGCTGTTGCTTTATCTCGATGTGATGCTAAAAGTGTTGTAAAGTTTTAAAATAAGAATATATTTTACAGATTTGGAATACCAAGAGTAATCATAACTGATGGGGGAAGATATTTTAGAAATATTATTATGAAGTTAGTAAAGAAATATCATATTAATCATCACATTGCTACTGCTTTTCATCCGCAGACAAGTGGTTTGGTTGAATTATCCAATCATGAAATTAAAATAATATTTGAAAGACTGTTAATCCAAATAGAAAGGATTAGTCAATTAAATTGGATTATACTTTGTGGGCCTATAGGACTGCCTACAGAACTCATATAGGAATGTTCCCAAATAGGCTAATTTTTTGGAAAAGCTTGTCATTTACCTGTTGAACTTGAGCATAATGCATATTGGGCTATAAAAGTGTTCAATTATAATTTGAAAGATGTTGGAGAAAAGAGATTGTTGCAATTAAATGAGCTTGAAGAGATAAGGAATGAATCTTATAAAAATGCTGAGATTTATAAAGAAAAGATGAAAGTTGTGGCATGATCGGAAGATTCTTTGTAAAAATCTTAAGTCAGGGCAAAAAGTTTTACTATATAATGTAAGATTAAGAATTTTTACTGGAAAACTTAAGTCCAGGTGGATGGGCCCATTTATTGTGATGAAAGTTTATTCATATGGAGCTGTGGATATTAAAGATCCTAAGACTAGAAAAATATTTAAAGTGAACGGTCATAGACTTAAACCTTACTTTTCAGTCGATCAATCTAAACCTGATGAGAATCTGATGTTGGGTCACTCAGAATAAGCTTTGGGTATGTCAGGCTGATGACGTTAAACCAAGCGCTTTGTGGGAGGCAACCCATATTTATCGGTGTGCTTTGCTTTATGTTTGCTTTGTGTGCTTTTATTTGGTTTGATTTGAGAAATGTGGTAGCATTTTAGAGTTTTTTATGTTATAGTGGTGTTTATTTGATCTTATTTGATGACGTAGAGGAGTCAGAATAAAGATTTTGACATTTGGCAGAACTGTGCAAAAATGTGTATTTGTGGCTAGGCGCCGCTGGTTGGCGTATAAGCGCCACAGTTATAAAAAACATGAAAAATTGAGGTTCTAGAACTTTTAACACGTATAGGGTCAGTTTTGTGCCTTCCCAAGTCTATAAAAAAGCCCTGAATTTATTAGATACTTACGCCAATTCTTGTTTTCATTCCTAAGTCTTAAAAAGAGTATTTTAAGTGCAAAAATGTCTTCTTGGGAGAGCAAATTTAAGAAGAAAGAGGATACCAACAAGAAGAAGTTTATTTGTGATAGTGCATAAGAATAATATAATGGATTTCTGACTATGACTATCCAAGGAATAATAGAAAGGATTACAAAGATCGAGGCCGATGTGGAGTCTATTGATGCAAAGGTAAATGAAATTAATGCACATTTAAGGCACATTGGATGACAACTCAAAATGCAATTCAGTCATACAAGTCATGAGAAAGCTGCAAACAAAGCGATGTATCTGAAGAACAAATGGATAGAAGAAGAAGATGTAAGAGCCTTTAATCATTGCCCGTTTTATCAGATTTACATTCCAGATGGATCAAATAGAACTAATGGTGGTTCTGGATATAATCTGCCTAATGGAGATTGGAATTAAATTATGTGTGGTCTTGTGGTTTAATTATGTGTGTTTAGTGTTTTAAGTGTGTAGTTATTTTTTTTTTGGGTTTGTTGCACTTTACATGTGTTTGTTACATCTCAATGATGTAAATTTGTGTTTAATTACATGTGTTTGAACTTATGTAGTGGGGAATTTCATCCAAAGTGTTTCGATAGAAATTTGTAGCTTATATTAAGTATGTTTTGATATTTAAGTAATATAGGTTTTTGTTTGTGTAAGATTTGTGTGGAATCATTGGAGATTAAAGTGTACTTTTGGAGTATTAGAAGAGTTTATGGGGAGAAATAATTATTTAAAGTGATTAAAGGTGATTAACTCAAATTTTTGATGGAACTAACTTAATTGCCAAAACTTGGGCACTGGTGCCTAAGCACCACTAAACTGACGGTGCATAAGCGCCAGATTTCGCGACTAAGCGCCGTATGCCTCACGCATAGGCGCCGGTTTCGCGAAAATTGATTTTCTACAATTACAAACCCAAAAGTGATTTTCTACAATTACAAACCCAAAATTTACCATTTTTAACACCCCCATCACCTCAAACCTCTCGGTTTCGTGAAATAGGAGCCTAGGGCATCTTTAATTTAGATCATTTTAAAGCCGATTTCATCGAAATTTGTTGGATTTGAGTTCCTTAAGGTAAGATCACTACTCATAAGTAAAATTTTTTTATTTTCACCATGTATTTTGAGTAGATTATTCAAAAATTTGAAAATCACTATTCATGGTGAAAATTTAAGGAAAAACATGAGAAATTGCTTGAATTTAGTGGAGTTTGCCTTTGGAAGTTGAGTAAACAAGTTTAGTTTAAATTTGGAGTTTATGGTGAATTTTTTGTGAAGTTTTAGAGATGGCTCTAAAGTTATAATGCTCGAAAGAAAAAGCAAGATTTGATTATGACAAATTTGTCAGTTCTAGAGCAGAGAATCGTTACATCGATGCACTCGCATCGCGGAAATTGATTCCAGAACAAGTTTTTAGCAAGCCAAGAGGAGATATTGAGGAGTTGATTGCTAGAAGGAATTGGGAAAGATATTGTTGCTTCTCCGCTATTGCAGTTGTTTCTATGGTGATAGAGTTCTATGCTAACTTAACAGCCGCTGAGGAAAATTTAGTGATGGTTAGGGGGCAACAAATGGATTTTTCACCCGCGGTAATTAATAATTTTTAGTGATTATCTCCTATGATGTTTTGTTTTAATGTGAATTATCATCCTTCTAAGGGAGAGCTAGATGAGATTATGACCTTTCTTACTGATGGAAGAGGTTTGTGGAAGATTAAAAATGAAAGAAGAGTTAATTTTCCAGCCTCTAAGTTGAATGCCACCTTAAAGGCATTGCATTACTTCATCTCATCTAAGCTTCTGCCTTCAAGTCATGTTAATGAAGTTACAAGGGAGAGAGCTATTTTGAATCATTGTATTGAGCAGGGAAAGCTTTTAGATATTGGAGCTATTGTTTTTTAATATGTTTTGAACTATGCCAGAGCTACTACTACTGCAGGTGTGGGATTTCCATCTCTGATTCATTCATGTCGGCATATTTTTAGGTTGTGTGTTTTATTTTAAAAGGGGTCGCCTACAGAAATTGTCGGCGAATTTTTAATTTAATTTAAATAAATAATTTGAAAATTAGTATTTGATTTTAAAAATGATTTTAAATTTGAAGATTTTAAGATATGAAATTAAACCGATCTCACATCCCAAATAGTTTATATAAACGAGCACCGCACCACAAACCGTGTATCTATCCCTAAGGATAGACACACTGCTTGATGGTGGGGCTCGATTAAACAAACTAGAAGATTTGCGACATCTCGTTTGGTCCGCGAACCAATTTTATAAGCCGACAAATTCCCTGCTTTATATGAAAGCATTAAACGGGGTTTATCTTACTCAGGTTCTTTAAAATTCTCTATAAGGGCAAGCCCCTATAGTTAATTACATCTTAAGTGACGGGAATCACCTAAGAAAACTCTCGATAATTATCAATAATTCTGCTCTCAAGAATTTCAAAGTTTAAGTTTTCAAGGGATTGAATTTTGGAATTTCAATAGGGAGTGGATCAAATTTGGGACATTTTGTTTTGGGAATTCAAAGGAAGAAAGGTAGGAGAAATTACGGATCCGAAGCGAACTTCGGTAATTTCCCGACTATCCTGTTGTTTGGCTTAGATTTAGGAAAGTCCTAATGTTTATTTAATGTTTTGATCTTGCCAATTTTAATTAATTAGGACTTATATTTATATGATAGAATCATACAAATAGCCTAGAAGTTATGAGGGTTTATGTCGTACCGAACGACTACCTCGGAATCCTAAGTCCGGTTAGGGCTTAATTTACATGACATGATCATGCAAATGCCTAACGAGGAGTTGAGGGTTTGTGTTGCACTAGGCAAACTACCTCGAAATCCTATGACTTTGTTGTTTAGTTCTAGGAAAGGTTTTGCTGATGTAGATTCAAGTTTTGCTGATGACGATGGCCGTGCTGCCCACCATGCTCCGAGCTCCTTGTTGTTGCAGAGGTTTAGTTATAGAAGTCATAAATCAGGAGATGAGAAAAGTGTTCTGGTTTAGAGAAGTCTTAAAATCCAAGTGTTTTTAATATTTTAATTAAAACAAATTTTAAAGTTGATTATAACGACACCTAGGTTAAGATCCAACTGTTCCATCCTTCCGGCATCGTTATTTTTATCGGATTCACTTAGTCCAAATGAATTTGCTAAACTCAACTAAATGAGTTCCACACTTTCATTTAGACCGTGGGAAATCCCGTTAGCAACACGTAGGTTACATCATCCGAGGTATTCCCGATCATCCAACAGGACGTTTTAATTTAGTTGTAATTGTAGTTTTGTGTTCGTTTGTGATTAAATTTTGAGTTGTTTTATATTTTGAAATGTTGTGGCGGTGAATTTTATCTTGCAATGACTTTTAATTTAGTTTTGATTTCAGTTTTAGGGACTATCCTAAAAGTGTGGGTTTTCATGCAACAGTTGTTTATCATGCAAGAAAAGTAAGTGCGATGCGATTAAGTAAATTGCAATAAAGTAAATCGCAATAAAATAAAAGCGTACCTGGAGAGTCATCCCGTCATCCCAAGCTGCACTTAAAACACAGTTAGAATATTTAAGCAAGTCCCTAGGTAAAGCTAAGGGGAGGGTTATGGTTTTCTACCAAGTTCCTAATCCTATAGCTAGTCATTTCCTATGACGTCTAGGTTCTTTGTGTTTTGGTTTGAGGACGATTTTCTTCATCAAAGAATAATTAAATTTAGTTGTTCTTATAAACATCCTATCATATTGAGGAAGTGCTTAAGAAGAATCTTAAACATCTTTTCAATATTGATAGGATTGTTTTAAGTCCAAATGGATTTAATCAATCAAGTGAAGTAATTGTCCGAGAATTCAAGTTTTTTTGTTATCTTGCTAAGTGAACTAGGACATTTGAATATCCTATAAGTGAAGTAACATTTCATTTAATGTTCGTTTTAGGAGTTATGATAATTAAAGTTTTCGAGGGTAAATTGGTGTTCCAATGATTTGTGATTTAGTTTAACTTCGAGTTAAAGGGTTTAAATTTGGAATAGTTGTTCAAGTTGTTTTATATTTAATTTCTTTATGTCTTAGGTGATGTTATTTAATTCAATTTAATTTAACTTTAATTTAATTTAATTTGGTTTAGTTTTAATTTTAATTTTGATTTAATTCAATTTAGTTTGATTTGATGTGAATTAATTTAATTTAATTTGATTTAATTTCCTTTAATTTTAATTTGGTTTAATTTTAATTTAATTTAATTTAATTTAATTTAATTTAATTTAATTTAATATGTTTTAATTTAATTTAATTTAATTTAATTTAATATTTTTTAATTTAATTTAATTTAATTTAATTTAATTTATTTAATTTAATTTAATTTATTTATTTAATTTAATTTAATTTAATTTAATTTAATTTATTTATTTATTTATTTAATTTAATTTACTTAATTTGTTTGATTTTATTTAATTTAATCTTTAATTTAATTTTATTTTTAATTTTAATTTAATTGAAAATTTAAAAAGAGTTTAATAATTTAACTTTTTAATTTAATTTAATGATTAAGTCCTTTAACATCTTAAATCATTTTAATTAAGAATTAAATATTATTGAAATGATTAATTTAGGGATTTTTAAATTAAAGAATAAATTTCTTCCTAATAATATCCCTATTTTAATAATTCCAATTTTATTATTCTTCCAAATTTAATCAATTATTTAATTAAGGTTTATTTTAATTATTTTAAATTGCTTAGTGGGTTTCTATCCTTTAATTATTTAAGTTTCAATCATCCAAATCAGATTAGGATCAAATATTTTACTTGTTAATTTTTTATTAAACCTAAAGTTATAATTAAGGGTTAAATTTTTTAATTACCATTTTGCCCTTCAAGCTTAATAATTTCATAACTCACTAAATTAAAGTTAAATGAACTTGAAATTTTTATGTGACTTCACTCATATGTCAATAAAGACATGAGAGGAGAAAATGTGATTTTTCTGTATTTAATTTATTTATATAATTATTTTTTGGTGGAAAATAGGAATTTCCAAGGAAAATTTAATAACATGACCAAGGGAGAGTTTCTGTCCTTAAGAAAATTATGGGACATTCCTAATGACCAGAGGACCACTCAGACCAATTTTGGTGATTTTCTGAATTATATTATTCTTATTATAATTATTTTAAATTTTGGAGTATTAATTAATTTAAAAATAAAATAAAGGTTGAAAAATGGAATTTATATTTTTGGAAAATCTCTCTGATATCCAGGAAATCAGAGAACCAATTTTTACATTTTTTTGATTTTTCTTTGATTTATCATAATTATTTTAGTGAAAATGCTAGAAAATACATTTTTTTTTAATTTTAAAATTACCCTAGGGCTTTAAAATTTAATATCTCATCAAATAGACCTAAGAAAAATATGGGATTTGTTCCTAAGTGATTAAAATTCAAAATTTGACATTTTGGTGAATTTTATTATTTTTATGATTTTTATTATTTTTTAATTATTAAAATATTAAAATAATA
The DNA here is from genome assembly GCA_022702705.1 of Papilionanthe hookeriana x Papilionanthe teres. Lineage (NCBI taxonomy): Eukaryota > Viridiplantae > Streptophyta > Magnoliopsida > Asparagales > Orchidaceae > Papilionanthe > Papilionanthe hookeriana x Papilionanthe teres. Next base: position 118,134,375 of record CM040426.1, read on the forward strand.
CTAAAAAATCAACTTTTTTAGAAAATTGAAATTTTAATTTTCTTAAATTCCCCTGATATCAGAGAGGCTCCAAAACCAATTTGGTGAATTTTTGAAAGGTATTTTGAAAGTTATGAATTTTTAAAGTTTAAAATGGCTAAATTGGCTTAATCAACCCATTTAGAAGGGCTAACCAAGTCCAATTGACTTCAAATTTTTATGGTGTGTTCCTCTGATCCTAAAGGTCAGTGGAGAATTGATTTCAAGTCAATTTGATATATGGTTAACTCTAATTAATTAGGGATCTATTTTGGGTGTTTAAGCCAATTAGGGTTATTTTAAATAAACTAATTCAAAACCTATTTTTCCTAGGGTCCTCTGGTCATAAGAGACATCACCAAATTTTCCTAGAATTTATTTCACAACATGCTAATTATTGGAATTAAAATACTTAAAACAGCAACATGAATTTGAAAAATCAATAACTTTTCATAGGGATGGCCTCGACTTTGGAAAATTCGGGGAATGTTCCCAAATTCAGAGGCTTCAAAAGCCCTATGGTCTCATGCCATGGTGAATTTCCTATATGCATGGAGAATTAAAACAATGCGAAGGGAAATAAATCATTAAAAATAAAATACTTGATGAAATTAAATAATTTCTTTTCCACATTATTCTCCTCCGTTCACTAAGCAAGAGGGTATTTTTATTTTATTTTTCCGATTTTTCTACACAAAGTTATGGATTTTTCAAGTTTAGGGAATTAAATAAATAGAAAAATACCCTAATTTTCTATTTATCCACGCGGCGCCGCGTCAACCTCGGCAGCTCCGAAACGCCGCATGTCGCGCCCCCATTCGACGCCGCCATCTGACTCAGCGCTCCGGGGCCCCGCTGTGTCGTTTCATCTCCTGATCCGACGCGATCCTGGCCGTCCGTCCGCGCGTGTATTAAATGGACGGCATCCGTTCATCGTCCCCAAGCGTCCTCACCCGAGAGCCGTCCACACTAAATCCCTAATATCTCACTCAATACTCAATGGATTTTCGTGTTCTTATGTTCTATGGATTCGTCTTGAAGAGACGAATATATCTATATGGTGATCATGCATTGAAATTAAAGCATTTGAAATAGAGAATCTCCGAAGCTCGGGATGAAGAATTAGCTCATACCTTTGCTCGGAGAAGTGTGGCTTCAATCCGAGGGTTGTGTCACCTTCGATTGGATCCCAGAGAACCTCCGCATGAAGTCTCCTGGTCCGGTGAATTGCTCTAGGTAGGATTTCGACCACGACCGATCACAAAGCTTGGAGGCCGAAGCAACCGGGTGGCCTCGGAGATGGGGCTTTTGCTGGTGGACTCCTTCTCTTGGTCCAGTGAAGGTGTAGGACCAATCAATTTGAGGATTGACCCACTCGTGGAGAAGTGTCCTAGTTTTGGGTGGAATTTCGGCTGAGAAATCGGGTTCCGTTGGTGGGGATTGAGGCAAATTGACACTGGGGATCAACTGCTCTAAGGATGGAGAAGGGTTTGAAACAATTTTGGCAGAGTTTCGGCAAGGTTTGTGAAACTCTTCTCTCATGGCCGTGAGGGGGTCGGGTTTAAATAGAGGAGGGTGGAGGGCCTCCCACGGAGAGTTAGGGCTTGGGATCAGTTGCTCTGGGCATGGGAAGAAAAGCCATGGTGACCATTGGGCATGGGGCAGCTTAGCAAGGGAGAATTCCAAAGTTGGCTCACATGTGAGCTCTCGGCCATGGTGTTTTCCGGCGACCTAGGCAGCTGGCCGAGCGAGCATGGGTCACCCTCGTGTCCGAGTGGGTCGTGGTCGGAGGTTTGTGCAATCAATCGGCCATGGACATGTGTAAAGGGTTTGAATCAAAATGGAATGGGAAAGGGCTAGTTTTGGGTCTAAATGGGTCAACCCTTGGTTTTGGGTTAGGTTCACCCTGCAAGGCCAATTTGGGCTGAAGGGAAAGTCACTTGGCTCAGCTTGATTAGTGGGGTCAAGTCACAATCCAAGTACAATTAAGTTTAAGCATGGTTTAGTGGAGTCATGGAAGTGGTTAATCACTCTTAAGAGAATATGGAAAGGGCCTCCTCCTCTTGCCATCTTGGGTATGGTGAGGTGGAAAGTAGATTCCATGGCTCTCATGGCTCCCATGTGGCTCATGCATGGCTTCATGGCTCACCTTTGGCTTGGGAAAAGTTAAGTCAATTTCATGGAAATGGATTTAAGAAAAATTTTGGTATTTTGATGGGAATTTGTATGGGCTTAATTTGGAACGGCTTCATGATGAATTTTCAAACTTAGAGATTGATTTTAATTAATGGCATGATGAGAAGAATTGTCATATGGGCTTTAGTATAAAATTTGGGCTTTTAGGAAGGTTTCATGTAAGTGGGCTTTTGGTTTAAAAATAGATTTATGGATGGGAATTTTGTAGAAGTTTGGGCCAAATAATTGTTGGGTTTAGCTCATGGATGTGTCATGAGTGATTTGAAGCAAATTGGGAGTGATTTGGGTTTGAATTGGGTTGAATTTGGGCTTCCTTGGTGAGTGGGCCAATATAGGTCAAATTGGGCTAACTTGGGCCAATGTTGGGCTAGGGTTGAAATTGGTGTAAAATAAATGTTGGGAAATGTTTATGGGAGTGTTTGAAAGAGGTTTTGGCTTTGGTTGAGTTTTGATTTTGGGGTTTGGGCTCATTTGGGTTAGGTTTGGGTTTAGGTCAAAATTGGGCTTTCTGGTTTTGGGTTGAATTTAAGTGGGGTTTGGGTCTAAATTTTGGGTAAATCATGTTAGGGTTTTGTTTGTAGGGATGTTAAGGAAGGTTCAGAAAAGATTTGGGGTTAATTGGAGTTGAATTGGATGAGTTTGGGTTAGGTTTGGGTCATGGGTCCAAATTGGGCTTTAATGCCAAAAGTGAAATCGGATCCAAATGTCAATCAAATTGACTTGGATTTGGTCTAGATTGGTGTTGGGAATGTTGAATTGAAGTTTAGAATTGAATTGGACCAGAATTTGGGTCAATTGGGTAGGTTTGGTTTGACATTGGGTTCACTTAGGGTTAAAATGGGTCAAATTGGGGGTTTTGACAAAAGTGGGGTAAATTGACAAAATTGACCCATGGTGTAGTTGGAAAAAATGAAATTAAGAATATTTGGGATTTTCTGGAATTTTCTGGGAATTTTCTGAATTTTTGGATTTTTGGGTCAAGAGGGGTATTTTGGGTATTTGGAGGGTATTGGGGGGTATTTTGGAATTCTTGGTAATTTTGGGTATGGATGATCAATTTGAGTAATGTGGAAATGTTTGGGATTAGTTTTGAGGAATTTTGGGCAATTTGGGAATCTTGGAGGATTTCAAGGGTTTTGGGTAGGTTAGGCGGGTGTAGGGTCCCGGGGGTCAAAAATTGAAAACTTAGAAAATTGAAGATTGGGTAAATGTAAGTGGAATTAAATCATTTTGGTTGAGCCATGAAGCCATATCAAGCCCATATGAGCCATGAAGCCATATCAAGCCCATATGAGCCATGAAGGGACTCGTTTGAGGCATCCAATATGTTGTTCCTAACCCTCTTAGCCAAGGGCTCAGGGGTTAAGGACCATCCATGTGAATCACCTACATGAGTCAGGAGGTCAAGTTAGGTATAGGTGTGTGATTTTAGGAGGTGTGTGCAAGTGTAGTGTATGAGTGTAGTGTGTGTGTAAGTCAGCCCTTCACTGCACCGAGCCACCTGCAGGGCGCTCCTAAGGCCAAAGAGTCCTATAGGAACTCATCCTTTAAACTTCCACATTCGATTTCAACCCTCTAGGTGATTAGGGGTCTATAGTCAAGCTTGTAGAGTTTGCAGGGAGTTAAGAAGTGGTTTGGGTTTCTAAGTGGTGGGTCCCAACTCTAGTCCTCTAAGATAGTCAAAGGAAAAGCCTACGGCTAGATCCTAAGTACTAAAAAGAAGAAGAGAAGACCTCATCAAAAATGAGATCAACAATTCACTTTATGAGTAGTTTGGTGTTAAGTCTGAAATATGGGAAGAGGTTCTTCAGCCACCTAGATCTATTACCAGTGTAAATATGAATACTGACACTGTACATTCAGTATTTGGCTGGAAAGAAGAATCTTTTAGAGCTTCCAATGCTTCTGCTTCTGCTGCTTCTACTTCTCGTGCTTCTACTACACATTCATCATCCTCCAGAGATTCACAAATTGGATTATTACAGAAGATTTTGAAGAAGGTGAGTCTTACCAGAGAGCATATTAGAGATATGGATGGTAAGGTAGAGAATATTGAAAGGTATATTTAGAAACATGATGATTATGAGGAGAACTATCATCAGTACATAGATAGACTGATTAGAGGAGATCATAGTACTGAGTTACCTCCTCATCCTTATTTTATACCTTATGTGCCATCTAGAGACTAGACTGAGAGAGATGATTATGATGATTAGGATTGTTGTGTTGAGTTTTTTATGTTGTTATGTGATTTTCTTTTGTGTTGTGATGTTTTTATTTGTGATGTATTTTGATATGATTTTTTTATGCACATTCAGATGTTTTATGTTGCATGTATGTGATGTGTTTATGGTAGTAAATGTTTTTATGTGTTTCTAGTGTTTGATTTTTTAGTGGTGTCTAATTTAATTTCTATAAATATTAGAAAAAAATTAGAACACTATTAGAAACCATTATTTATATATCATGTTTAAACTTTTCAAAATTTGCTACCATTTATTTTCTAGTATGTTGTAATATGTGTTATGTTTAGTTGGTGTGTATTTGCTTTGAAAACCTCCACTATTGTAGAAGTCCTTTGAAGTTTTGAAATTTCTATTTTATGAAAAACTGAATTTGATCTAATGTTTACTCCTGTTTTAAACTGTTATACTTGCATATTTAGAATATTAAGATTCCTGCAAACATGTTATTCTAGTTTTTTAATTGTTACCCATGTATCATTTTTATGCTTAAATGTTTTATGCTAATTAAAAACTAAAGTTTGTGGGGAATTTAAAAATAAATTTTAAAAAACTAAAATTTTATTTGTTCTCAAGAATACTTAAATAAAATTTGATTTTTGACTAAAAATAATTATGTATATGAAGTTATATTAGGGAAGTAAAATTTTTAAGAGAATTTAGTTAAAATTTATATTAATGATGAAAATTTTAAAGTTAAAATTTTCTTAGTAAAGAATTGTTAAATATAGTTAAACTATCTTTAGTAAGAAGTGTTGTATTTTTGGAAAAATCGAATATTTGACTTTTTTTCCAAAGCTTAAATTTCTTTTATTGAGAAATAATTTTCAACACTATTATTATGATTTTTAACTGATGGATATATATCAGACCATTATTATAAATGAAAGGGTGGAATTCAAAATCATTAAAGGCCTATTTAGATACAGTAATCCTTGTCTTACATAAAAAAAGAGAAAACTAAAGAAAAAGAAAAAAGAAAAAGAGAGAAAAATTGTATGTAAAAAGAAAGGAGAAGCTTGAGAATTTAAGGGCCTAATAAAATTGGTTGTATACCTAAACTTTAAAATATAAGTTTTGAGAAAATCTTAAGCTTACGATTATAATATAGTGAGTGAAATTATTTTAAAATGAAAATTTTTATGTGAGGAAAATAAAATATTTAAATCCTATATTTTGAAAAATCTACAAGTATTTTTGAATTAGATAGAAACTTATATTTTTCATGAACCTTTACTTAAAAACTTTCTAAACTTTAAGTTGGTCTCATTAACTAAATTTTTTTTCTAAATTGAACTATTTTATTTCTAGAACAAAATTTTGAAATCTTTCTAAAGAAACTCATTTACATAAATTGCATGTTAAGATTTTCTGTATGATTAAGTGTCACTCAAGGACAAGTAACATTTTAAGTTTGGGGGATTTTGATACACCTAAAATATATAGTATTTTTAAATACATTTTTATACCTATTTTTGATGATATTGCACTTTAATGGAAGATATATTTGTGTTTTTCTTGTAGGTATGATTAAAATGACACACTATGATGAAAGGAGCAAAAGCGGATCAAATTTGGACCAAAAATTGAAATGTGTGCAAAATTGGCCTCTGGCGCCTATGCGTCGGATGGCTGGCGCATAGGCGCCACAGTTAAAGTGATGAATTTTATTTGATTTTGGCACAAATTTGAAAGGGTTTTTGAAGCATCCTTTTGTTTAAACTTCACTAACTTTCTATAAGCGCACAATTCATTTAAAATTTAAATGGATGGATGCATTCTTAGTAGATACATTGAATCTAGATTTCTTTTTAAGAGACACCAAGGTACCTTTTGGATAATTAAAAAAAAAGACTTGAAGATCAGAAAAATGAGTTGTTGTTGGAGGGTGTGGTTAGTTTTAAGAGTATAATTTATGATAGAGAGTTATTGAGAGCACACATTTCCACTTCACCACTTTTATTATCAATTGTATCTAGTTTTTATTCATTGTAGAATAAAGATTTGGAGTCAATGGAGTTGGGCGCAAACCTCTATTGTATCTTGTAAAGGGAAAGCAAAGTTTCAAAGGAACTTCAAGAGTCTTGTGGAGAGGATTTTCAGATAAGTGTTTATCTTGTTTTAGATTTGGTTTTAAAGTAAGGCTTGTTGTGTTTTCACTATGATTTCTACTTTCAAATCAAATTGTATTGTGTTTTCTCCATAAATTTTGAGTAGTTTTCTTTATCATTTTTCCTTTTAAATGATGAAGTAATTAAATTATGGAAGGAAGTTATGTGAAAAATAAAATTTCAATGTTAGAAGAAGTTGTGATGATTGACTACGTTGCACTTCATTTACCTCTTAATTTGGCCAATTAAGATGTTAAAATTTGTTGTGAGAACATGTAAGAACCAATGTGGTATTTTCTCAATCAATAATTGGAAAGAATCACATGCAATTGTATGGGTGAGAATTATAGTCCATATGGTTGGGTGCAAATAGATAGGGAGATATGTTTTTAATGGGGAGTAAAATTAGAGGACTTTAGAGTGACAGGCTAAAGCCCCCAAATTTGGTTTGATGTTTTAAATTTTGTTATGTGATGTTAGCCTCCAAATGGAGGGAATCGAGGAAACTCTAGAGTGAGAGCTAGTATCTTCCCTGCCTAACCCATCTACATGATTTTAAAACATCAAATTAACCAATGTTCTTTATAGAACCAAGTAAGGGTAAAAAATATACTTGCTTCTATTTGGAACAAAACATTTTAGATACTTTCACAATGAAATTCCATAATTATTACTGATTCATTGAAAGAGGAAAAAGATATTTTATTGTCATTTACTTTCATTATAGTTGTGTTAACTTTAGTTGTTTGCTTTACTTTTTATTCAGAAAATACCAAAAATAAATTTGAAAAAATTATGTCTTAAAACATACTTTACAAAATCATTTTAAAAAGTAAAAAGTTATTTTTCTTATTTCTTTAAAATTTTAAACATTTCCCTGTGGGTTCGATATCTCGGGGCTTAATCAAAAAGTCCTATATTACTTGATAAACGATACGTATACTTGCGTAGTATCCCATATTATAAAATAATTAAAATAAATCTCTTATTTGCTTTGGAATCGAGTTTTTGGCGCCATTGCAAAGAAAGAAATATAAATCATTAGAAAGAAATATAAATTTAAAATGTAAGGGTAAATGTTTGGTATCATTCAACGCAACAGAATTATATGGAATTTCTAATTTTTCTTTTGACCTAAGCATATTTTTTGAAGAAAATTTTTTCTTTGGTTGTCAATAATAACGTAAGTTCCTTAGAAAAATTGTGATAAATCATTTGACAAATTTCATAGAAGTGGTCCCCTAAGAAATATACTTTAAAGTGGGTGATTGTACTTTAAAGTGGAGACTCATGTTAGGAATCTTAATAATTTAATGAGAATACGTAATGATGTCAGTAGAATTGTGAATACACATTAAAGGGCAGAATTGGAATTAATGACTTAATAACAAGTCTTTCACCTTAACAACTTCTACCTGAACCCTAAATAGTCTCATAATAATTTAAAAAGTGTAATTGAAATATTAGTAGTTAACTAGAAATATTTTAAGAATTTTAATTTTCAATCCAGTAAATTTAATTGATTCATAACTTTTGAATGAATTATAATATTTAGGAGCTCCACATTAAGAAGAAGTTTAGAATTATCAATTATGATAGATTAGACAATCTAAATTCTTAAAAGAAATTTGTTTAACTAGATATAGTAATTCTTAGGGGATTAAGAAAAAAGAAAAGCAAATTTCAAAATTATGAAAGTCTTGATTTAAAAAAAATAAAAACAAGTGGCAAACCACCCTAAGAAGAAAATTGAGGTGAGCATAAAAATAAAAAATTGGTGTTTAAGTTATCCCTTGAGTAATAAGACATGATGGCTCTTCTAAGTAAATTCAGATAATATTATATTCATGAGAAATGCTGTAATGTTGGGTTAATTGGTTGGCTCTTAATTAATTTATAAATATATTTGGGAAATGAACATATTTCAATCACATTAGATTAGTGTTTTGATATTTTCTTAGGCTTGAGAAGAAAGGAATTAAGGAAATGACTAGATTGTTAGAAATTAATAAAAACCAAAATCTAAAATGAGATCTGCATCTTCTTTACATGTATATAATTCATTTAAAGATCAAGAAATTCACATGAGAACTTTAAACATCATGTTAGTTCTATTTGAGATATGAGATTACTTAAGGTCTAGTAATCAGTAAGTTTGAAGGAATAGAAATGAGAAAATTTTACGTGATTTCACTGCATTAAATATCATATTTTCTTCCTCATTTTTGACATTTTTATTCTCGTGGAAGGTTATTTATTGTATTTTTTAGGTTATATTTGTCGAACATGCAAACAAATTCAAAATAGCAAATGGAGACAAGACTGACGTAATCACGCCAAATCCGTAGGTGACTACACCATTTCTGGTGTAACCATGCCAGTTTTAGGAGTAGTCACCATTGGATGACTAGAATTTGATTTGTCAAGAACTTCATGTTTTTTTAGACCTCTTCTAGATAAGAGATTATTGGGCACAACTTGATACATCTATAGGCTGACTTTGGAAGCTCTCTAAGTAGATTTGTGGGGTTCGACGTAAACCCTAGATTCCTCTTCTTCTTTAATGGAGAAAATTTCTGGGGTAGATTTTCTTATCTTTTTTCATGCTTATTTGTTAATATTTTTTTGTGAGTTCTTGAGACTTTAAAAGGTAAGATGATTGTCTTGTATGATAGGAGAGTTGTGAGAGCTTGAATTGAACAAAGAGGAGTGTGGTGTATTGCTAAGCATTGATTGGCTTAGTAATAGTGTTTTATTCCTTTTGTACTACAACCTTTTTATGCTTGTGATAAAACTTTTCACATTTTATTTTCTCATGATTTGTGATTAACTTCATTTCTAGTTATTGTGATGCTAGGTAGTTTTTTTTTATTTTTTTCATTATATGATCTTTTGTTCTCTTGATTCCTTTTCGTGCATGAATTTTGGATGTTGATGTGTTAACTTTCTGAACTTAATTTACTTTGATTCAAAATATATAGATAGTTAAAATTACTTATGATCTCGGAATTCTATTTTTCTTCTAGAAGAACGAGTTGGTTGAACACAATGACATACTGAAATAGACATGTTGTCATTAGGGTTTCCTTACCTTGAAAAAGGGGACCTGAAGAATCCTGAGAAACATTGTATGGTTGATCATAGAAAAATTCATTAAGAAATTCATATCTATTTTTAATGAAATTACACTTTAAAGAAAGGTATTTTCTTTATTTTATTGCAGGAATGAAGATTTATAAGTGATTGAAGCAAAAAAGCATGAAATGGAGCAAATTTGGATCAAAAAGGAGGAAATTCATGCAAATATAACTACTTCGCTGACGGCGAGGTCGAGGCCGCCGACGGCGAGATCGTGAAGAGAATTTATGAAGGAATTATAACTACCTTGCTGACAGCGAGCCTGAGCCCTCTGATAGTGAGATCGCGCGGTTTGAAAACCTTCTAGAAGCCCCACTGAAGGCGAGGTCGTTTCTCGCCGACGGCGAGCCAGTTCAAAATACAAATACATTGAACCTGGACACTTTTGAAGAGATGTTTAAGGACCCCTTGGACCTTTGCTTACCTCTATAAATAGAGGCCGAATTCTAGTGCCTTAGTGTGTCTTTTGAGTCTTAAAAAAGTTTCTCTAGAGTCTTTTATGTAAGTCTGAGTGTGTTTAGTGAGTTTCTTTAGTTATTTGAGTGCTATTTAGAAGTTGTTGTACTAGAAAGAAAAAGTCAAAGGAACTTCAAGGAGTCTGCTTGGGGAGGAAATTAAGATAAGTATCTTTGCTTATTGTTGTTAACTTTAAATGAAATCCATGCTTTGTTTTATTCACATGCATTCTGAGTAGTTTTCTCAGTCTTTCTCCTTGTTATTGAAAATTATGCGGATTGATGAAATTAAATAGAAGCACCTAATATATTACAATAAATTGTGATAATTTTTACTTAAAACTTAATTTACTTTCAATCTGGCCAATTGAGTTGTTAAAATATGTTGAATTATCAACTATAGTAAAAATTACATCCAATATTCGTGGAAGTCAAAAGCCTTGGAAGGCGGGTGCAAATAAATAGGGAAATATTAATTATCGGATGTAGAATTGGACATTTTAGTGTGACGTACTAAAATATTCAATTTGGTCCTACTTGTTTAAGAGCTAAAGTGTAGATGTTAGCCCTCGAGTGAGGGGAACGTGGGAGCTCGAAGTGGCAACCAGTATCCTCCCACCTAGACGCAGATTCGGTAATCAAACATAGGATTAGTCAATGTTCTTTGCACCTGGACCAAAGGGTAAAGAATAGGAATGCTCCTATTTGTCACAATACAGTTTAAAAATTCTATTTAAATTCATCATTCACTTAATTTTCTAAAAACAAGGAGAATGATACTTTTTCTGAATTATTTAAATCAACCTATTTCAAGCATTAGTTTACTTTAGTTTGCAATAGTTACTTTTAATTACCGTTTACTATATTAGTAAGTAATTCCTTTTAATTCAGCTGATAACAAATCTGTTAAAAACTTTCCTGTGGGATCGATAACCATGACTCCACTATAGCCCTGTATTACTTTATACGATACGTATACTTGCGTAGAATCCACATTATACATTAAATCATTACTCTATATTTAAAGCGGGATCAAGTTTTTGGTGTCGTTGCTATAAACATGAATTGCATAAATATTAAAAGTGAGTCAAGTTTTTGGCGCCGTTACCGGGGAAGTAAAGAAATTATTTACTAGAGTAACGGACTAATTTATAAAATTGTATGCAAAAATTTGGAAACGAAAATTTAATACCTTACGATTCAGAATTAGAACGTACAATTAAAAGAATTAGAAAATAAAAAAGAGAAATTATAAATTTAACACAAATGACAAATATTCCTGAAAATGAAAATATCAATCAACCAAGACCATTACGAGATTATGTCAACCCTACATTAGATGAAATTCATTTAACTATTCAAAACCCTGATGTAGCTGCTAATTCATTTGAACTTAAACCTGCAATTATCCAAATGGTACAAAATAATCAATTTAGTGGTTCACATACTGAAGATCCTAATTTATATCTTGCTAGTTTTTTAGAACTATGTGCTACTTTCAAATATGAGGGAGTATCTAATGATGCTATTAGACTTAGACTTTTTCCTTTTTCTTTAAGGGATAAGGCTAAATGGTGGTTAAATTCATTAGCACCTGGATCTATTAAAACTTGGGGAGAATTATCACAAAAATTTCTATCCAAATATTTTCCACCATCTAAAACTGCTAAGCTTAGAAATGATATAACTTTTTTAGTCAGTTTGATGGAGAGTCAATATATGAATCTTGGGAAAGATTTAAAGAACTTCTTAGGAAACGCCCACATCCTGCGTTACCATATTGGTTAATTATTCAAACTTTCTATAATGGATTAGTAGGATCTTTAAGATCAATCATCGATGCTGCTGCTGGAGGATCATTAATGTCAAAACCATTTGATGATGCCTATGCACTAATCGAAGAAATGACAACCAATAATTTTCAATGGCCTGCTGATAGAATGAATCCGAAGAAAATAGCTAGTATTCATGACAATGATGCAATATCTATATTAGCCTCACAAATTGCTGCTATATCTAAAAGATGAGATCATTTTGGAATGAATTACTCTCCAAATATATCAGAAGAAAATTCATCTGGACAACTTATAGAATCTCAATCTCAATATGAAACTATTAATGCAATTAACAACAGACGAAATAATCCTTATGCAAATTATTATAATCCTGGATGGAAAAATCATCCTAATGTTAATTGGAATAATAACATAACTAATCAACCATGGATGAATAATATGACACAACCATTAGGAAATCCATCTAATCAAGGAAATCCTAATTATAAATCTAATTATCCACTCGGATTTAATAACCCACAATTTAAAGATAAGAAATTATCTATAGAAGAATTAATATTAAATATGGGTCAACATTTACAAAATCAAGGAAATCAATTACGGATACAAGGAAACCAATTACAAAATCAAGGAACAGCTTATCAAAAATATTGAAACTCAACTTCGACATATCGCTACCGCACTTAATAATAGAATACTGGAACATTTCCTAGTAATGTAGAAATAAATCTTAAAGACAAAGGAAATGAACAAATTAAAGCGATACAATTACGAAGTGGAAAAGAATTAGAACCTCAAATTCAGAAAGAACTTGAAAAGTCAAAAAGAGGAAGTGGAAATTGAAAAGGAAAAGAATCAACAAGATCCAAACTTAGAAAATCCTTCAATACCTATGAAAATTTCTGTTGAAAAACCTCCACCCCCATTTCCTCAACGACTAATTCAACATAAAAAAGATAAACAATTTGCTAAATTCCTTGAAATTTTAAAGAAATTAACAAAAAATATTCCTTTCGTAGAAGCTTTAGAACAGATGTCAAACTATTTAAAATTCATGAAAGATATTCTAAATAAAAAAAGAAAATTTATCGATAATGAAATGGTCGCACTTAGTGAAGAGTGTAGTGCTATTATTCAGAAAAAACTTCCTGAAAAATTAAAAGATCCTGGTAGTTTCACTATACCCTGCCCTATTGGAGAAAAATTCTATGGAAAAGCTTTGTGTGACTTAGGAGCAAGCATCAATCTAATGCCTCTATTAATTTTTAAAGGGTTAGGATTGGGAGAAATTTTACCTACTTCAGTAACTCTTCAGTTAGCTGATCGTTCTGTTACATATCCTAAGGGAGTTATTGAAGATGTATTGGTAAAAGTGGACAAATTTATCTTCCCTGTAGATTTTATTGTTCTCAGATATGGAAGAAGATAAAGAAATTCCTATCATTTTAGGAAGACCATTTTTAGCCACGGGAAAAGCTATGATTGATGTTCGTAAAGGAGAATTAACTATGAGAGTAAATGACCAAAAAGTCACTTTTAATATTGCTAAATCAATGAAATATCCTGCGCTAGAAAAAGATAATGAGTTTTTTCGAATGGAAGTACTTGATCATTTACAAAAAGAACATTTTAAAGAATATTTTGAAGAAAAATTAGAAAAAGAAAATATTGAATTAATTGAAAAAGCCGATATAAAGGAAGAACTAGATTATATTCAAGAAAAATTTAAATTTTTGGATAACATAGAAAACACTGAAAAAATATAGTTCCATCAATTATTAAACCTCCTGAACTTGAGTTAAAAATGTTACCTAATCATTTAAAGTATGCTTACTTAGGTAATTTTTCAACTCTACCTCGTTATTATTTCATCTCGAATTAAATGAATCTCAAGAACAAAAACTCTTAGATATATTAAAAAAATATAAAAAAATTTTTGGTTGGACTTTAGCAGATATTAAAGGAATTAGTCCTTCAATTTGTATGCACAGAATTATTTTTGATAATGAACATAAACCTAAAGCAGATCCACGAAGGAGATTAAATCCAATAATGAAAGAAGTAGTCAAGAAAGAAATTTTAAAATGGTTAGATAATGGTATTATATATCCTATTTCGACGACGTTATCGGGTAAGCCCAATTCACTCGTGTACCTAAAAAGGAGGGGTGACTCGTCAAAGCTAATGAAAATAATGATCTTATCTCTGTAAGACAAGTTACTCGGATGGCGAATATGTATTGATTATAGAAAATTAAACACAGCTCACCGGAAAAGATCACTTCCCTTTACCATTTCTAGACCGTATGTTAGATAGATTAACTCTGACATAAATATTTTTGTTTCTTAGATGGATATACCAGCTTATCATTAAATACAAATTGCTCCCGAGGATCAAGATAAAACTACATTTACTAGTCCTTATGGAACTTTCGCTTTTCGAAGAATGCCTTTTGGATTATGTAATGCACCCGCAACATTCCAAAGATGTATGATGTCTATATTTAGTAAATTAATCGATAATGGAATAGAAGTATTTATGGATGATTTCTCTGTATTTGGAACAACATTTGACACATGCTTAAATCATCTTGAAAAAGTATTTGAAGTATCCGAGAAAACTAATTTAGTTCTTAATTGGGAGAAATGTCAATTTATGGTTACGAGCGGCATTTTATTAGGGCATAAAATTTCGGAAAAAGGCATGGAAGTAGACCTCGCAAAAATTCAAGTTATAGCTAAATTACCACCTCCAACTACGGTGAAAGGGGTAAGAAGTTTTCTTGGACATGCTGGATTCTACGTACGTTATATTAAAGATTTTTCAAAAATTACTAAACCTTTATGCCAACTTCTTGAAAAGGACAAGAAATTTGAATTTACAACTCGAATGTCCGAATGCTTTCGAATTATTAAAAGATAAATTAATTACAACACCTATAATAGTTTCACCTAATCGGGAGAAACCATTCGAGCTTATGTGTGATGCTAGTGATTATGCTATAGGAGCAGCTTCTTGGCAAAGATATGATATGATTTTCAAAGTTATATACTATGCTAAGTAAAACTCTAAATGATGCTCGAAATAAATTATACGACTATCGAAAGAGAATTATTAGCAGTAGTATATGCTTTTAATAAATTTCGGCATTATATAATAGGAACTAAATGTATTGTACATACTGATCATTCTGCAATTAAATATTTTATGCAAAAGAAAGATTCTAAACCAAGATTAATCAGATGGATATTATTAATGCAAGAATTTGATTTTGAAATCATTAACAAAAAGGAACCGATAATCAAATTGCCGATCATTTATCAAGATTAGAAAATCATGAATTATCTAATATTGATAATGAAATTTTAGACAGCTTTTCCCGATGAACAACTTTATAATATTAATGAGTCGAAAATACCTTGGTATGCCGATATAGTAAATTTTATCGTAAGTGACATTATACCACCTATGTTAACTTTACAACAACGAAAAAAATTCGTTCACGATACTAAAACATACTTTTGGGATGAACCATACTTATATAAGCAATGTAAGGATCTAATCATTAGAAGATGTGTGCCTTATGAAGAAACCGAACCAATTATTCAAAAATGTCATGATTCTGATTTTGGAGGTCATTTTGGAACAGACAAAACTGCATATAAAATTCTACAATCTGGATTCTACTGGCATACTCTCTTTAGAGATGTATATAGATATATAAAAACCTGCGATAAATGCCAAAGAGTAGGAAACATATCAAGGAAAAATGAAATGCCTCTCGAATTTTATATTAGAAGTCGAAATTTTTGATGTTCTGGGGATTAGATTTCATGGGACCTTTTATTCCTTCATTTGAAAACTCATACATATTAGTAAGTTGTTGATTATGTCTCCAAATGGATCGAAGCACAAGCTTTACCTAGGTGTGATGCTAAAAGTGTTTCGTAATTTTTAATGAAAAATATTTTTACTAGATTTGGAATGCCGAGAGTGATTATCACCGATGGAGGAACTCATTTTAGAAACAAATATATTCACAAACTAGTAGAAAATATAATATTATGTATAAGATATCAATCGCTTATCATCCACAAACTAATGGATTAAGCTGAAGTTTCTAATCGAGAGATTAAGCGTATATTAGAAAAATTTGTAAACCCTAATAGATTAGATCGGTCTATAAGACTAGATACTACATTATGCGGCATACAAGATCGCTTATAAAACTCCAATTGGAATGACTCCTTACGAAGCTTATATATGGAAAAACTTGCCACTTACCAGTTGAATTAGAACATAAAGCATATTGGGCGATTAAAGAATTTAATTATAATATGAAAGAAGCTGGTGAGAAGAGATTGTTGCAATTAAATGAATTGGAAGAATTAAGAAACGAA
This sequence comes from Papilionanthe hookeriana x Papilionanthe teres, assembly GCA_022702705.1. Lineage (NCBI taxonomy): Eukaryota > Viridiplantae > Streptophyta > Magnoliopsida > Asparagales > Orchidaceae > Papilionanthe > Papilionanthe hookeriana x Papilionanthe teres. The sequence goes on from CM040426.1 coordinate 118,150,732, forward strand.
TCGTATAATAATGATAGGATTTATAAATAAAGAATGAAATTATGACATGATCGGAAGATTAATCAGAGAAATTTTGAACCAGGATAAGAAGTTTTGCTTTATAATACTAGATTGAAATTATTTCCTGGGAAATTAAAATCTCGATGGTTAGGACCTTTCACCATAACTCAAATATTTTCATATGGAACTATAGAAATTGAAGATCCAAAAACAGGACATAGATTTAAAGTAAACGGGCATAGATTAAAATCATATTTCAAAGGTAAAAGACCAAATTTTAAAGAGGTTTTAATGCTTACTCAACCTGAACACTAACTAAATTAGGTCGGGCTGACGACGTAAACCAAACGCTTTATGGGAGGCAACCCATAATAGTCTTTTATTTTAATTATCTGCAAATTAGTGAGTCTATATTATTAAAACAAATATTACTACTCAAATTTATAATTAGAATCATTACAAAGTTGAACTTATATGATGAAATCAGAATTATTCGGACCAAAGCGAAATTGGGAGATTTTTACGAATCTCGCCGACAGCGAGCCCGAGCCCGCTGACAGCGAGATCGTGTGCCATGACCTGATTCAGTTTTATAACTAAGTCGCTGACGGCGAGGAACTTCCCGCCGACGGCGAGGCAGTTAAAAATTTGGTTTCTTAAAGATTTTTCGTGCAGTTTTTGATGGATCTAAGCCATTCCTTCGTAAGAAATTATTCCAAATTTGATTTTACACCATTTTCTTCCTTTGGAACGACTAGAGACCAATCCTTTCCATCCAAAATGGCCACCAAATTCTTAGAAACCACAAAAACTGAAGTTTTTAACAGAAGAAAATTCGTCAGTTCGGAGGCGCAACGTATCTTCAACAAAGGCTTGATGAAGAAAAGACTTATTAAAGAAAGAGGATTTGTCAACGGAGGAGTAGAGAATTCTACTACAAAAATTGAAGAAATGATCGCACGAATGGCATCGGGAGGTATTTTGTTATATGACATCCGCTGTAGTTATTCCAGTAGTTAAAGAGTTTTACTCTAATTTACATGCGATCAACAATGGAAATGTGTACGTCAGAGGAAGATGGGTAACATTTACTTCTTCAAGGCTAAATGAATTATTTTCTATAGAGACTACCTCTGTTTGTCATTATTCCAACTTTGTGCCTTCAAGATACAATATGATCGAGATCTCCAGATACCTGACCGACGAACCAGATGATTGGGAGTTACGAGAAGACGGGTATGTCAGTTTTTCTGCATCACTTCTAAACCCTGTCTCGAAGCACTGACATTTCTTTATATCATCGAAATTATTACCTACCATGAGAGTAAATAAAGTTTCAAAGGAATGCGCTATATTAAACTATTGTATTCAAATTGGATTACCTATCGATGTTGGATCAATAATAAGTAAAGTCTCGCGTCGGGATTAATTGTGCATGGGTCAGTGCATGGACTTGGACACCCATCTACTATATTTGCTTTATGCAATCAGTACCAAGTTTCTTATGAGGCTTGGGAAAAAGTACTTTTACCATGGAAACCACTGGATCCTTCTGATATGTTTCCTACTTTGGATAACAATGATGAGATTACCATTATTTCTGACAGAGCATCACAGAACAATCCTTTAGCAAGGCCCTTTACTGATAAGACTAACTTCATTTTGAAGAAGATTAAAGGATTGGAAAAACAGTTGCAAAATGTGATGAATTCCATAGACAATATCTCCGATATGTTTGATCATATTGATTGGAGAATGAAGGAGCACTTTGATCATACTGGTACATCCTGAGGCCGGTTTATTTATCTACTAAGACAGAAAGGATGGATTAATGAAGAATCTACTGCAGAATTCCCTTTCAGGCCTTTCTACAATTTATTTGTGCACCTGTGTCGCATCGGAAATATCAGAGAAGATGTTAGTTCAGGCACTGAAGAGTAGGAAAGATTTCTATGTTTATGTCATATATTTATGTATATATGTGTTGATTTGGATTTAGATTTTATTATGAGTCGAAGTTTGATTTGATCATCTCAGATTTGATGAGATTTTATGTAAATTGTTATGTCTCAGCATTTAGAGTGTTGTGGTGTGGATTGCGATGCAGAGTATTATGGATTTGAACATTTAGGTTAAGTATGTGTTAAAGTTGTTAGTGTGAAAATTGTAAGTTTCATGGATTTCATGTATAAAGTTATATTGTTTGTGTTGTGTGACTTTTTGTGAGTATAAGTATCTAATCTTCGTATTATTATTAAATTAAGTGATCGGAAGATTGATTAAAGGCAAATCGAGGTTAAAAATAATTGATGAATTTCAAAAATCTAAAATTTTTTGGAACCTCGCCGACAGCGAAAAAACCAGCTGACAGCGAGACTGAGCTCGCCGATGGTGGATTTTCCCGAAACTTTTGCCTTATGAAATTAATTAGCTCGCCGACAGCTAGATCGCGAAAAGACCTATATATGACCAGTCAACCGACACTATTCATCATCCCCTTCCTCAAAACTTCGAAAAAACCGACCTAGGGCTTGAGAGATCTCGAATTTGAGGCGATTTCAACACTTTTGGACACCGGATTTCATCTTCCCTTGGTAAGAGCTTCACTCCTATGCAAAAAATTTTTATTTTCACCATGAATTTCTTCTACATTGGGGAATTTTGAAAAAAAATCCGAAATGTGGAGAAAATACTTAGAAGAATTTCATGGAAATTGATTTAAATGGATTTTAGATGTTGTAGGAAGCCTTCTTAGTAATATTTTAGATATTAGTTAATATTTTTGCAAATTTCACAGATCGAGAAATGGCTCCACGACAAAAGCGACGATTGGATTACGATGAAACTCGTTTCGTGAATGCAAGGGCACAATCCAGATATTTCCACAACATTCAAGCAAGAAAGTGCATACAAGATCGAGTTTTTAAGAATCCAGGAGGAGAAGTGGAGCGAGTTATAAAAGAGCGAGGATGGGAAAACTTCTGTTACGTGACCAACAGAGCCGCGGTGGAAGTGGTGAAGGAATTTTATACAAATTTAACACAGGCTGAAGATGCCCCGGTTAAGGTTAGAGGATTTTTTTGTAGATTTCAATGCTGCTAGAATAAACGCTTATTATGAAGTACGAGACACCTACACCAGCGAGTATGAAACTTTTGGAACTATGGAAGGACCACTGGAAGAGGTGATTGACTTTCTCACTAATGGGAAAGGAGTCTGGAAGATAAAGCTGCGGGAACGGGTAAACTTCCCTCTTTCTATGCTAAATGAAACATCTAAAGCCTGGCATTATTTTATTTGTTCTACTTTGTTACCTACCTACCACCATAGTGAGGTAACAAGAGATGAACGAGTTCTGAATTTCTGTATTCAGAACCAGAAGAGTATTAATGTGGGAAATGTTATTTATAAAAACATATTAGCCACTGCTAGAAATGAAAGTGAAGGAGGATAAGGACATCCTGGTCTTATCTATGCACTTTGTCAATTATCTGGGGTAGAAGCAAGAGAGAATGAAGAATGGATTGAGCCTATGAAACCCCTTACTCAGGCTAATATAAAGAAATATGAATCCCACGAAGGATGGCGATCTGGAACAAGGGATTATGTACCTTCTTCAAGTAGAGATATACCCTCTACTCGTTATGATCAACCCCCTCAGTACACCACTCCTACCCTTCAAGATCTGATGAATGAATTAACCCTGAGTAGAAAGAGTTTTGAATTATTTGGAGAAAATATGGAAAAAAGATTTGAGAATATAGATCAAAGGATCGGAGGCTTGGAAAGAAGACACGATTATGATAGTGAATATCTCCAGCGACATTCAGAGTACGAGATTGCATACTATGAAGCTGAACATCGATATAGGAGTAGTGATTTAGATGTTGTCTTTCCTGAGTACCCCCGATATTCACGAGTACCGACTCACTTCAGCCTTCTCAGACTAGAGATCAGGGAGATGACATAGCTTGGGATTTTGATGCAGAAGATTAGAGCTTTTGTTCAGTTTATTTAGTTTGTTTAGATTTATTGTTTTGCAAACTTTATCATTCTGTGTGTAATATTTCAGTACTCTTTGTGGACTTTGGACTTGGTATGTTTGTTTGTTTGCTTGAGCCGTGATATTAGATTTCTTATGTGTTAAATTAGTTTGCAAAATTTTAAATATAGGATGTTAGTTTAAAGTTTTTATAAGTTATGAATATTAAACATTGTTTAGGTTGTTTTAATATTTTTGAAAGTAAATTAGTTGATTGTATGTGTAGTAATAGATTAAATTTTCAATTGTCATGTTTGATACTTATTTTAAAATTTCCATCCCTGCACTTTTTTTAAAATATTATATATGTATGGAAGAATACTAACAGTACAGGTTCTGTAAGTAATGAAAAAACCTGCAAAAATTTTAAAGCAAAGAAATACCTAAAGCTCAAAGGTATGATGAATTTTATTTATATACTTTCCCTTTTCACTATATAGTATAGATAGAAAAATTTAAGTTTGGGGGAGGGTAAAAATACAAATTTAATTATTAAAATTGTTCTCAATTTCTATTTTCAAAAAATATTATTAAATGATTTTCTATCGTAGTTTTTCAATTCAATAGACATGAGTTACTTTATTTAATTATTATATAAAGTTAAAGAAAATATTTCTAGTAATTCAATTAATTAATGGAATAAGATATTTGGTTAAAAGGAATAAGAATATAGTAAACTATTTAAAGTAAGGGAAACTATATTCTAAAAATGGAAATTTCTTAAGTATTTAAGTGAAAAGAAGGGATAGAAACTCAATGAAGTAAAGGCTATGAAATATATAAAAGCAAAGAAATATTTTAAGTTTCAAAATTTAGGAAGAGAAATTGAAGTTCAAAATTATTAACAGGCTATCCAGATACAATAATCCTCACTTGAAAAAAAAAGAAAAGAAAAGAAAAAGAAAAGAAACAGAAAAGAAAAGAAAAATATAAGTGAGGAGAAGCTTGAGGAGATGCCTTATCAAAAATTGGCTTCAATGGAATCAACCTAAAGAGTAAAACTTAATATATTTCTAAACTTATATTTATGGATTGGTACTTTACTAAATAATATTTTCTCGAACTTCTTATCATCTAAATATCTTAAGTAATTTACTATTTTAAATATAGTCAATCCTGAAATAAATAGAAAGCTAGAAATCTTAGACCTAATAACTAAATAATCTTATATCTATAAAGTTAATTTAATCACTCAGAAATATTTATATTTAACTTTATTATAATGTTATTTAAATTTAATTCATATTATCTGAATTAAAAAATTCTATTATAGAAATCATTATTTTTATTTAGTATCAAAATTACTTGAGGACAAGTAATAATTAAGTTTGGGGGATTTTGATCACAGAAAAATTCATTAAGAAATTCATATATATTTTTGATGAAATTGCACTTTAAAGAAATGTATTTTCTTTATTTTATTACAGGAATGAAGATTTATAAGTGATGGAAGCAAAAAGCATGAAATGGAGCTAATTTGGATCAAAAAGGAGGAAATTCATGCAAATATAACTACTTCGCCGACAGCGAGATCGAGGTCGCCGACGGCGAGATCGTGAAGAGAATTTCTGAAGGAATTATAACTACCTAGCAGAAAGCGAGCCCGAGCCCGCTGACAGCGAGATCACGGGGTTTGAAGACCTTCTAGAAGCCCCCCTGACGGCGAGGTCGTTTCTTGCCGACGGCGAGCCAGTTCAAAATACAAATACATTGAACCTGAACACTTTTTGAAGAGATGTTTAAGCACCCCTTGGACCTTTGCTTACCTCTATAAATAGAGGCCGAATTCTAGTGTCTTAGTGTGTCTTTTAAGTCTTAAAAAAGTTTCTCTAGAGTCTTTTAGGTAAGTCTGAGTGTGGTTAGTGAGTTTCTTTAGTTTATTTGAGTGCTATTTAGAAGTTGCCTTGTACTAGAAGGAAAAAGTCAAAGGAACTTCAAGGAGTCCGTCAGGAGGAAATTAAGATAAGTATCTTTGTTTATTGTTGTTAACTTTAAATGAAATCCATGCTTTGTTTTATTCTCATGCATTCCGAGTAGTTTTCTCGCTCTTTCTCCTTGTTATTGAAAATTATGCGGATTGATGAAATTAAATAGAAGCACCTAATATATTAAAATAAATTGTGATAATTTTTACTTAAAACTTAATTTACTTTCAATCTGGCCAATTGAGTTGTTAAAATATGTTGAATTATCAACTATAGTAAAAATTACATCCAATATTCAGGGAAGTCAAAAGCCTTGGAAGGCGGGTGCAAATAAATAGGGAAATATTAATTATCGGACGTAGAATTGGACATTTTAGTGTGACGTGACTAAAATATTCAATTCGGTCCTACCGTTTCGAGAGCTGAAGTATAGATGTTAGCCCTCGAGTGAGGGGAACGTGGGAGCTCGAAGTGGCGACACGTATCCTCCCAGCCTAGCCGCAGATTCAGTAATCAAACATAGGATTAGTCAATGTTCTTTGCACCTGGACCAAAGGGTAAAGATTAGGAATGCTCCTATTTGTCACAATACAGTTTAAAAATTCTATTTAAATTCATCATTCACTTAATTTTCTAAAAACATGGAGAATGATACTTTTTCTGAATTATTTAAATCAACTTATTTCAAGCATTAGTTTACTTTAGTTTGCAATAGTTACTTTTAATTACCATATACTATATTAGTAAGTAATTCCTTTTAATTTAGCTGATAACAAATCTGTTAAAAACTTCCCTGTGGGATCGATAACCAAGACTCCACTAGAGCCCTGTATTACTTGATGCGATACGTATACTTGCATAGAATCTACATTATACATTAAATCATAACTCTATATTTAAAGCGGGATCAAGTTTTTGGTGTCGTTGCTATAAACATAAATTGCAAAAATATTAAAAGTGGGTCAATGGTAAAGAGAAATATAACTATATGGGGTTTCTGATTCCTTTTATTACCTAGGCATAGCTTAAGAAGAATATTTTATCCTTGGTTTTCAACTATAACATGACTTCTATAGAAAACTACACGAAAGCATTTGATTGGTATAACAAGATTATGAACCTTTCACATCCGAAAACTTCATAAAAATGTTGTTTGTTTTTTCTTTTATCTTTCTGCATTAGGATTTAAGATTATTCATATGTGATATTTGATCTTCAAACTATATTTAGTAGTTTAGTGAACTAGAACTTTAGCTATTAGGAATATTTTGACAATTTTCTTGTGAGATCGATATACAAACTCATTTCTGTGTATTACCCGATCGACATGTATACTTATGTGATTGACCGGCTTGCATCGCAGTAATTTTGAACATCAAACATTATCTAATCAAGCTTATATCATGAATATCACACATTTAGAAAAAAGAAATAATCCTTATTTCACAATAAATACTATGATATGCACACCGATTGAACATCTTAATGTTAGGGTATAATTAATATTTTTCATTTTATGCACATCATAATGTGACGTGATGGTTTAATAAGGTGCTCTACTTATTTGTTTTTAAGTCTTTTTGTTATGCATGCTTTTAATGTAGGATAAAAATATCTTCTATGCAGATGACCTTTTCTAAAAGTGATTATTATGTTAAATAAAATATAAACTATTTTACTTACAAATAATAGAATGATAAGCTTGAGTATGCATAGCCTGCAATGGTTAACATATAGCTTGACACCAAACAAAACTATCTTTTATTATATATATATAGGTAAGTGGTGGATGCTAAAATGACAGTGGTTCAAGCTGAGTAGGATGAAGCAATGGCTCTGATTGATGAGCATGCACTTATTGAAGCTAATTCCACTTATTTACAGGCTATTCATTGGTAGGACAATTTTTATCAACAAAAAGCTGTTGTGAAAAAAATTGTTGACGGGGAAAAAAATACCAAGTTTTACCATGCCTGCATTAAGCATAGAAGAAGCTCAAATTCCATTCTTCAATTTAGAGATTCTAATGGCAATTAACTGCATGATCTCGATATAATTTCTCTCAATGATGTCAATTATTTCCATAATTTTATGACATCCCCTCATGATTTCAGATCATAATTATTTGACCATTCTCTTTTTGAAAATGATGTGGTTGTTTCTGGTAATCTAGATTTGACTCATATTCCTTCTGAGGATGAGATTTTGAATGCTCTAGGTACCATTGATGGTGATAAAGAAGCTGGGGTTGATGGCTTTACTTCCACCTTTTATATTAAAGCTTGACCTATTTTCAAAATGGAGGTTGTTGATGTTGTGCAAAATTTCTTCAAAGGTTCTGATATGCCTAAATATTTTCTAATCTCTACCATTTCTTTGATTCCTAAAGATAACCTAACGCATTGCTAAGACAAATTCATACATATTGCTCTCACCACTGTTATCTCTAAACTCATAAGCAAAATTTTGTATTCATATTACAATCACATCTGCCCAAGCTAATTTCCCCCAACCAATCTGCATTTGTTTTTGGAAGACAGATCACTGATAATATTTTGCTCACTCATGAATTACATACAAATTTGGTAATCTTATGTTTAAACAGGACCTCTCTAAATCCTATCATTCCATCAGTTGGAAATTCATCTTTGAGGTGCTTAAGGTAAGAGGGTTAAAAATTAATTTATGGCTGGTGATTCAGAGATGGATTCACACTAACTTATACACTATCTTGGTGAATGGTAACACTCATGGCTTCTTTCAAGCTTCTAGGGGGATTAAGCAAGGAGACCCCCTCTCCCCTACCATGTTTATTTTGGCCTTAGAATATCTATCAAGGATTTAAACAAAACCTTCCTGTCTCATGAATATCTCAGATTTACCAATAAAACTAATTTCAACATCAGACATCAATGCTATGTTGATGATGTTATTATTTTCTCTGATGCTTCTAAACCTGCAGTAAAAAAGGAATATTTGTTATTGCAACATTTTCAGCAACTCTCTAGACTCTCTCAACCCCAGCAAATGTCATCTCTTATTCAGCAAAAAAGACTTCACCTTCTTCTAAGAGTTGGATTAAGGATTAAACTAGTTTTCAAGCTGCTACTCTCCCACTGCATTATTTTGGTGTTCAACTTATCAAAGTTCGGAAAAGACAGACCTAGTTTGATAAGGTAGTCTCTAAAATCTCTAAACAGATCTTCCGCTGGACCAATGTTTGTCTGTCACATTGTGTAAGAGTCACTCTTATAAAGTGTATCCTTTCTTCTTTCCAAATGTACATTTTACAAATATTGAAAATGAAAAAAGCACTCGGAGAAATTTGGAGCTCCTCCTTACAAATTCTGGTGTGAAGGTCAACACAAACAACTCCACAGAATGAAATGGGATAAGCTCAGCCTCCTCTTCTCTTCTGGAGGATTGGTATTCAATCTTTTCAGCAGATACATCATATTTTTTACTGTAAACTCTAGATTAAGTTGAGACAACAATCCTCTCTTTGGGCCAACTTCATGATTTTAAAATATTGCAAGTATATTGATCGCAGCTGTCTTAGATAAGTATTTAATAAGTATTTTTAGTTTAGTCACATAGTTTAACCAGATTAAAAAGAAAGCAGCCAATCTATACACAAATATACGTATCGCTCAAGTAATACATGACTCTATTGGAGTCTTGGTTATCGATCCCACAGGGAGGAAGCAAATCTTTAAAGCGTAGTACAAAAATCCAATATTCAAATTATAATGCATGTAAAGTAAAAACTAAATTTACTAAAGTTTAAAGATGATAAAGATTCCAAGATCACTAAAGTACTTTCTAAATTTCGAAATAAAGTTAACTACTACTACACTAAGTTTTGTATTGAAAGGTTCAAATTTGGAAAAAAGTGTCCTCCCCCTTACAATGATGTTATGATGAGTGAATGATAAATATTAGAAAAAAAAATTTATTATGCCAAATAGGAGCATACCTATTCTTTATCCTCTTCTGAGTGCTATAAAGAACATTAGTTAATCCTAAGTTTAGTCCCTAAATCTATGGTTAGGCAGGGAGGATACTAGCTCTCACTCCAGAGCTCCCACTTCCCTTCGCCTAAAGGCTAACTGTCGCTTTAGTTTCCAAACACTAGGACCAAATTAAAGATTTTAGTCTGTCACCCTAAAATTTCCAATTCTATGCACAATAAACCATATTTCTCTATTTATTTGCACCCAACCACCATGAACTACATCACTCATTCATAGACATTGAATGTATTCTTCACTTTTATTGTAGAATGCATAGTCCTTTCGGATCGTATGTTTTACAACATATTTTAATAATTCAATTGGCCATATCAAAAAGTAAATCAAGTACGAAGTGAAAAATCATCACAATTTCTTGATATTCACATGGCACAACCAATCTAAATCATCACTTCACCATTTTTCGTTGTAAGGAGAAATTTGAAGAAATCTACTCAGAATTTGAGAAGAAGATATGAAAAAATAAGGATTTTATATATAAAGGAAAATTCATACAAACAATAAGTAGTAAATACAACTTTTCTAAATTTCTTCCCCAAGAAAATCCTTTAAGTTCCTTTGAATCTCTTTCCCTCTTCACAATGACACATAATTCCCTCTTAGAATAGCAAGGAAGAAGAAATCTCTCACTTTCCTTCTCCTCCTACAACTCTTAGAGAAGAATCCTCCACAAAACTAAACCTTTCACACCAAATCCTAGACTCTAAACTCTCTACTCACTTCCTCTCTACTTCTCTCCACTCACACACACTCTAACAACACTCATGCACCACACACACTGCACTCACACTCTTTTTTTTAGCTCCAAATTCACTTTGAAATAGCCTAGGGATGAATTCCCCAAGAGCTGCCTCAAGAATCCCTCCAAAAACCGTCTAAATACATTGAATCTAGCCTCCACCGACATTGGGCGCCATCAGTGCCCAGAGCGTCTTTTTATCTGGTGTTCTTCTAGATTTTGCCTTTTTTCACTCCAAATTTGTTCCTTTTCTCTTATTTTTGCTCTAAATGCCTAAAATCATCATACCTGTAACAAAACATGAAGAATACCTTCCTTAAAGTGCAGTATCACCGAGAATGAGTACAAACTTTGTATGAAAAATCCAACATATTTTTGGTGCATCAAAATCCCCTAAACTTAACTATTAATTGTCCTAAAAAAGTCCTTTTATTACATAAAAATATGATTCATAGTAGTGAACTTTACTTAAAGAATATCATGATTTTAGATGTAGATGAATATAAAAGCAAGATTTTTAAAATATTTTCAATAACTTAGGTCAAAACTATAGGTATAAGTACATTTAGTTATCAATTATAAGAGTTCTAGTCTCCTAATCATTTCAATAATAACCATAATTTATCACATTAAGGGTTCTTTGAAAGATCATTGATACACCTAAAATATATAGTATTTTTATGCACATTTTTATACCTATTTTTAATGATATTGCACTTTAATGGAAGGTATTTTGTGTTTTTCTTGCAGGTATGATGAAAATGGATGGCCATGATGAAAGGAGCAAAATTGGATCAAATTTGGAGAAAAAAGATGAAAAATGAAAATTTGGGCACTAGTGGCTAAGCGCTGCTAGACCGGCGCTTAGCTGCCACAGTTAAAAATCAAAATTCAAATGAATTTGGTGCCAATTTCAAAGGGAATGGGATGTAACTCTTGGTGGTAACTTCCAAAACTTCCTTAGGGCGGCGAGTTTGAATGAAGGGGTGCATTATTTGGTGGATACATTGAATCTGGACACATTTTGAAGAGTCACCAAGGCACCTTTTGGTTTACTATTTAAAGAAAGTCTTAAGAAAGATTAAGGAGCTCTTCCTTTGCCTTTTGAAGGGCTCTTCCACTTGTATTTTGAAGAGAGTTTTTATAGTATTTTACTTTTATTTTGCGAGAGTTTTTATTAAGAGTAGGAGTAGAGAGTAGAAAGGAGAAAAGAATCGGAGTGAAGTCTTCTTCTTCCCTCTTCTTTTCTTTCTTTTAGTTTAGTTTTTATTGAAGTCTGAAGTTATTCTGAGTCATCGGAGTTGGGAGATCAGCTCTGAGGAGTAGTTTAGTAAAGAGTTAAAGTTTCAGAGGAACTTCCTGAGCCATGTGGAGAGAATTTTCATATAAGTGTTTACTATTATTCTTACATTTAGTTTTTTTAATTAATACTTGTTTTTGTCTGTTGTTTTTCATGTGGTTTTAAATTTCGAATCAATGTGTTTTTGTATTTTCTCAATGCACTCTGAGTAGTTTACTTTATTTTTTTCTTTCTTAAATGGAGAAGTAATTAATTTATAGAGAATTGTTGTGGAAATTATAAGTGTTTAAGAGTTGGAAGAAGTTGTGAAGATTGATTCTGAAAACTTTGTTTACTTCTTAATTTGGCATGTTAAGTTGTAGAATTTCTTGAGATTATGTAAGATCCAATGCGGTATTGTCTCATAAAAGTTAGTAAGAATCACATGCAATTATATAGGTGAGAATTGTAGTTCATATAATTGAATGTAACATTAGAATATATTTTTATGGAAGGGAGTAAAATTAGAGGATTTTAGAGTGACGGGCTAAAACCCCCGTAATTTGGTTTGAAGTTTTGAGTTTTGTTATGAGAAGTTAGCCCCCAGTTGGTGGGAATCGAGGGAACTCTAGAGTGAGAGACCGGTATCTTCCCCGCCTAACCAAGTTTAAAATTATAAAAATTTCAAATTAACCTATGTTCTTTATAGAACCAAGTAAGGGTAAAGAACACATTTGCTTCTATCTGTCACAACAAATTTAAATACTTCCACAACAATACTTTAATAATTATTATTACTTCATAAAAGGAAAGAAAAAGATATTGTAGTTAAGAGTACTTTACATACTGTGTTATTAGTTATTATAATTTTAATTTCTTGCTAAATATTTTATCAAGGAAATTTCAAAAGACAAATCAACTTTCAAAACTTTTCAAAATCAAGGCATACTTTTTCAAAATCCATAAAAAAAAGTAAAAAAGATAATTTTTCTGATTCCTTTAAAGATTTTCAAATTTTCCCTGTGGGTTCGATATCTCGGGGCTTAATCAGAAAGTCCTATATTACTTGATAAACGATACGTATACTTGCATAGTATCCACATTATAAATCAAAATCATCAGCATATATATATCCGGCGGGATCAAGTTTTTTGTGTCGTTACCAATTTTCATATCATATTTATAAGTATAAATATCAGGTGGATCAATCATATGAAAAATAAGCTCATGAGAACTCTATTAGTATGGATGCTAATACTTTAATATAACTTCAAAATGTAATTATGCTTCTCCTTTAAGTTGATTTATGTGAAGCCAATTCTTGATTAGGCATCTCCTCAAGCTTCTCCTTACATATATATATATATATATATATATATATATATATATATATATATATCTTTTTCTCGTATATGGATTGCTTTTTTTTCTTTTTACTTCTTTTTTTCCTTTTTTTTAAAGTGACGATTACTATATCTAGATAGCCTTTAATAATTTTGAACTTCACTGTCCTCCCACTAAAGTTGGAACTTGTAACATCTCTTTACTTTAAATATATATTAGATTTTATATGATTCATCATAGATTCCTAATCTTATCTTCTCACATAAGCTTCTCAGACTCTTAATATTTCAAAAATACAATTTTCTTTACTTTAAATAGTCAACTATAGTCTAATCCTCTTATACTAAATATCTTAGCCTATAACTTAACCTTCATTACAAAAAACTTTCATTTAAATCTCACTATGATATTTAAATAAAACAAAAAATTTAGTTATCTGAAGATAAGCTCTACTACCTGAAGTCATGTTAAAGTTATTTTGAAAATATATTTTAATTGAGAGTACATAATAATTAATTTTTTCTCCCCAAAACATAAGTTTTTCAGTATATATTAAATCAGCAAATGAGAGAAAAAAAAACTAACCTTTTTGTGTCAGGCATTTGATACTTTTGAAGTTATGCAGGTATTATTAAAAAAAATTTAAACTAGCAGGCGTAAAACAATTAGAAGCTTTTTACACATAATAAATTAAAGATTTGTAGGGTGAAGAAAATTTAAAAACATAAACTTTAAACATTTAGTACAAACATAAAACCATTTCAATTTCAATCCAACTAACAAACACAAGTGTCATCACAACTTAACTAATCATAACAAAGTACAATAACCTCACACATCAATCACATTAAAACAAATAACAATCACACAAGTTTACACATCAATAATAAACTGAAAGAACATTACTCTACCAATCATCTTCTCCTTCTTCCTCTGCTTCTTCTTCCACTTCAGGCTGGTATGGAATATAGCGGGGGAAAGTAGGAAATATCACACTAGATTCACCCCTCTTGAATCTCATCTGAGCTTCATGGTAAGCTATATCATACTCAAATCTTCTCTCCTCATAATCATCATTAAGATTATTTATTGTTTCTATTCCACCAATTCTGTTATGAAGCTTCTCAATATCATTATGTTGTGTCATCAACTGCTCCATAACATCAAAAAGAGTAGGAGTTCTGGAGGTAGAAGGTATATCATGACTAGTGGAGGGAACCTTACTGCTCTTACTTCGAGTTCTTCATCCTAAATGAGATTCATAAGTACAAATGTTGGCCTTACTGATAGGTTTTAAAGGATGGACCAATTCTTCACTACTATTAACCTCAACTCCTGATTATGCACATAATGTGTAAATCAGGGCAGGATGACCAAATCCTCCAGTTATTTCTCCTTTAGCTATAGTCTGCATACTCTTATAAATAATTGCATCAATATTAATCATTTTCATATTTTGAATACAGTAATTCAAAATATCTCTATCTCTTGTAACTTCACTATGATGATAGGTAGGTAGTAACTTTGCAGAAATAAAATAGTGTCAGGCTTTTTGATGCAATGTTTAACAAAGAAGCAGAGAAATTTATCGTTTGCCTTTTCTTCTTTTTCCATTCCTCTATTCCATCAGTAAGAAAAGTAATTACCTCATTTAAATCATCATCCATAATACCAAAGGATTCATCCTCACAGAATGAAGTATCCCTCAATTGGTATAAAGCATTGTTTCGATCAGGAGTATATTCTACCATTATTCCTCGAAAAAGCACGTGATCAACTTCAGTACATTACATATTAGCATAAAATTCAATAACTGCATCCACAATTGCAACGACAAAAGAATAACAAAATATTTCTTAATGTCGAGCAGCAATTACCTTTTCCAAAACTCCACTTAGATTTTCGAAGGCTCAATCTTGTATACACTTTTTACTTCGGAGGCTAGAGTTGAAGTGGTATTGTGCTTTATTATATATAAACTTCTTTTCATCAAAATCCAACTTCCTCTCTCTCTTTCTCATCCTTGGAGCCATTTCAAAAGTTATAGAAATTATGAAAATAAATCCAAATAATTTCTAAAATTGCAATGTAGTAAACTCCAATGACAAATCTAATAGGTAAGAACTTTACACTATGGATTATCTCAATTTTTTTTTCAAAAACTCCAAGATTTTGTATTTCCCTAATGTAGAAGATTTCCATGGTGAAAATAAAAATTTTTTGGTTCAAAGTAGGGCTCTTACCAGGAGAAGATGAGATCCAACCTCTAAAAGCCTTAAAATCCCATCTAATCCAATTGCAAGCAAACCCTAGGTACATGTTTCGACCTTGTTAAGAGGTTGAAGATCATCAAAATGAGGTCAACTGCTCAAGTTCACGATTTTAAGAGGATCTCGAAAGTTTCGGGTTATGGGCGTTGTCGGTGCCCATTGTGGCGCCGTCGACGCCAGACTGCTTTTCTGGTTCCAAATTCTTTTTGCGATATTGATCATTTCTAAGTTACGTCGACATCTAATTTACCCTTTTAAGCATCTATTTTCATAATTAGGTGATCAACTAATAAAAATTTTCTCAAACACACAAAACAACATTTTTATATATAAAATCCACTATTACAAACATTCACATATAAATCATTCTACCACATAATAATTAGCATCGCAATCAAATCACAACACTCTAACACTGAAAACTAAACATAGACTCAAATCCCAAGCATAATAAGTCTAAAATCACACAATAATGAAAGCCAAATACTAAACACGTCTAAGAATAATAAGGTTCAGACACCAAATACTATATAAAATAAAGAGAATCACTTCTCCTCATCAAGGTCAGTGGTATCTTCTCTAATATCTTGAATGAATTGGTAGTGAGTGAATAAATTGTAGAATAGTTGATATGGGAATTTGTTAGTCGAATTCTCTTCAATCCAAACCTTTTTCTTCATCAAACATATCAAGCATTCTTGGATGTGCCCAATATGATCGAATTTCTTTCATCCTCCAATCTAGATGATGAAATAATTCAGAAACATTATTAATTGAATTCATATGATTTTATACCTCTTTTTTAAATTCCTTAAACTTCTTCAGAATCAACTACAAACTTTCAAGAAAGTGAGATTGAATAGGTAGTGAACTCTGATGCACCAAAAATATATACTATTTTTGCTATATAATTTTACCCATTTTTGGTGATATTACACTTTAAAGAAAGATATTTTTCATGATTTGTTGTAGGTATGATGATTTTAGGTGATTGGAGCGAAAATAAGCGAAAATGAATGAATTTGGAGTAAAAAGGAGCAAAAAGGAGGAAAACAGCTTCTGGCGCCGTTGGCGCCATTTTCTCGAGAGGTCAGAATTAAATCAGATTTTTGAAGGGATGCTTAAGGAAACTCTTGGAATTTCATTTCTAACTTATAAGTAACTATTTTTGGACAAAAATAGTGAGGAGAAGAGAGGTTCTAGTGTGGTTCTGGAGAGGGAGAGTGTGTGTGGAGTGTTAGGGTTTAAAAGAGAAGAGTGTAGAAGTGATAATTTGAGAAGGAATTCTTCTCTAAGGAGTGAAGGAGAATGAGTAAAGTTAGAGATTGATTCTTCCTTTCCATTCTAAAGAGGGAATTGAGTGTTGCAAAGAAGAGAGAAAATGATTCAGAGGAACTTCAAGGGAATTGCATTGGGGAAGAGAAAGAGTTGTATTTTCTTTTGTAGTTTGTATGACTTTTCTTTTATATATAAAATCCATGTTTTATTGTGTCTTCTCTATGAATTCTAAGTAGTCTCCTTTATCTTTCTTCTTGCATAGAGATGTGATGATGTGGATTTGAAGTGCTTTTAAAGTATTGAAGAAATTGTGATGGCTTTTCATTTCGAAGTTAATTTACTTTTCGATCTGGCCAGTTGAATTGTTAAAATATGTTGTTAAATATTAACTCTGAAAGGATTTAGTGTCCTGCAACAATAATGAAGAATCCATTCAATATCCATGGATGAATTGCATAGTTCATAGGAATTGAGTGCAAATAAATAGGGAAATGTGTTTTGATGGACTTCAAATTATAGGTTTTAGGGAGACAGGCTGAGATCCCCAATTTGGTCCTAAGATTAGTAACTAAACTTGTAGGTTAGCCTTCAGGTGAAGGGTGAGTGGGAGCTCCGTAGTGACAGCTGGTATCCTCCCAGCCTAGCCTTAGATTTAGTGATCGAACTTAGGATATGTCAATGTTCTTTTCATGCTTGGAAGAGGGGGTACTCTTTTGAGGGTAAAGAAACATTTATGCTTCTGTTTGGCACAAAACAATAAATAATCATTCCATATCATTCACACATCATATAATCGTTGCAAGAGGAAAGATACTTTTCTTATATATCAAAACCTTTCAAATACATAGCTTAGTTTGTGTCTGTTAGTTAATTCTGTTTTAAAGATATTAGAAGTAATTGTAGCTTGCTTAATTGTTACTGTTTTTTGCATCTTCTTAGTAGAAGTAAACGTTAAACTTTAGTTGCAATTTGAGTATTAGATTTCAGTATTATGTTATCTATTGTAGGAATCATGCTTTCCTTGTGGGATCGATAACCAGGACTCTATTAGAGGCCTGTATTACTTAATACGATACATATACTTGCGTTGAATGTTTAGACTTTAAAAAATCATTATAAATATATATAAATTTGAGTTCATAAGTTCTTGCAATATTAAAAGACCGCATCAAGTTTTTGGCGCCGTTGCCGGGGAGGTATAAACAGTATCTATTGATAATATAGTAATTGGAAACCTTTACTTTCTAGTGTGTAGTTGTGTGTTTGTTTACTTTTTAAAGTATTTGTGTGATTTTATATGCGTAGTAGTGGATCTATAGGTTTAGTACCTTACGATTCAGAGTTAGAGCGTACTGTTAGAAAAATTAGAAAACAACAAAAACAAATTTAAAATCTTTGTGAAATGGCGAATAATTAAGATACTCAGAGAAATGATATTGGAAATTTGCCAAGACCTTTAAGAGATTATGCTAACCCAACAATAAATGAAATTCATGTGACTATTCAAAATCCTGATGTTACTGCTAATTAATTTGAACTTAAACCTGTTATTATCTAAATGGTACTAAATAATCAATTTGGAGGAACACATAATGAGGATCCATATTTACATCTCACTAGTTTTCTAGAACTGTGTGCTACTTTTAAATATGACGGAGTGTCGAGTGATGCTATCAGACTTAGACTTTTTTCCTTTTTCATTAAGGGATAAAGCTAAGGTGTGGTTAAATTTGTTAGCACTTGGATCTATTAGAACTTAGGGAGAATTGTCTCAAAAGTTTCTATCAAAATATTTCCCTCCATCAAAGACTGCTAAGCTAAGAAATGATATCACATCTTTTGGTCAGTTTGAAGGGGAATCAATATATGAAGCTTGGGAAAGATTTAAAGATCTTCTTAGGAAGTGCCCACATCATTCTTTACCAGATTGGTTAATAATTCAAACATTTAATAATGGATTAGTCGGATCATTGAGACCGATCAGAGATGCTGCTGGTGGTGGATCATTAATGTCAAAACCTTTTGACGAAGCATACGCATTAATTGAAGAAATGGCTACTAATAATTTTTAATTGCCCTCTGAACGGGTAAATCCTAAAAGATTATCTAGTGTTCATGATTCAGATATGATGACTATGATAATTTCTCAAATTACAGCCCTTTCTAAGAAAATAGATCAGTATGGAATGAATTATTCTCAACCACCTCAAGTGTTAGAGGAAAATTCATTTGGACAGATAACAGAATCTTAAACTCTTTACGAGACTTTGAATGCTATTAATAGTCCTAATAATCCTTATTCAAATTATTATAATCCTGAATGGAAGAATCACCCAAATTTTAATTGGAATAATAACAATGCCAATGTTAACCCACATTGGGGGAACAGTTTTATAAATCCAGTTGGAAATTCAAACAATC
Organism: Papilionanthe hookeriana x Papilionanthe teres; assembly: GCA_022702705.1. NCBI lineage: Eukaryota > Viridiplantae > Streptophyta > Magnoliopsida > Asparagales > Orchidaceae > Papilionanthe > Papilionanthe hookeriana x Papilionanthe teres. The sequence goes on from CM040426.1 coordinate 118,170,061, forward strand.
AAGGAAATACCAATTATGGACCCTCTTATCCTCTTGGATTCAATAGTAACCCGCAATTTAAGGATAAGATGTTATCTAGTAAAGAAATGATTCTGAATATGGGAAATCAATTACAAGCTCAAGGTGTTGCGATAAAAAATATTAAAAATCAATTGGGGCATATTTTCACTGCACTTAATAATAGACCTTCTGGAACGCTTCTGTTGACCTTATGTTTGATGAGGTCTTTTCTCTTCTCTCTCCTTAGTACTTAGGATCTAGCCTTAGGCTTTCCCTTTGACTATCTTAGAGGACTAGAAATGGAACCCACCACTTAAAAATTCAAACACCTCTTAACTCCCTGCCAACCCCATAAGTTTGATTGTAAACCCCTAAGTCACTTGGAGGGTTAAGATCAAATGTGGAGGTTTAAAGGATGAGTTCCCTATAGAACTCTCTGGCCTTAGGACTACCCTGGGTGGCCTGGTCTGGTGAGGGTTGACCTGCACACATTACAATTTCACACACATTCCAAATCCTAAAACCATTCATACCTAGCTTGACTCCCTGACTCATGTAGGTAATTCATATGGATGGACTTTAACCCTTAGGCCCTTAGTTGAGAGGGTTGGGAACAACATAGTGAATGCCTCAAATGAGTCCTCTCATGGCTCTTATGGGCTTGATATGGCTTCATGGCTCAACCAAAGTGATTCCATTCTACTTAAACTTGATCAATCTTCATTTTTTCAAAAATTTTAATTTTTGACCCCCAGAGCCCTACACCCACCAAACCTATCAAATGCCCTTGAAGATGCCCAAAATTTGCAAAATTGCCTAAATTACCCAAAATTCCTCAAAACCAATCCTAAACATTCCTCTCCACTCAAATTGATCATCCATAGCCAAATATACCAAAATTTCCAAAAATACCCCCCAGTACCCTCCAAATACCCATAATGACCCTTTTAACCAAAAAATCCATAAATTCCCAAAAAATTCCAGAAAATCCTAAATATTCTCAATTTCATTTTGTTTAACAACACCATAGGCCAATTTTGTCAATTTAATCCACTTTTACCAAAACCCTCAATTTGGTCCATTTTTAACCAAAGTAAGCCCAATGACAAACCAAATTAACCCAATTGACCTCAACTTTGACCCAATTCAATTCTAAAATTCAATTTAATATCCCCAATAACAATTTAGATGAAATCCAAGCCCAATTTGATTAACATTTGGATCCAATTTCAATTTGAAGCTTAAAGCCCAATTTTGGCACATGACCTAAACTTAGCCCAAACTAATCCAACTCAACTCCAATTAACCCCAAATCTTTTCCTAAACCTTCCTAATATCCCCACAAACAAAAAACTAATAAGATTTGCCCCAAATTTGAACCTAAACTCCACCCAAACCTAGCCCAAACCAAAAATCCCCAAAATTGGCCTAAACCCAAACATAACCCAAATGGGCCCAAATCCCAAAATCAAAGCCCAGCCAAAGTTGAAAACTCTTTGTGACACTCCCATAAACATTTCTCAACATTAATTTTACATCAAATCTAACATTGGCCCAACCTTAGCCCAAGTTAGCCCAATTTGACCCACTTTGGCCCCTTTGCCAAAAAGTCCCAAATTAAACCCAATTCACTTCAAATCACCTCACATTTGTTTCAAATCACTCATGACACATCCCTAAACTAAACCCAACATTTGTTTGTCCCAATCCTTCATAAAATTTCCATCCACCAATTTATTTTCAAACCTAAAGGCCCACTTTCTTAAACCATTCTAAAAGCCCACTTCCACCAAATCCAAAAGCCCAAAAATTCATCCAAAGTCCATATGACACTCTTCTTCATCATGCATTCAATTAAAATCACCCCTAAGTCCTAAACCAATGATCAAATAATTCTAAATAAAGCTTCTTCCAAATTTTCACAAAAATATCCAAAATCCTTAAAATCCATTTTTATGAAATTGACCAAACTTTTTTCCAAGCGAAATGTGAGCCATTGAGCCATGTACAAGCCACATGGAAGCCAAGGAAACCACTTTCCACCTCACCAAGCCATTAATGGCAAGAAGAGGGGATTCTTTCCTGATCCTTCATTAAGCCCTTTTAACCATATTCATGTCAGACTCTAAAACAAGCTTAGCCTCCTCACAGTGGAAAGAGACCTCACCACTCTCTCTTGGCCGACCGAAATGAATCCTCCCATCCTAAAGTCAAGCCTTGGGGAGGTGCACCTAGCCTAAACCATGCCTTGGACCAAAATGAGCAAAAATTAGCCTCCCCCCCTTTCCATTTAAATCAAACCTTAGACACTTGTCCAAAGCCAATTGACTGCACCAAACCCTAGCCCTGACTCCCCTGAGTCAGATGGTGACCTGACCCTGGCCGGCCAGCCACTAGGCCGCCTGAAAACAGCATGGCCGAGGAGCTTGGAATGAGCCAAATTTCAAATTCTCACTTACTGAGCTGCCCCACTCCAATTGGCCACCACAACTCTTCTTCTCCTCCCCTAAGCAGCTGATCCCAGCCATCAATTGCCCCTGGGAAGCCCTGGCCATGGCTATTTAAACAAGCCACCCCCTCTCGCACAAAAGGTTGGCTGAAATCAACCTTCACAGAATTCCTCCAAACTCCTCACAGAGCTTCCCCTAGCTAAGAGCAATCCATCCCCACTATTCTCCTGCCCTAAACCCCATTGATTGAGCTCAATTTTGGAGCTTAATTCTCAGCCCAGAACAGGACATCCCTGGAATCTCCACGAAAATCAAATTAAACTTATCCACACCTGCACAGGACCAAGAGAAGGAGTTCCCCAGTGGAAGCCCCCTCACCAGGTCAGCCATTCTCTCTATCAGCCAGGCTTTGAAATTAGGCTTGGTGGAAGTTGTACTTAAACAATTCGATAAGGCCAGAGGCTTCATCCCCAGGCTCCTCCAACTCCAGCGAACGTGCAGAGCACATTCAGCTGAGGCCTCACCTCCTGAACCAAGGTATGGACACTCCTCCCCGAGAGCTTCCAGCAATTCTCCATTTCTTTTGAGTTGATTTCAATGCATATAAACTGTATGGATGTGTTCGTCTCTTCAAGATGAATCCATAGAGTATAAGAACACAAAAATCCGTTGAGAAATGAGAGAGATCTTAGGGTTTTAATGTGGACGGTCACGGCTGCACACCAGTTGTAGACGATGACCAGGCATTGTCCGATCGCGCGTGTATCGAGTGGATGGTCCAGATTGCGCCGGATCGAAGGATGGTACGTGAACCGCGGGCCCCCGAAGCGCTGAGTCAGATGGCGGCGTCGAATAGGGAGGCGACGCGTGGGCTTTCGGAGCTGCCAAGGATGAGTCAGTGCCGCGTGGATAAGTAGATAAATATGGATTTTTGTTATTTATTTAAATACCCAGAACTTAGAAAATTCATATCTTTGTGTAGAAAAATCACAAAAATAAAATAAAAATACCCTCTTGCTCAGTGAATAGAGGAGAATAATGTGGAAAAAGAATTGAGTTAATTTGATGAGTATTTTATTTTTAATTAATTATTTACTCATTTTAGTATTTTAATTCTCCATTTCCATAGACAATTCACCATGACATGAGACCATAGGGCTTTTGAAGCCTCTAATCTTGGGAACATTTCTTGAATTTTTCAAGGTCAGAGGCTATCTTTATTGCAAGTTATATATTTTTCAAGTTTATGTCACTGTTTTTTGGTATTTTAATTCCATTAATTAGCATATTGCTTAGAAAATTCTAAGAAAATTTGGGGAGTTTTCTTAGGACTAGAGGACCCTAGGATAATTATGTTTTGAGTTAATTCATTAAGAATAACCCTAATTAGTCTAATTACTCAAAACTGAAATTTAATTAATTAGGGTTAACCACACATCAAAAGAACTTGAAAATAATTCTCCACTGATCTTTAGGATCAGATGGACCTCAAATAAAAATTTGGAATCAATTAGAAATGTTTAACCCCACTAAATGGATTAATTAGGTTACATGAGTAAAATTAAACTTTAAAAATTTATAACTCCAAAAATACATTTTAAAAATTCACCAAATTGGTTTTGAAGCTTCTCTGATGTTAGGGGAGTCTAAGAAAATTAAAATTAAAATTTTCTAAAAATCTTCATTTTCTATCTTATTTTAATATTTTAAACAATTAAAAAATAATAAAAATCACAAAAACATTAAAAATCACAAAAAAATCATATTTTGACTCCTAATCACTTAGGAACAAACCAAATATTTTTCCCAAGTCTCAAAGTAAAGATATTGAATTTTAAATGCTTAAGACAATTTTTAATATTAAAAATGGATTTTTCAACCTTTTCAATAAATTAATTCTAATAAATCAAAGAAAAATCAAAAAATTATAAAATTTGTTTCTCTGAACTTCTTGAGGTTAGAGAGATTTATGAAAAATATAAAACTTAATTTTCAATCTTTATTTTATTTTATAATTAATTAACACTCTAAAACTCAAAATAATTATAATAAATAAAATATAATTCAAAAAATCACCAAAATTGGTCCAAATGGTCCTCTGGTCATTAGGAACATCCCCTAATTTTTTTAGGGACAGAAACCTTTCCTTGGTCATGTTGTTGAATTTTCATTGAAAATCCCTATTTTCATCCAAATAATTATATAAATTAAATTCATCTGGACTAAGTGAATCCGATAAAAATAATGGTGCCGGAATGATGGAACCGTGGGATCTTAACCGTTGTTGTTATAATTAACTTTAAGATTCCCCTAATAAAACATTAAAGACATTTGAACTTTACGATTTTTCTAAACCAAAACACTTCTCTCGTCTCCTGATTTTCACTTTTTAAAACTAGACCTTTCGCAACAACAAGGAGCTCGGAGCACGGTGGGCAAGACGGCCATCATCATCGCAAAAACCTGAGTCTACTTCAGCAAAACTTTCCTTAGAATTAAATAACCAAGCCATAGGATTTCGAGGTAGTTTGCCTAGTGCAACATAAATTCTTAACTTTGTCGTTAGGCATTTGCATTGTCATATTATGCAAATTAAGCCCTAACTGGTCTTAGGACTCCGAGGCAGTCGTTTAGTACGACATAAACCCTCACATCTTTGAGGCTATTTGTATGATCATGTCATACAAATATAAGTCTTAATTAATTAAAATTGGCAAGATGCAACATTAAATAAACTCTCAAATTGAAGCCAAACAATAGGATAGTTTGGGAAGTTGTCAAGATTCTTTCTGGATCCTCAGCTTCTCCTACCTCTCTTCCATTAGACTCTTAAAATAAACTGTTCCAAATTTGAGCTAATCCCTTTTGAAATTTCCAAAATCCAATTGTTTGAAAACCTTAAACTTTGAAATTCTCGAGAGCAAAACCACCGATCATTATCGAGAGTTTTCTTAAATGATTCCCATCATTTAAGATGTAATTAACTATAGGGGCTTTCCCTTATAGGGAACTTTAAGAACCTGTGTAATATAAACCCCGCTTAATTCTTTTATAGTAAGCGTGGGAACTTGTCGACTTATAAAATTGGTTCGCAGTACCAATCGGATGTCACAAATCTTCTAGTTTATTTTATCGAGCCCCATCATCAAGAAGTGTGTCTAATCTTCGGGATAGATACACGGTTTGTGGTGTGGTGCTCGTTTAAATAAACTATTTGGGATTTGAGATTGGTTTAATTTCATATCTTAAAATTTTTAAACATAAAATTATTTTTAAAATCAAATGCTACTTTCAAATTATATATATATATATATAAATTAAATTTAAAATCCAAAATAAGCCGTACAGCTTCCAAATAATGTTGAGATCAATCCAAAAGATCAAAACAAGGAACAACTTAAGGCTATTCAAGTAAGGAGTGAAAATGAATTGGAGACAAGAGTACAAAAATAAGTTGAAACAGAAAAGGAGAAGGTGGATATTGAAAAAGTTCAAACAAGATTTATCCAAACTTAGAATATCCTCTTGAACCAATGAAGATTAATATTGAAAAACCACCACTCCATTTCCTCAAAGATTTGAAGAAACAAAACAGGGATAATAGATTTGAAAAAATTTTGGAGATCCTTAAGAAATTAACGATAAATATTCCTTTTGTTGAAGCATTAGAACAGATTCCTGACTATGCCAAGTTTATGAAGGATATTCTCAGAAAGAAAAGAAAGTTTACAGATCATGAAACTGTTGCACTTAGTAGAGAGTGTAGTACAACTATTTAAAAGAAGCTTCCGGAAAAACTTAAAGATCCTGACATTTTCACTGTCCCGTGTGCTATAGGGGAAATTGTTTTAGAAGAGCCTTATGTGATATGGGAGCTAGTGTTAATCTTATGCCTTTATCAACTTTCAAAAGATTGGGAATAGGAGAAATTTCTCCTACATCTACGACTCATCAGTTTGTCGATCATTCCATTACTTACCCTAAAGGAGAGGTGGAAGATGTGTTAGTGAAAGTGGATAAATTTATCTTTCCTGTTGATTTTATTGTACTTGATATGGAGGAAGACAAAGAAATTCCAATTATTTTGGGAAGACAATTTCTTGCTACTGGGAGAGCGGCGATTGATGTTCAAAAAGGAGAATTAACTATGAGGTTTAATGATGAAGTGGTAACCTTTAATATTTTGAAATCAATGAAGTATCTCTTAATTGAAAAAGATAATGAATGTTTTAGGATGGAGGTCTGTGAATATTTGAGAAATGATCATTTTGAAAATATATTTAAAAAAGAAGTAGAGTATGAAAATATGTTTGAAGAAGGAATTGAAAATGAGGAAAATTTAGATAGTAAGAAGAATGAAGATTTGGAGTATGTTCAGGAGAGATTTGAAGTATTAGACACTACGGAAGGTGGAAATAAAAGCTTAATTCCATCTATAATAAAACTTCCTGAACTTGAGATCAAAATTCTCCCTAATCATTTGAAGTATATGTTTTTAGGAGAATCATCTACCATACCAGTTATTGTATCTTCAGAGTTAAACGAATATTAAGAACCGAAGTTGTTGGAAATTTTAAAAAGGTACAAGAAAGCTTTTGGATGGACATTAGCGGATATCAAAGGAAAAAGTCCTTCGATTTGTATGCATAGAATTTTATTATATGAAGAACATAAATCGAGAGTTGATCCACAGAGGATAATGAATCCAATAATGAAAGAAGTAGTTAAGAAGAAGATTTTAAAATGGCTAGATGCTGGAATTATTTATCCTATTTCGGATAGTTCTTGGGTGAGTCCAATACATTGTGTACCAAAAAAAGGGAGGAGTGACTGTTGAAGTGAATTAATGTAATGAAATTATACCTACAAGACAAATTAATGGATGGCAAATTTTTATTGACTATAGGAAATTAAATTCCGCCACCCAAAAAGATCACTTTCCTCTTCCTTTTCTCGATCAAATGTTGGATAGACTTCCTGGACCCAAGTACTACTGCTTTCTGGATGGATATACTAGTTATCATCAAATACCTATTGCTCCTGAGGATAAAGAAAAGACAACATTTACTAGCCCTTACGAAAACTTTTCTTTTCGAAGAATGCGTTTTGGACTGTGTAATGCACCCGCAACATTTCAGAGATGTATGATATCTATCTTCAGTAGTATGATAGATAATGGAATAGAATTTTTTATGGATGATTTCTATGTATTCGGGACTTTATTTGAAATCTATTTAGAAAACTTAGCAAAAGTTTTGGAACTTTGTGAGAAAACAAATTTAGTTCTGAATTGGGAGAAATGTCAATCTATGGTTGCAGGAGGAATTGTACTTGGGCATAAAATTTCTGAACATCGTATAGAGTTCAACCCTGATAAAATTAGAGTGATTGAGAGATTGCCACCACCCACTACCATGAGAGAAGTGAGGAGTTTCTTAAGACACGCTAGATTTTACAGGTGATATATTAAATATTTTTTTTAAATTACGAAAACTTTGTGTCAACTTCTAGAAAATGATAGAAAGTTTGATTTTAATGATGAATGTTTGTTTCCTTTTGAATTATTAAAAAATAAATTAATCACTGCACCTATAATTGTTTCACCAGATTGGGAGAAACCATTTGAACACATGTGTGATGCTAGTGATTATGCGATCGGAGTAGCATTGGGGCAAAGGCATGATAAAGTTTTCAAAGTCATTTACTATGCTAGTAAAACTCTTAATGAAGCTCAAATTAATTATACCACTACTTAAAGAGAGTTATTAGCTATAGTATTTGCTTTTGAAAAGTTTATACCTTATTTAATTAGAGCTAAAAGTATTTTGCATACGTAACCATTCAACTATCGAATATTTAATGCAAAAGAAGGATGTGAAACCTAGACTGATTAGATGGATACTTCTTCTGTAAGAATTTGATTTTATGATAGTTGATAGGAAGGGATCTGATAACCAAATAGCTGTTCATTTGTCGAGATTAGAGTATGATAAATTATCTGAATTTTAGAAAGTAGTTACAGAAATTTTCCTTGATGAACAACTTTATACTATGGGAAAGAATTTGCCTTGGTATGCTGATATTGTGAATTATATTGTGAGTGATATTGTACCACCTAATTTAACAAAGAAACAACAAAAGAAGTTTAAATATGATGCAAGATTTTATTTTTGGGATGAGCCCTATCTATATAAACAGTGTAAGGATCTGATTATTAGGAGATGTGTACCACCGGAAGAAACTAATTTAATTATTCAACGATGTCATGATTCTGAATTTGGAGGTCATTTCGGTGTTGATAAAACTGTTTTTAAGATTTTACAATCTAGATTTTATTGGCCTACTTTTTTTATGGATGCATATAAATATATTAAATCATGTGATCGATGTCAAAGAGTAGGTAATATCTCTAGAAGAATGAAATGCCTTTGAACTATAATTTGGAAGTTGAAATTTTTGATGTATGGGGATTAGATTTTATGGGACCATTTACTCCTTCATATGGAAATTTATATATACTGGTTGCAGTTGATTATGTCTCGAAATGGATTGAAGCTATTGCTTTACCTAGATGTGATGCTCGGAGTGTTTCAAAATTTTTAAAGAAAAATATATTTGTGAGATATGGAATGCCGAGACTGATTATGACTGATGGTGGATCCCATTTCAGGAATAATCAAATTAAGAGATTGATTGTAAAATATAATATTATTCGTAGAATCTCTACTCCTTATCATCCTCAGACTAGTGGTTTAGCAGAAGTGTCTAATCGTGAAATTAAAATAATTTTAAAGAAAACTGTGGATAATCACAAATTAGATTGGTCAGCTCGATTAGATACTGCATTATGGGTTTATAGGACTGCTTTTAAGACCTCAATTGGAATGTCTCCTTATAGACTAGTGTTTGGTAAGACTTGACATTTATCGGTTGAATTGGAGCATAAAGCATATTGGGCGATAAAAAAGTTGAATTTTAATTTGAAAAATGTTGGAGAGAAGAGATTTCTGCAATTGAATGAATTAGAAGAAATTAGAAATGCATCTTATCATAATGACAGGATCTATAAAGAGAGAATGAAATTATGGCATGATCGAAAGATATTGAAAAAGAAATTAGAATATGGACAAAAAGTTTTGTTATACAACACAAGATTTAAATTATTTCCTGGAAAGCTCAAGTCTAGATGGTTGGGACCTTTTACAGTTGTAAAAGTTCATTCTTTTAGAGCTGTTGATATTGAGCATTCTGATACTGGAAAGATTTTCAAGGTTAATGGGCATTGATTAAAGCCTTACTTTGATGGGTTTCAACCTGATTTCAAAGAGGTTTTAATGCTGAGTCATCTCGATTAACTGAATGGTTTGTCGGGCTGACGACGTTAAACCAAGCGCTTTATGGGAGGCAACCCATATGTATCTTTGTGGTGTGTTTGTTTGTTTATTGTAGTTGTGCTTTTTAGATGGTAATTTTGGAATCCTAATCGCTCCTAAATATTATTAAAAATTGATAAATATTGGATCAAATTGAGATATTAGAATATTTTGGGCCAAACAAAGTTCGGTGAGATTTTTTACCACTGACGTGACCAGCGCCCAATTATAGAGAAGTTTGCTGAATTTCGGGTTTGAGCGCCGCCGACGCCCTATCGAGCATCTCCGGTGCCCTATCAAGGGTCTCCGGCGCCTAAAACTGTTGATAGTTTTTGGAGTTTTAAAATGCGATTTTTGGCAGTTTTGAGTGGGATCTTTTTCCTTATAACTCCCTATACTCCATTTTAAACTTCCAAACTCCACAAAAACAAAAACTACCTTTCCCAATTTGCATCCCATGGATTCCTACTCCATAGAAACTCCCCGATCTCGCATTTTCAACAGACGAAAGTTTGTCAGTTTCGAGGCACAGTGATTATTCAACAAAGTGATGACGAAGAGGAGAATTATCAAGAAAAGAGGCTTTATTAATCGAGGTATGGATAATCCTACTACAAGAGTTGAGGAGATAATAAAGGAAAGACGTTGGGAAGTGCTATGTTACACTACCACTGTCATAGTCGTTCTAGTTGTGAAGGAATTCTATGCAAATCTTCACGGGATCAACCAAGGATTTGTCTTTGTGCGAGGTAAGTTTGTGTAATTCACTCCTGCGAGAATTAATGATTTCTTTATGATTTAGAATGTACTTATTTGCAACTATTCCAATTTTAATGCCACAAGTGATAATATGAATGATGTGTATCGTTATTTGATGGATGAAAATGAAGATTAGGAAGTTAGAGAAAATGGATATATTAGTTTCCCTTCTACATCTTTAAATCCGGTGTCAAAGTAGTGCCATTACTTTATTTCGACAAAGTTATTTCCAACTTTGAAGATTAGTAAAGTAACCAAGCAAAGTACTATTTTGAATTTTTTGTATTCAAACTGGAAGGTCGGTTGATATTAGTAATATAATTGTGAAATCAGTTTTGGGATTGATAGTTCATGGATCTAAATATGGGCTTGGACACCCGTCCACCATATTTTTGTTGAGTAGTCAATCACAAGTTCCGTATGAGAGTTGGGAAAATGTTCTTCTTCCCTGGAGGCCTATTAATCCAACTAATCTTTATGACTACCAAATAGTAGGAGATGAAGGTGATAGGGATCTGCTTGCTGATCAACCAACTCAAACTTCACAACCTATTTAGCCTTACTTTCCTGAAAGTTTCAGAGTGATACTGAAGAGAATCAAGCAGTTGGAAAAAGAGGTACAAAATATTATGAATGTCATCAATAATATTTCTGATTTATTTGATCATATAGACTGGAGGATGAAGGAACAATTTGATCACACTGGTTGGATTGAGATGAGCCTGATTAATCTGATGAAGAAGAATGCTGTGATTGCTGAGGATTCATCTTATGAATTCTCATATCGTCCCTTCTACAACTTGTTCGCGCATCAGCAATCTATTGGAGATATTAGAGAGGAAGATAATTCTGAGACCGATGTGGAGTGATTACTAGATTCTGTTTATGTCTGATGTGTGTTTGCTTTGCTTTGCTTAATTATGTCTGGTGTTTTTAGTATTTACTTTGCTTTGCTTTGTAGTTGGAATTTGGATTTACTATGCTTAATTTCATTGTGTGTGCTTGTTGACCTCACTTTTGGTTGAGGTCTAGTCTCTCTTTAGAATAGCCTAGGGTCTAGCCATAGGACTCTCCTGGTGAGTTTCTTAGAGGACTAGTCATGGAACCCTTCCCATAGAAATTCAAAACTCTTCTTGCTTCACTAGGGGGTTTTCATATGTTTAAGGCCTAACCTCCACCTTTTGGTAGGAAAAAGGCAAGCATAAGGAATCCTAGGGGAAGTCTCCTATAGGTGGTCAGACCTTACAATTTGCCCTGAGGGGGGTCTGGAGATCACCACTCATACACTTCACATTCACAACATACACACACTGCATATTCTAATTTCAACCCTGAACTCTTTGGAAACTCATGTGGATAGCACAATACCTAAGTCTATGACTAAGTGGTAGGGACCAACACATAGAGGACAAAATGTAAGTGACCCTTGGTCATTACATCATGCTCACCTTGAAGCCACCTTCAAATTTCCAAAATTTCAATTTTTGGCCCCTTGCCCCCTAAATAACCCTGAACTACCCAAAATACCTAAAATTTCCAAAATTACCCAAATTCACCAAAATCTCCCAAAAATCATTCCAAGATATTCCTTACCACTCAAATTGACCATTCATGACCAAAAATTCCAAAATTTCCAAAAATACCCCCCAATACCCTCAAAATACCCAAAATACCCTTTTTTTCCCAAAAATCCAAAAATTACAAAAAATTCTCAAAAAATTCCAGAAAATCCTAAAAATCCCGAAGTTCATTTTGTTCAACTACACTATGGGCTAATTTTGCCAAATTAATACACTTTCAATTCAAAATCCCAACTTGGCCCATTTAACCTAAAGGTGCCAAAATCATACCCAATCTTGACCCAATTGACCCCAAATTTTCATCAAATTTAATTCTAAACCAAAATTAAACATTCCCAATATTAAATTAGACCAAATTCAAGTCCAATGTGACCCACATTTGAATCTAATTCCACTTGAAATCAAAATTCCTAATTTTGCCTAAATAACCCAAAACTCCTAAAGTGACCCAATGTCAATCAATTCCTCCCAATTTTCAATTAAAAACTCTTTATAACACCTCCTTAAACTGAATTTGATCATCAATTTCCCATAATTTGAGCTCAGGTCTTGCCCAAATCCATTTTGGTCCAAAGAAACCCCAATTTTGACCCAAGCTGAACACATGTTTTAAATCCACCAAATTAACCCTATAAACCTTGTCAAAACCATTTTATGTCTTCATGAAAATTCTTCTAGACAACCATATATACATTATTGTTGAAGACCTCTAAACCCCATTTTCACTCAAACTAAAGATAACTTGATCCAAACCCAACATGGTCCAAAATAATCAAAAATCCAATCCATGCCAAAATTGAACCTCCAAATGAGCTCAAAACCACTTTGTGTCTTCATTTAAAATCTTCATTACATTTATATGAACAATATTGGTAAAGGCACCTAGATCTCATTCTCACTGAAACCCAAGTTAAGTTAGCCCAAACCCAAATGAACCTAATTAAACTAATAATTCAAATCAAATCAAATTAAACAAAACATTAATTTAATTAACTTCATGAAATTCCTAAAATAATTACATATATAATAAAAAATATATATTAAATAAATAAAATAAAATAAAATAAAAAGAAAATTTCTCCCTCATCCCTCCCTCACCCTACACGCCACCTACACCCCTCTCCATCACTCCCATCTCTTCTCCCCTCACCTCCTCACCTCTACCATGTCACCACTACACCTCCACCTCATCTCATTCCACTCTCCCCTATGCCTCTTAGCCGTGAGCCTTCGCCATTAAAAACCCACTCACCACTTCATTTCACACCCCCTTACACACTCTTACACACTCTCTTACACACACTTACTCACTTCACTCACTTCACCATCCCACTCTCTCCCAACCTCCTAGCCGTGAGCCTCCCTTCCCCTTCTTCTTCTTCTTCCAAGCAAGCCACACCCACTCCCAACCTCTCCTAGCCGTGAGCTTCAACAAGAGTATCCCCTCTTCCAAATCCTTCCATCAACTCCCCAAAATCAAGGTAAGCTTCTTCCCCCTCTCTTTTATCTTATGAACATTTATGCTTCAAAGAAATGTTTCATCCCTCTCATGCTTAGCCTAAGACCCCACATATACATGAATTTTCTTTAAAGCTCCTCTTCCTCTACATAGGTTTACAAAAAATTATGTGTTAAACTCTTCCATGCTTAACATTAGGGATTTTCTTTTCATGCAAGCTATTTAAAATAAAAAAAAAATCATGTGTAGATTATTTCTTTTACAAATCTTCATTTTATTCATGCATAGGCTTAGGATTTCCTTTTTATGCAAAGATATGTAATTATTTAAGCTCATTAATTTCACTATTTACAAAAATACCACCTAATCTTTTCACCTAGTTTTTATTACCTTAAAAAAAATGAATTTTAAAATTTTTAATACAACATAAAGGAAATAAAAAAAAAGAAATAAACATAAGGATAAAATAAATAAAAGGGAATGAAATAAATTTTTTTAATAACATATAATAACAAAATAACATATAACATACAAATAAAATAACTACATAAATTACATATATGTAAGTAATATAAAAGTAAATAATATATAAGCTAATGTTAAATAAAGTAAATAAATAAATAATAACCAATATAAACATAAGTGATAAAATAATTGTAAATTTAAATAAAATAACTTTACTAAATTTCAATAAAATAACTATACTAAAATTTTAAATACCTAAAAACATTAAAACTTAAAATATAACCATACTAAATTTTAAATGAAAATAACTACACTAACTTTAAAATAATATAACTATACTATATTAAATTTAAATGAATACTACTAAAATATAAATAACTAAATGAATAATATATATATATATATATATATATATATATATATATATATATATATATATATATATATATATATATATATACATGGCCGAGGAGGGAAGTGCTCTGCTAGGGTTGATCGGTGTTGATGGCGGTCGTGCCCATCTGGCCGGTGTTGGTAGGTTCCCTGTCCCCGGGTTCTCTTGTTCCTGAGTTCGGCTTTGGGTTGGGCCGGTTGCCTCCACGTCTTCCCACTGTTTTTGGTCTTCCCGGGCTTTACTGTTTTCAAAATTCTGAGGAGTTACTGTTCTATTGATCTTGAGTTTGAGGCTTGGTGCTTACTGGGAGTTCTTCCTCTCCTGGAACTTTGTTTTGTTTTGTTAAGTCTTGCCTGGTTGGTTATCAGCCTTTGGTTGGACTGGTCTCCTTTGGATCTGTTCTTGGGTCCTGGTGGTGTGATCTTGGGGGTGCTTGCTCATGGCTAACCCTCTGCCGGACTTTTCCCAGGTGATGACTCCACCGACATCTCGTGGGCTAAAGCTACCATCTCTGGAGTTGTGGGTAAAGGACATGTTCCACATAAGTCATTTGATCATTTGGTTTTTCCCAGGAATTGCATGATACTGCTCGCGAGTAAAGGAAAAAGTCCTTTCATCAGGCCTGTGGGTTCTAAGGATGGATTGCCTGCAGTTTTGTTCTCTAAACAGGATATGCATTGCCTCAATGAGGCTGTTAAATTTTGTTTGATAGGTAAATTCCAAATGGGGCACCCCAAAATGGAATATGTGAGGAAACACTTTGAAGATCTCAGTCTTATTGGCAGCTGGAAGCTGGGCTTACTAAATGGGAGACACCTGTTGATTTGACTTTCAAATGAGGAGGATTATGCTCGCATTTTTGGGCAACAATCCATACTAATTGCTGGAACCTATATGAAGATTTTAAAATGGACACCAGGATTTGATCCTTCAAAAGAGCCACCAATCATCCCTATGTGGTTTAAACTTCCTGATTTACCTATCCAACTGTATAATCAAAATGACATGTTCAATATAAGCCAAACCTTGGGCACTCCACTCAAAATTGATACTCACACTTTTGATATGGCAAGACCAGACAGCGGCAAAATCTTGGTGGAGAGAGACATAACTTTACCGGATATTCATAAGATTTGGATTAGAACGGATGAAGAGGTTCCGGAAGAGGGATTTTGGCGGGATGTTGAAGTGGAGTTCAAGCCACATTATTGTAAACATTGCAGAATGTTTGGCCATTTATTGGAGCAGTGTTATAGACTACACCCCCCTTCCAAGAAAAAAGCTGGGCCTGGCATGAGGGCAGAAAGGATACCTGAATTATCTATCTCCCCCCTGAATTTCCTATGGAATGTCATTCTTCTGGAATCCCCTAGGAATGTTAACCCACTGGTAGGACTTGAGAGAACTGAGGGGCAAGGTAAAGAGGAGGCTCAGGCAGAAATCAGAAGTGAGCATGAAGTTGAACCCACTGAGGTTCCCAGCCCTATGGGTCCTTTAACTTCAATCCCAGCTCTTGAGAATACAGCGGAAATTGCCACAGCTAAAATCAAGCAGCGAGATGAAGATTTACATAGTGCACAGCGAGTACGGAAAAACAACGAAAGAAGAAAAAGCAAAGGCGAATTGCAAGGACTACCGGGACCTCGATCTCCGGGAGACCCTCCGGACGACCCTCAAGCACCTCCCCCTAGAACTAGGGGGAAAGGAAAAACTATCTCTCAATGATAAATTTCATGTGTTGGAATATCAGGGTGGCTGCTCACCCTTCCTCTTTGAATAGAATAAAACAGTTGGTTAAATTACACAAACTATGGTGTTTTGTACTCCTGGAGCCTATGGTTCCTATAAACAAGAGTAAAATTACTAAGTCTTTTCCAAATTTTACCTTTTTTTCTAATCTTAGCAATAAGATCTGGATTTTTGCTAGGAAGGAATTACAATGGTCCATTATTATTGACAACCCCCAGTTTATACACCTTCAATTTTCCATTGGGGAACAGCTGGGTTTTGCTTCCTTTATTTATGCCAGTTGCTCTCTTGCCCAACAACAGTTGCTGTGGTCTGAGCTAATCTCCCTTGCTAATACCATGAACAATTTCTGGATGGTTGGTGGAGATTTTAACTGTCTCTCTTCCTCTTCTGAGAAAAAAGGTGACTCCCCCCCCACTTACCTCCTCTATGAACAGGTTTAATAACTTTATTAATAATGCCAAGCTCTTTGATTTGGGCTTTACTGGCCCACCTTTCACATGGAGGAGAGGGAATACTTGGGAAAGATTAGACAGAGTCTTGGTAAATTCTCCCTGGTATCAGCTTTTTCCTTTCACTTTTGTTACTCATTTGTCCATGGTTTGCTCTGATCATAGACCTTTACTCATCTCTCTACAAAACACTGATGATAAGGCTGCTAGCAACTTCAGATTTCAAAACATGTGGACCCTCCACCTTGAATTTCTGGCAGAAGTGAGTAAGATCTGGAAGCCCGCTCAGGGCAGCTCCCCATGGGGAAACCTTTGGTCTTTGCACAAGTTGACAGCTCAACATCTTAGGAGCTGGAACTGGAACACTTTTGGGAACCTTCAGGAAAATATCCATAAGGCTGAAGTTGAGGTTGCAAATACTGAAGCTGCCTTCCTACTTGGGGACAAGGTTGAAGCTGATCTTTTTAGAGCATCTGAACAGCTACTCACACAGGTTAACTACCAAGCTGAATTTTATAAATAGAAAGCTGCATCTGCCAGATTTATTGATGGGGACAGAAACACCAGGTACTACCATGCTTATATCAACTTCAAAAGGAAATGTAATATGATACTTACCATTACTAATGAAGCTGGCATCAGAATCACTGAGGCAGCTGATATTGCCAGGGATGCTGAGAGACACTTTAGCCACCTCTTTGCTCAGGTTCCATCTAGCTTCACTTCTATTTAGCAGGATCTTTTTCAGGATAGCCATAACTATGTGCAGGAACAGAATCTTATTGACATTCCTGAGGAGATGGAGATTAAGAAGGCTCTTGACACTATTAAAGATACTACAGCTGCTGGTCCAGATGGTTTCACATCCTCCTTTTACAAAGCTAGCTGGTCAATTACTGGTCGGGATGTTACTCAAGCTGTGCAAGCCTTCTTCCAAGGCATGGATCCTCCCAAATTTTTTTCTGCTTCCACCATTGTGCTTATTCCTAAGAACAAATTCAGACAGAACTGGAGTGACTATAGACCTATCAGCTTAACTACTGTAATGTCCAAAGTAATAAGTAAAATCCTTGTCTCAAGAATTCAACCACATCTGATTCATGTTATTAGTGAAAACCAGGCAGCCTTTGTTAAAGGAAGAAACATCTCAGACAATATTCTGCTGGCCCAAGAATTGCTTTTGGATTTAGATAAGAAGTGCAGAGGTCATAATATCATTTTCAAACTTGACATTAAAAAAGCTTATGATACTATTAGCTGGGATTTCATATTGAATATTTTAACAGCTAGAGGCTTTCAACCCAGCTTTGTTCATCTCATCAACAGGTGGTTAAAGTGCAATTTTCATTCTGTGCTTGTGAATGGGAATAAGCAAGGCTTCTTTAGTGCTTCTAGAGGTATCAAACAAGGAGACCCCCTCTCCCCAGCTTGTCTTCATTTTGACTTTTGATTATCCGTCCGGGTGTTTAGACCAAGCTTTTGCTTGCTTCTCCTCACCTTGCTTACCACCATAAGTCTAACATTAGGATAAGTCACTTATCCTATGTCGATGACATCATAATTTTCTCTAAGGCATCTAAAGTCGCTATTAGGGTGGTTCGAAAACTTTAAACCATTCTAGAGATGTTTCGAGGATGGAATTTAATCTTACTAAGTGTCTTTTCTACCCCGGCAAGAATGTTAGCCTAAGCCGTAGAAGATGGATCTGCGATTACCTCGGTTTTCGATCAGCGAACCCTCCCGATTGATTATCTTGGAGTGCATCTCACTAAAGGCGGATCTAAACGGACTCGGTTTCGGGAAGTTATAGATAAGATAAAAAATCAAATCTCTAGCTGGTCTCAACTCCTTCCTCTCTAATGGTGGAAGAATTACTTTCTTGAAGAGTATTCTTCTCGCTCTCCCTTCCTATGCTCTCCGGATGTTCACCATGAAGAAAAGCACTCTATGCTGATCGACAAACTTTTCAACGATTCTTATGGGACTGGACAACACAAGCAATTCCATTGGCTTGCCTTGGCGACGAGTATGTAAACCTACTCGGTCGGGGGTCTTGGCTTCAGGAGCTTTGATCAGATGAGCTTCACCAAAATGTGTAAATTGTGGATCAGGTTCAGAGCCAATGATAATCTTTGGGCCAAATTTCTCCATGGCAAGTACTGTAGATTTGAGCATCCAACTTTGGTTAAGCCAAAGCTAGGTGACTCCAGGCTTTGGATCTCTATGCTGAAAGTTAAAGAAAAGGCTGAACATCTGTTCATCTGGGAGCTGGGAGAGGGGCAGATAAACTTTTGGTTGGATCAGTGGATCTGGAATGGCTCTAAGCTCACTACCAACCCAAAACCTAATCAGTCCCACACTCCTGTTAAGGATTTCTGGATTGATAACTGTTAGAATTACAGGCTACTGAATACTTTGTTAACTCCGAGCGAGTGCGACAAGTAAATTTAACTAATGTTATTCTTGAACGAAGGACACACGATTACAAAGAACAAAAGATCTCGAAGCTCTCTTCCTACATTTACAGAAATTTTATACACGGATCAATTCAAGTGGGGCACAGAAATTTGGAGAAAATTCCTTACTCCTTCTATCTCCTTTTTTTGCTGGAGATTGAGACATCTTGCCATACCTACTGATGATATCCTCAAATTAAAGGGTCTGAGAGGACCTTCCTGGTGCCATTTGTGTTTTCAAGATGAAGAGTCTGTCGACCATCTCTTTTTCAAATGTCACTTCTCTCAGGAAGTCTGGAAACATCTCATTAGTCGGTTCACTATTAACACTTTAAATCTGAGTTGGAATAGTTTGGATACCTGCTGGGTGGATTGGCATAAAGAACATCTTTTGGAGGTCCCTTGCTTGGTGGTTTGGTTCCTCTGGATGTGTAGAAATAGAGCTAAGTTTGATGGGAAGGTTTCCTCTCCTCTTCAGGTTGCAGTCCAATGTCTCAGCTACATCCTCAAGCTTATCAAGCTTCATCACTTCAAAGACATTTGCAGGGTAAGACCAATGGCTAACAAAAAGTTTTCTGTTGTAGTTTGGTACCCTCCCCCTCCCCATTGGGTTAAAGTTAATACTGATGGCAGTTGTTCTAAATCTGATGCTTGGTATTGGTGGGATCTACGAGAGACTACCGGGGCCATTACTGTCTGTATTTCCAATCTCCCACAACTGCTGTTGATGTATTAGAAGCTGAGATAATAGCCATCTTTTGGGCCATCAAGATTGCTAAGATATGCAAAATTTCCAGGCTGCTGGTAGAATCTGATTCTAGATGCTGCATCAACTATCTTACCAAGACTGAACCTGCTCCTTGGAATATCAAGAGATGGATGAACGGGATTCTCGGCCATATGGATAACATGGTGGTTAAGTTTGCTTTCATCCCTAGGGAAGGCAATTCTCCTGCTCATTGGTTAGCCACACGGGAATTGCTATAATGAGGTCACAAAAGCTGATAATATCATTCCCCTCCCTCTCAAGCTTTTGATCCATGGCGACAACTTAGGACTTCCATTTATTAGATACTAATCTTCCTCATTTCTTTTTGGTCCTCCAAGGATTTATTATGTTTTGTTGGTATACATGTAACCAGGTTGTTACGTATTTGCTTAGTTAGGTAGTTTTGAGGTAGTTTATGTTTTGGATGTGGGGATACTCTAGTATTAGAGGCCCTTCATCACTTGTTTTTAATTTTGCCTTTGTAACTTTCTTTTCAGATCAACATGTAGGGAGTGATGCTTGCTCCTTTTGTTTATATATATATATATATATATATATATATATATATATATATATATATATATATATATATATATGTGTGAATTAATGTAAATAATAAAAGAATAGTGTGATAAAATAGATAATAAAATAAATAACTATAAACCTAAATGAATAATGAAAATAAAGTAAATAAATAAAAATGCCCTTTTAAAATGTAAATATATATATGCAAATAATAATTTTAAAAAATAATATCTTAATATAAATGATCATAACTTTAAATAAAGAAAAGAATAATTTAAGGGAGAGAAAATGAAAAGTCTTATGAATAAATAAATAATAAAAAAATGATAATAATAAATAATGTAAATTAATAATATAAATTAATAATATAAATTAATATTAATAAATCAATAATATTTAAGTAATAAAAATGTACATATAATTAATTAAAATAAAATAACTTATAAGGGACAATAAAAATAAATAATACATATATATATATATATATATAAATTGAAAATAATTTAAATAATATAAATGAATAATGAATTAAATTTAAAAATTTAAATAGTAATTAAAGTAAATAAATTAAATTAAATAATGATTAAATCAAATAAATTACATTAAATAATAATTAATTAAGTAAACAAAAAACAATTAAATAAATAATAGTTTAAATTAAATTAAATAAATCAAAATTTATTAAATTAAATGATAATGTAAATAAATAAATAATTAAAAAATAAATTAAATAAATTAAATTAATTAAATTAAGTTAAATAAATTAATTAAAACTGAATATTAAATTAAAGTTAAATAATAATTGTAAATAATAATAAATTAAATTAAATTAAATTAATTAAATTAATCAAATCATATTAAATTAAATTAAATTAAATAATAATATAAATAAAAATTAAATTAAATAAAAAAATTAAATAAATTAAATTGATAATGTAAATAAATAATAAATTAAATTAAACTAAATAAATTAAATTAAATTAAATAATAATGTAAATAAATAGTAATTTAAATTAAATTAAATTAAATAAAACAAATTAAATTAAATTTTATTAAATTAAACAATAATACTTTACATTAAATTAAATAAATGAATTAAATTAAATTAATAATAATTGTAAATAATATATAATTAAATTAAATTAAATTTAAATTAAATAACAAAATAAATTAAAATAAAATTAAAGATAATAATTTAAATAAATAAATATTAAGTTAAAGTAAAATAAAATAAATTAATTAAATAAATAACAATTAATTAAATAAAACAAATAAATAACAACCAATTAGTTAAATAAAACAAAAAAAACAAATAAATGATGATAAAGTAAATAAATCATAATGAATTAAATAAAGATAATAAATTAAATAAATAATAATGATGAATAATAATTTTAATTACAAATAAAAGATAATATGTTTAAAAAACACATAATAAAAATAATAATAACATAACATCGTATCAAATAACATTAATATAAGAATAAAATAACATACAATAATAATATAACACATAAACAAAATAAAACAATAACATAACAACACATAAATAGTAAACAATAAAGAATAATAACACATAACAACATAAACAATAATAACATAATAAAATGATAATATATAACACAACCATCACAAATCACAACAACAACAATCCCAACACAACAACAATCACAACACACAACAACAATCCCGACCACAATACAATACCGACACGATAACAATCAAACCTAGGATAGGCCCCCTGAGGCATGACCTATTTTCCCCTTTATAAAGACCCCTAGGAAATCACAACTTGGTGTAGAAAACATAACAAGAATACTCTTATGCTTAGTGAATGCATGGAGTAACCCAAATTTTTACCCGATGTCCACATAACCTTCCCAATTCATATTTCAAACTCAAAATCCCTAGTTTCAAATCCCAGCATAAACCAAAACCAAAACCCAAACCAAAGCCAAAACCAAAACCAAAACCAAATCTAAAACATGAACTCAAACAAATCTTCACAGCACTCCCACAAGTCTAAATCAAACTACCAGTTACCACCAAATACAAACCCAAACCACACCTAAACCCATCTACCCCGAACAACTGTGTTCATTAAGCATAAGGGTATAGGTAGGGTGAATTGTTAAGAAAAATAATAAGTCTAAATGAGCCCGAGACTTTTCATCAGGATATGAGAGGGAAGCATGGACCTGCATCCTTCTTTGACTGTTTGGATACCTCTGAGGTCTATTAAACTTAATATGTCTGCTTAACGAAACCATCCTCAATTAAATTAAACAAAGTTTATTGAAACACAACATAGGAATTCACATAGACATCATAGGACTTGGTAGACAACCAGGATCTTAACATAGACATCATAGGATTGAGTAGTTACTTCTTGTTAGTTTTACTTCTTCCTGTTTTCTGGCATGCTTTAATTTCTACAAAATTATAAACACATATATATAATGCAATACTAAAGTCTCAGCTGGGAATGACGAGAAGCCCCTCTAGGTACGCTTTTACTTTATTGCAATTTACCTTATTGCAATTTATTTACCTACACTGCGTTTTACTTTTCTTGCATGATAAATAAGATTGTTGCATGAAAACTGAAACCTTTAGGATAGCCACAAAACTGAAACCTAAAACTAAATTAAAAGTCATACAAGATAAAATTTACCGCCACAACATTTCAAATATAGGACAACTTAAAATTTAATCACAAATAGAATAACAAAAATTACAATTTTAACTAAATTAAAACGTCTCGTTGGATGATCGGGAATCCCTCGGATGATGTAACCCACGTGTGCTAACGAGATTTCCCACGGTCTAAATAAAAGTGTGGAACTCATTCAGTTGAGTTTAGCGAAATTCATCTGGACTAAGTGAATCCGATGAAAATAACGATGTCGGGATGACGGACCGTGGGATATTAATCGGTTCTGTTTAATCAACTTTAAGATTTGTTTTAATTAAAACATTAAAAAAACTTGGATTTTAAGATTTCTCTAAACCAAAACACTTATCTCATCTCCTGATTTTCACTTTCTAAAACTAAACCTCTGCAACAACAAGGAGCTCGAGGCAATACACCGAAGGGCAACACAATCAAGAATGCGGAAGGACATGTTTAAAAGAGCAAACGACGGATCATCAACGACAACTCTCTTTTCTTATAAATAAACAACTAGCCATAGGATTTCGAGGTAGTTTTCCTAGTGCGACATAAATCCTCAACTTTTTGTTAGGCATTTGCATAATTGTCTTATGCAAATTAAGCCCTAATCGGTCTTAGGACTCCGAGGTAGTCGTTTGGTACGACATAAGCCCTCACATCTTCAAGGTCGTTTGTATGATTGTGTCATACAAATATAAGTCACTAATTAATTAAAACAGGCAAGATGAAACATTAAATAAACTCCCAAATTGAAGCCAAACAATAGGATAGTTTGGGAAGTTGCCAAGATTCTTCTTGGATCTTCAGCTTCCCCTACTTCTCTTCTATTGGACTCTTAAAATAAATTGTTCCAAACTCGATCCATTCCCTATTGAAATTCCAAAATTCAATCCTTTGAAAACCTTAAACTTTGAAATTCTTGAGAGCAAAACCACTGGTCATTATCGAGAGTTTTCTTAAATGATTCCCGTCATTTAGGATGTAATTAACTATAGGGGCTTGCCCTTATAGGGAACTTTAAGAACCCAGGTAATATAAACCCTGCTTAATTCCTTTATATTAAGCAGGGGAACCTGTCGGCTTATAAAATTGGTTCGCAGACCAAACGGATGTCACAAATCTTTTAGTTTATTTAATCGAGCCCCATCGTCAAGCAGTGTGACTATTCCTCGGGATAGATACACAGTTTGTGGTGTGGTGCTCGTTTATATAAACTATTTGGGATGTGAGATCAGTTTGATTTCATATCTTAAAATTTTCAAACTTAAAATTATTTTCAAAAATCAAATGCTACATTCCAAATTATATATATATATATATATATATATACTTAAATTAAATTTAAAAATCTAAAAAATATGCCGACAGTGCTTAGATTTTAGTGTTTTCTTATTGTAGTGTACTTGCAACACTAAAAATCTAAGAGTTGTGGGTTTAATTTGATGAACATATACGTGTTTATGTTGTAATTTGGATTTTATATATAGAAGTATGTTTTGTATTGTTTGTGTAAGAAGTGTGTTAGTTATTGTTTGTGTGATGAAATAGATGCTTAGTGAACTGTTAAATGTCATTGCGGAGGACGATACAATTGAAATTATGAAAAAATTTTCAGATCCAGAAAAATTTTTGTACTGGCACCGCCGGTGTCAGAATGGGCGCCACCAGCAGCCAAATCCAGAGAGTTTTGGCATTTTAAAAAAATAGAGCACCGCCGGCGCCCAAGTACAGAAAAAGACCAAAAACCCTTTATTTCGTGATTTTGACCCTGGGACCCGCGGTTTTTTCCATTGTTTTCGTCTTCCTCCTCCATTTTCATGCTTTTGAAGACATCGGGCTTGCTAGATCTTGGATTTGAAGCAATTTTAAGGTTTTTCGAGACCAGATCTACACTTCTCTTGGTCAGAGCTTCACTTTGAGTTAAAAATTTTTTATTTTCACCATAGGAATTTCTCACGTTGCTTAGATTGGAATTTTGGGATTTTTGAAGAAATTTTAAGATTTTTTATGATGAAATTTGCTCTTACTTGTTTAGAATAGTATTTGGAGTTGTTACATTGTGGATTTGGAATTTATTAGAAAGTTTTCTTGTAAATTTTTAGAAATTCACATGGCTCCAAGGATGAGTAAAGGGAAGAGAAAATTGGATTTTGATGAAGAAAAATTTGTCAAAGTTAAAGCGCAATTTCACTTTAATTCTTACATTTGCAATAAGAAGTGTATTCAGGATCGAGCTTTTGATAATCCTGGTGGATCTGTAGAATAGTTAATTGCTGAGCGAAACTGGGAGAGATTTTGTTATTTTACTGCTAATGCTGTTTTGGGTGTTGTTAGAGAGTTCTATGCAAATGTGCTCTGGACTGAGACTGAGTATGCGCTAGTTAGAGGAAAAATTGTTGAATTTACACCTCAGAGTATTATTGCATTTTATCAGACTTGGGAACCATTTGTTTGTGAATATGAAAATTTTGATACCTGAGAGGAAAATATGAAGGAAGTGATTGCTTTTCTGACAGACGGAAGAGGGGAATGGAAAGTAAGTCAAAAACAGATGATTAACTTCCCTGCTTCCAAGTTAAATATTGCATATAAAGTTTGACACTATTTCATCTCTGCAAAGATTGTTACCTTCTTTTCACCACAGTGAAGTTACAAGGGATAGAGCAATTTTGAACTATTATATTCAGAAAATGAAGAAGATTGATATTGGAGCTATTGTCTTCAAGAACATTCAGTCTACTGCTAGAGGCAAGACCACTTGAGGATTAGGACATTCTGCCCTCATTTATGCCATGTGTGGTCAGTCTGGAGTAGAGTTCAGCAGTTCTGAAGAGATAGCTATACCACTAAGACCCATTAAAAATACTATTATTCGTACTGATCAGTCTCATGTGAGAGCATGAGATGAGAGTCGGAGTACTGATATTCCTACTACGAGTTATGACATTCCATCTACATCTGAAACCCCTACATTATCTGATATTATGGAGCAGCTAAGATTACAAAGTGCCAGTGTGGATAGACTCCATGGTAGGATGGATCTATTTGAGGCCAGAAGTGATGTGAATGAAGATTATATGAGAAGAAGAGTTGAGTTCGATATTGCCTATCATGATGCTTAGGTCAGATTCATGAGGGGGGAGACTGATGTGATATTCCCTACCTACCTCAGCTATACACCGTATAGACCTGATCGTGCTACCACCCTGCTGATGAACCTAGTGATGAAGATTGGTAGTTTGTTTGTTTTTGTTTCTATTTTTCTTTTTATGTGTTGTATTGTATTGTTGTGATATAGTAGTTATTTACTTTTCATGTGATGTGTAAACCTGTTGATGTACTGTTATGTTGTAATGAAAAATTGAAATTATTAAATGAACTGTGTAGTGCTGTGATAGTTGTTTAGTAATTGTGATGTTTTGTTGGATGTTTAGATGTTTAAAGTTAATATTTCTTTACCCTGCAAACATTGAAAAATTTTATATCACAGTTACTAACTGTTTCATGCCTACTAGTTGTAAATTTCTTACTAATGTCAGATAGCTTTTGAAGATTTCAAGATCCCAGCACAAAAATGTTAGTTCCTTTTACTCTCTATTATTTCAAATTTATTGAAAAAATTATGTTTGGGGGAGAGTAGAAAAATATAAACTCTTATTTGTTCTTAATTATTATATTTTCAAAAAATTATTAGCATAACTTCTAGCAGTTAAACCTCACTTTAGATAACTAGAAGTTTTTATTTCAGTTGAATATTATGGAAGGATTGGATGAAAGTTTTTAGTAATAAAGGTTAATTTTATAGAGAAAAGATATTTGGTATGAAAGGATTTGGTTATAGTTAACTATTTAAAGTAAAGAAAATTGTATTTTTGAAATGTTAAGAGACATAAAGTATTGTGTGTTAAGAAGAGAATGTGACTTTATGATGAATAATAAAGCTCATACCTGATTATAAAGTAAGGAGGTGTTTCAAGTTTTAACTTTAGAAAGAGGAGAGTGAAGTTCAAAATCATTACAGGCTATCCAGATATAGTAATCCTCATTAAAAAAAGAGAGAAAAAGGAAAGAAAAGAAAAGAAGGATTGAAAAAAAATTTCAAAAAGAAAAGAAAAAGAAAAAGAAATAAAAATATTTATGAGGAGAAGCTTGAGGAGATGCTTAATAAAAAATTGGCTTCACTTGACTCACCATAAAGGGAGAACTTGATTTCATTTTTGAATTTATATTTAAAGTATTGGCCTACATTCTGATGAAGTTTGCATGAACTCCTTTTTCACATAATCTTTTAAGGCACTCTTAATGTGACAAATTATGGTTTATCTTGAAATAAATAGAAGATTAGAACTCTTAGACTTGATTACTGAATATTCTTATACCTGTAGTGTTGATTTAAGTTACTGAATTTCTTTCTAATAGTCAAACCAATATATTTTTTTGAATGAAAAATTTTAGCGTCTTACAGGTGAAAAGTACATTGCCTTGAGTTATATTTTTATATAGTAAAAGGACTACTTGAGGACAAGTAATAGTTAAGTTTATGGGATTTTAACCAAAAATATATACTATTTTTGCTATATAATTTTACCCATTTTTAGTAATATTGCACTTTAAAGAAATGTATTTTTCATGATTTGTTGCAGGTGTGATGATTTTAGGTGATTGGAGCAAAAAGAAGCGAAAAGGAACAAATTCAGAGCAAAAGGAACAAAAAGGAGGAAAACAGCTTCTAGCGCTACAGGCGCCATTTTCTTGAGAGCCCAGAATTAAATCGGATGATAGAGCGCCGCCGGCACCCAATGTTGGTGGATTTCAAATTTGAAGAGTTTTGGCGACTTTTTGAAGGGATGCTTAAGAAAACTCTTGGAATTTCATTTCTAACTTATAAGTAACTGTTTTTGGACAAAAATAGTGAGGAGAAGAGAGGTTCTAGTGAGGAGAATAGAGGTTCTAGTGTGGTTCTAAAGAGGGAGAGTGTGTGTTGAGTGTTAGGGTTTAGAAGAGAAGAGTGCGAAAGTGAGAATTTGAGAGGGATTCTTCTCTAAGGAGTGAAGAAGAAGGAGTAAACTGAGAGATTGATTCTTCCTTTCCATTCTAAAGAGGGAATTAAGTGTGGCAAAGAAAAGAGAAAAGTATTCAAAGGAACTTCAAGGGAATTGCATTGGGGAAGAGAAAGAAATAAGTTGTATTTTCTTTTGTGGTTTGTATGAATTTTCTTTTATATATAAAATTCATGTTTTATTGTGTCTTCTCTATGAATTTTGAGTAGTCTCATTTGTCTTTCTTCTTGCATAGAGATGTGATGATGTGATGATGTGGATTTGAAGTGCTTTTAAAGTATTGAAGAAATTGTGATGGTTTTTCATTTCGAACTTAATTTACTTTTCGATCTGGCTAATTGAATTGTTAAATTTTGTTGTTGAACATTAACTCTAAAAGGATTTAGTGTCCTATAACAATAATGAATAATCCATTCAATGTCCATGGATGAATTGCGTAGTTCATGGGAATTGAGTGCAAATAAATAGGGAAATGTGTTTTGATGGACTTTAATTTGGATGTTTCAGGGTGACAGGCTGAGATCCTCAATTTGGTCCTAAGATTAGTAACTAAGCTTGAAGGTTAGCCTTCAGGTGAAGGGTGAGTGGGAGCTCCGTAGTGACAGCCGGTTTCCTCCCAACCTAGCCTTAGATTTAGTGACTAAACTTAAGATATGTCAATGTTCTTTTCATGCTTGGAAGATGGGGTACTCTTTTGAGGGTAAAGAAACATTTATGTTCCTATTTGGCACAATACAATAAATAATCATTCCATATCATTCACACATCATATACTCGTTGCAAGAGCAAAGATACTTTTCTTATATATCAAAACCTTTCAAATACATAGCTTAGTGTGTGTCTGTTAGTTAATTCTGTTTTAAAAATATTAGAAGTAATTGTAGTTTGCTTAATTGTTACTGTTTTCTGCATCTCGTTAGTAGAAGTAAACATTAAACTTTAATTGTAATTTGAGTATTGGATTTCAGTATTACGTTATCTATTTTAAGAATCGTGCCTTCCACGTGGGATCAATAACCAGGACTCCATTAGAGCCCTGTATTACTTGATACGATACGTATACTTGCGTTGAATGTTTGCACTTTACAAAATCATTATAAATATATATAAATTTGAGTTCATAATTTCTTGAATATTAAAAGTCTGTATCAAACTCTGAGATGGTTGGTCCATAATTATGCTCAGATCATTCTCATCCCCAATTGCATGACAGTCATAAATATTAGTTGGGTCCATGGGCTTCCATAGGAGAAGCACTTTTTCCCAGCTTTCATATGGCACTTGTGATTGGCTGCAGAGAAGAAATATTGTGGAAGGATGTCCTAACCCATAATTTGATCCATGTACAATTAAGCCCAAAATAGATTTCACAATTATGGTACCAATATCAACAGGTCTTCCCGTTTGAATACAATAGTTCAGTATCACAATTTCATTCATCACTTTAATAATTTTCATAGTTAGCAGTAATTTCGAAGATATAAAGAAATTTCATTGCTTCAATACAATATTAAAAAAGGTAGAAGAGAAATTTACATACATGTTGTCTCTTATCTCACAATCTTCACCTTCATCCATCAAATATCGATAAATTTCATTCATGTTGTCTATCGTAGGGGCAAAATTTGTGTAATGATACATTGACACAATTTCTATCATGAAAATTTCATTAATCTTTGTACGAGTGAATGGTATCCACCTATCTTGCACATAGACGACTCCTTGGTTAATTCCATAAAGATTTGCATAAATTTTTTCACCACAAGAATGACTAATGTTGCAGTAGTGTAGCAAAACACTTACCATTACCTATGCATCCTAATTTCTTCTACTCGAGTACTTGAGCATTAAGACCATGATTGACAAAGCCTCGTTCCTTGATTAGCCTCCACTTTATGAGAACTTTATCTCAAAGTCACTGTGCCTCAAAACTGATAAACTTTCTCCTATTGAAAACTCTAAATCTTGGAGATCCAAAGGAGTTGGAAGCCATGAAATGTGAATTTTGGAACTAAATTTTCATTTTTCTAGACGTCAAGGATTTTAAAATGAGTTTAGGGGAGTTATAGGGGTGAAAATCCCACTTAAAACCACTAAAATCTGCCATTTGAAACTCAAGAAATCGTAACTCGTTTCGCCAACATCGTCGGTGCTAGATAGGGCCTCGTTGGTGCCCGCACTCCAAAAATTGGTAATGTTCTCTGTGAAAGGGTGTCGTTGACACCCATTATCGTGCTGTCAGCGCCAGAACTCGCTTTGCTCCAAACTTTATTTTGGCCCAAATAAATTCTGAACCTTTGATATAATATAATAATTATCATCATTTATGATATTTATGAGTGAGTAGGACAGAAATATAAAATTAACTAATAATATCAACTATAACCAACTCAAGCAAACTAAAAAACAAAGATAATTATGGGTTGCCTCCCATAAAGCGCTTGGTTTAACGTCGTCAACCTGACAAACATTAGTTTTATTCAGGATGAATTAACATTAAAACCTCGTTAAAACTTGGTCGTGACCCCTTAAACTATGATTTTAATCAATGCCCATTAAATTTAAATATTCTTCCAGTTTTAGAATCTTCATTATCAACAACTCCAAGTTGATAAGCTTTTATAACATTGCAAGGTCTTATCCACCTAGAATTTAGTTTTATAAGAAATAACCTCAATCTTGTATTATATAATAGAACTTCCTTTCCAGGTTTAAACTTCTTTCTTATAATCTTTTGACCATGCCATATCTTCATTTTCTCCTTATAAATTTTATCATTATCATAAGATTCATTTTTAATTTCTTTGAATTCATTAAGTTGTAATAATCTTTTCTCACCAACATCCTTTAAATTAAAATTAAACTCTTTTATTGCCCAATATGCTTTATGTTCCAATTCTAATGGTAAATGACAAGTATTTCCAAAAACCAGTCTATAAGGAGACATTCCTATAAGAGTTTTATAAGCAGTCTTATATGCCCATAGCAGTATCATCTGGCAGACCAATCTAATTTATTGTTTTTTACAAATTTCTCCAAAATTCGTTTAATTTCACAATTAGATAATTCAGTTAAACCACGAGTCTAGGGATGATAAGGGGTTGAGATTCTATGCATAATATTATATTTTTAGCCAATCTCTGAATCAGATTATTCCTAAAATGAGATCCACCATCAGTAATGATAACTCTGGAATTTCGTATCTTGTAAAAATATTTTTCATTAAAATTTTTCAAACACTTCGAGCGTCACATCTGGGTAAAGCTATTGCTTCAATTCATTTTGATACATTGTCCACTACAATCAATATATATTCCCAAATGAAGGAATAAATAGTCCCATAAAATCTAATCCTTAAACATCAAAGATCTTAACAGCTAATGTAAATTTTAGGGGCATTTCATTTCTTATAGAAATATTACCCACTCACTAACATTGATCACATGTTTTAATATATCTATTAACATCCCTAAAAAGAGTAGGCCAATAGAATCCAGATAGCAAAATTTTATGTGTAGTTTTGTGAGTTTCAAAATGTCTCTCAAATTCAAAATCATGACATCTCTGAATAATTGGTTCAATTTCTTCATAATGCTCACATCTCCTAATAACTGGATCCTTGCATTATTTATATAAATATGGGTCATCCCAAAAGTAAAATTTGGCATCATACATAAATTTTTTCTATTATTTCTTTATCAATCCAGGTGGTAAGATATCACTCACAATATAATTCAGATTATCAGTATACCATAATAAATTCCATTCCTTAATATTATAAAGTTTTTCATCAGGATAAGTTTTTATAATTTCATCTTCAAAATCAGATAGTTCATGTTGTTCCAGCCTAGATAAATAATCAGCTATTTGATTGTCAGTTCTTTTCTATCTACTATCATGAAGTCAAATTCTTGCATTAGAAGTACCCATCTGATTAATCTTGGTTTAGCATCATTCTTTTGCATTAAATATTTCATAGCAGAATGGTTTGTATGCACTATACATTTAGTCTGAATTAAATAAAACCTAAATTTTTCAAAAGCATATACAATAGCTAGTAACTGTTTTTTAGTGGTGGTATAATTAATTTGGGCTTCATTAAGAGTCTTACTAGCATAATATATAACTTTAAAAATTATATCATACCTTTGTCCTAAAATAGCTCCAATTGCATAATCACTAACATCACACATTAGTTCAAATAGTTTATCCCAATCAGCTTAAACTATTATAGGAGCAGTGATTAATTTTTATTTCAATAATTCAAAGGCCTTTAAACATTGTTCATTAAAATCAAATTTTTTATCTTTTTCTAAAAGTTGGTACAGAGGCTTAGTAATTTTTGAAAAATAATTATTATATCACCTGTAGAAACCAACACGTTCTAAAAAAACTTCTAGCCCCTCTCATAGTAATAGGAGGTGTTAGTTTTGCGATGATTTGAATTTTTGTAGGTCTACTTCCATGCCATGTTTTAAAATTTTATGCCCAAGTACAATTCCTCATGCAACCATAAATTAACATTTCTCCCAATTTAAACTAAATTTGTCTTTTCGCATAACTCCAAAACTTTTTGAAATTATTTAAACAAGCATTAAATGAAGTTTAAAGTACAGAAAAATCGTCCCTAAAAACTTCTATTCCATTATCAATTATATTACTAAAAATTGGCATCATACATCCTTGAAATATTGTAGGTGCATTACATAATCCAAAGGGCATTCGTCGAAAAGCAAATGTTCCATAAGACTAGTAAATGTGGTTTTTTCTTGATCCTCAGGAGCAATTGGTATTTGCGGTATATCCATCTAAAAAGCAAAAATATTTGTGCCTAGCAAGCCTATCTAACATTTGGTCTAGAAAAGGTAAAGGAAGGTGATCTTTCCTAGCGGTGGCATTTAATTTTCTATAATCAATACAGATTCACCAACCAGTAGCTTGTCTCGTGGTTATTAATTCATTTATTTCATTCATATCAAATGTCACTCCTCTGTTCTTAGGAACACAATGAATTGGACTTACCCAAGCACAGTCTGAAATAGGATATATAATTCTAGCTTCAAACCATTTTAAAATTTTTTTCTTTACTACTTCCTTCATCAATGGATTTAATCTCCTTTGCGGATCAACTTTAGGTTTATGTTGTTTATCTAATAAAATTTATGCATGCAGATCGAAGGAGTGATTCATTTAATATCAGCTAAAGTCCACCCAAAATTTTTTTTGTATCTTTTTAATGTTTATAATAACTTTTGTCTTGTAAATCATTTAGATCTAAGGTTACAATAACTGGTGATGTAGATAATTCTCCTAAAAGAACATAATTTAAATGGTTAGGAAGTATTTTAATCTCAAGTTTAGGAGGTTTTATGATTGATGGAATGGACTTTTGTTATCATTTTCTTTAATATTCAACATCTCAAATCTTTCTGAACATAAGCCAGTTTTTCATTATTTATCTCATCATATTTATCTTCAATTTCATTTTCTTCCTTACATTTCAAATCATCTTGCTCTTTTTTTCTCTTCAAACTTTTCCTTAAAAATAATCACAAATTTTCATTCAAAAGCATTCATCATCTTTTTCTATTGCAGGGTATTTCATTGATTTTGAAATGTTAAATGTTACCTCTTGATCATTTACTTTCATAGTTAATTCTCCTTTCTGAACATCTATCATTGCTCTTCTGGTTGCAAGGAATGGTCTTCCCAAAATGATAGGAATTTTTTTATCTTCCTCCATATCTAAAATAATAAAATCTACAAAAAAAAGATAAATTTATCAACCTTTACTAATACTCTTCTACAACTCTTTTAAGATAAGTAATAGGATGATCAACTAACCGAAGAGTTACTGAAGTAGGGAAATTTCTCCTATTCCCAACCTTTTAAAAGTTGATAGAGGCATGAGATTAATACTGGCTCCCATATCACATAAGGCTCTTCTAAAAAATATTTTACCAATAACACAAGGTATAGTGGAGTTACCAAGATCTTTAAGTTTTTCAGGAAGCTTTTTCTAAATAATTGTGCTACACTCTTCGCTGAGTGCAATATTCTCATTATCTGTAAACTTTTTTTTCTTATTTAATATATCCTTCATAAAATTTACATAGTTAAGCATTTATTCTAAGGCTTCAACGAAGGGAATGTTTACTATTAATTTTTTAAGGATTTTTAGGAACATTGAAAATTGTTTATCACACTTTTTATTGTTTCAATCTTTGAGAAAATGGAGGTGGTGGTCTTTCTACATTAATTTTCATCGGTTTAAGTGGATATTCTAAATCTAGATATATAATATCATTACCTTTTTCAGTTTCCACCTTCTCTTTTCAACTTCAGCTTCTTTTTGCACTCTTGTTTCCAATTCTTTTCCACTTCTTAATTGTATAACCTTAATTTTTTCTTTACTTTGATCCTTTGGGTTAACTTCAACATTAATAAGGAAAGTTCCTGAAGTTCTATTACTAAGTGCAGTAGCAATATATTCTAATTGATTTTTAATATTTTTAATAGCAGCTCCTTGATTTCATAATTGATTAACATGACTTTGTAATTGATTCCCTTGACTATGTAATTGATTACCCATGTTTAATATTAATTCTTCCACAAAAATTTTCTTTTACTTAAACTGCTGGTTACTAGTGAAACCTGGAGGATAAGAAGGTTTATAGTTAGTGTTTCCCTGATTGTTCCCCCACTGCGAATTTTTTCCCCCACTACGGATTAAGACTGGCAGTGTTACTATTCCAGTTAAAGTTTAGGTGGATTTTCCAGTGAGGATTATAATAATTAGAATAAGGATTGTGGGGACTATTATTTATATCATTAAAGGTCTTGCAAGATGATTGAGAATATACGATTTGTCCCAATGAACTTTCCTCTAACACCTGAAGCATTTTAGAATAGTTCATTATGAAATGATCTATTTTCTTTGAAATAACATCAGTTTGAGAAGCCAACATAGATATTGCATCAGAGTCATGAATACTAGCTTCTCTTTTTGGATTTATCCATTCATATGGGCATTGAAAATTATTAGTAGCCATCTTATCTATTAAATAATATGCCTCATCAAAAGGTTTTGACATTAATGATCCACCAGCAGCAACATCAATAATCAATCTAAGAGATCCCACCAATCCATTATAAAATATTTGAATTATTAATCAATCTGGTAAAGCATAATGCAGACACTTCCTAAAGAGATCTTTAAATCTTTTCCAAGCTTCATATATTGATTCCCCTTCAAACTGATAGAAAGATGTAATATTGTTTATAAGCTTAGCAGTTTTTTATGGAGGGAAATATTTTAACAAAAATTTTTATCATAATTCTCCCCACTTTATGATAGATCCAAGTGCTAACGAATTTAATCATGCCTTAGCTTTATCCATTAATGAAAAATGAAAAATTCTAAGTTTGATAGTGTCGTTCGACACTCGGTCATATTTAAATGTTGCACATAATTCTATAAAACTAGCAAGATGTAAGTTAAGATCTTCATTCGGTGTTCCACCAAATTGATTATTTTGTACAATTTGGATAATAACATATTTAAGTTCAAATGAATTAGCTGCTACATTAAGATTTTGCATAGTTAAGTGAATTTCATCTGCTGTAGGGTTAACATAATCGGTTAAGGGTCTAGGTTGATGTTCGTTTTCATTTTTTTTATTATCTAAATTGTTCGCCAATTTGTTAAAATTTTTAGATTCTTTTTATCATTTTTGAATTTTTTTAATAGTACGTTCTAACTCTGAATCTTAAGGTACTAAACCTTTAGATCCAATACTACGCATACACTATTACAGTAAGCACACTTAAAAGTAAGTAAACACACACAATTGCAAATTATGAAATAAAGGTTTTCAATTACTACTAAATTACTATTGCCTCCCCAGCAACGACACCAAAAACTTAATCACGGCTGTCTTAGATAAGTATTTAATAATTATTTTTAGTTCATTCACACAATATAATCAGATTAATAAGAAATCAGCCAATCTATATGCAAGTATATGTATCGCTCAAGTAATATAGAGCACTAGTGGAGTCTTGGTTATCGATCCTACAGGGAGGAAGCAAATCTTTAAAGCATAGCACAGAAATATTCAAATTATAATGTACATAAAGTAAATACTAAAATTGTTAAAGTTTAATGATGCTAAAGATTCTAAGATCACTAAATTACTTTCGAAACTTCAAAAAAAAAGTTAACTATCACTACACTAAGTTTTGTATTGAAATGTTCAATTTGGAAAAAGTGTCCTCCCCCTTACAATGATGATATGATGAGTGAATGATAAAGATTAGTGAAAATTTTTTATTGTGCCAAATAGGAGCATACCTATTATTTACCCTCTTCTAAGTGTTATAAAGAACATTGGCTAGTCCTAGGTTTAGTCTCTAAATTCGTAGTTAGACTGGGAGGATATTGGCTCTCACTCTAGAGCTCCCACTTCCCATCACATGAAGGGTAACTCTCTCTTTAATTTTCAAACACTAGGACTAAATTGGGGATTTTAGTATGTCACCCTAAAATCTCTAATTCTATGCCTAATAAACCATATTTCTCTTTTTTATTTGCAACCAACCCCCATGAACTACATCACTAATTCATGGACATTGAATTTAATTTTCAATCTTGTTGTAGAACATATCATCCTTTTGGATCCTATATTTCACAACATATTTTAACAATTCAATTGGCCAGATCGAAAAGTAAATGAAGTACGAAGTGAAAAATCATCACAATTTCTTAACATTCACATGGCACAACCAATCTAAATCATCACTTCACCATTTATCATTGTAAGGAGAAAGAAGAAGAAATCTACTCAAAATTCATGAGGAAGATACGAAAAAACAAGGATTTTATATATAAAAGCAAAGTCATACAAACAGTAAGGGGTAAATATAACTTATCTCAATTTCTTCCCCAAGCAAATCCTTCAAGTTCCTTTGAATTTTTTTCCTTATTCACAATAACACCCATTTCCCTCTTACAACATTAAGGAAGAAGTAATCTCTCACATTCCTTCTCCTCCTACAAATCTTATAGAAGAATCCCCCTCAAAACTACACTTTTCACACAAAACCCTAGACTCTAAACTCTCTACTCACTTCCTTTCTACTTCTCTCCACTCACACAACACTCTAACAACACTCAAGCACCACACACACACACACTGCACTCTCACTCCTTTTTATGGTGCCAAATTTGCTTTGAAATAGCCTATAGATAAATTCCCCAAGAGATGCATCAAGAATCCCTCCAAAAGTCATCTAAATACATTGAATCTGGCCTCTACTAACATTGTGCGTTGTCGGCGCCCAGAACGCCTTTTTATCTGGTGCTCTTTGGATTTGGGTGTCGTCGGTGCCCATTCTAGCGCTGTCGGTGCCAGAGTACAAGTTTCTGGATTTTGCCTTTTTTCGCTCCAAATTCATTCCTTTTCGCTTCTTTTTGCTCCAAATCCCTAAAATCATCATACCTGCAACAAAATATGAAAATATCTTCCTTTAAAATGCAATATTACTAAAAATGAGTACAAAATATATATGAAAAATTCAATATATT